>CP092886.1:176711814-176848069 GCA_030710605.1 Cordylochernes scorpioides | reverse complement strand
AATTGTATATCAAAAAATGAGCATCAAGAAGAACTCATTCTACAAACGTCAAACTAAGCAAATATGTAAGATCTATTTAATATATATATTGATCCCAATTTGGTGAATATTTGTCTAGACGAACCTTCAGGAGTAGCTCTGCAAGGTTTAGGTGCTGGTTATCATAGATGCTCACTTTGGATGATCCATTAAAATAAAAGAAATATTTTCATGTTATAGGGAGTAGGGTTTACATTACTTCCAGAATACAATATTTCTAGTTAACAAGCTTTCAGAGAGACGCTATCATATGTTCAAGAATGAAAATATTGAAAAAAAATCAAACATTTTTCTTTTTAAATAAAACCTACCCCCTACTGTCCTTAACTGCGATTCTCCCTCTTGGGGAGAACCTAACTCATTAATGGTGAACCTCACAGCGGTTTCGCCAGTTTAAACTACTATACCTATTTTTAGAGCTATTCTATTGTATTGAACAATTCTACCTATCTATTTTTCCATCGTAGTTATGGATAGTAGAATGCGGATTTTATTTGTTAATAGAAATCCGTGCTTTGATATTTCTATTTCTTGAATATAAATGGCGCCTTAATGCCTTATATTTAATTTATGAATTACATCCCTTGTTTTCATTGTTTGCATAAGAGCATTGCTCGGTAATTCTATTGTCCTCGAAACTTACATCCCTACATATATAGTTTGATTGAATATCATAACAAGGAGTCAACCCAACAGTGTCGAATATATACGCAGATCCGTCCAATACAATAGCTAAGATCTGAAAGGTGGTATGGTAGAGTCTGAAATTGTCGAAATCGCTGGGAGGGTTTACCACTGATGAGTAAGGCCCCTCAATAATTTTTCATCAGAGTTAAAGACAGTCGGAGGTGTGTTTTATTTGGAAATAAAAACTCTTCCTTTAATATTTTCATTTATTGAATATAGATACGCGCGCCCTATTGCCTTATGCTTAATGATCATATATCTAATAACGTCAGTCTATGTTTCCTTCTTGGTGCTCAAATTTCACAGCCAATTATCATTGATATAGTTTACTAATGTATTCATTTTAATAAGACAAACCTTATGTGTTTGGATACAAACTGAAAAGTAAAAAAATCTGTATGCCCGCTACTTATTCACTTCCACAAAACTGTTTTCTGTCTCTAAAAATTCAACTTAAATATAAAAATAGATACCAATACCTTTCTTAAAACCGTTTTATTTTTCAATATCGAAAGACAATCGTGCGGAAGTAAAATTCAGAAACTCAGGGATCAATATTTTCTATTTAAAATATAATTATATTATATTAGAAGATGTCGTTTATATATAAACTAGCAAATGTGTGTACCCGGCTTCGCCAGGCTTTTACCCGAGTGAAAGTTTGCCTAACCAGCTTTCTTTTAACAGTGGTATCTTATCAGTTAGTAGTTTAAATATCATTTTGTGATATATCATCATCAATTTTATATCACAATATATGTTAATTTGTTATCGTAAAGATGAAGGCTGCCTGGCCGGCATTCATATTTCTTCAAATTAAAGACACTTCGGCCGGTAAATCTTTTTTATTGTTTCGACAAAATTTTGTCTAAACGTTGAGACAATAAAAAAGATTTACTGGCCGAAGTGTCTTCAATTTGAATTTTCAAAGCTTTTCCTAATGTTTTGATCATTGTTCGCTCCTAACGAGGACAAAAGATCTTTGTCGAAACGTCGAGACAATAAAAAAGATTTACTGGCCGAAGTGTCTTCAATTTGAATTTTCAAAGCTTTTCCTAATGTTTTGATCATTGTTCGCTCCTAACGAGGACAAAAGATCTTTGTCGAAACGTCGAGACAATAAAAAAGATTTACTGGCCGAAGTGTCTTCAATTTTAATTTCAAAGCTTTTCCAAATGTTTTGATTTTTGTTCGCTCCTACGAGGACAAAAGAATTTTGTCGAGACAATAAAAAAGAGTTAATTGATTAGTTATTGCCTCAACTTGAAAAGGATTAAAATATCCTATAATATAAATTGCATCTACATCTACTTGCTATATTTATGGAATTTTTAATAGCTTTATATATATACGTTGACTTTTATTTTAAAATGATCTGGCTTCGCTTGTGTTCTGCCTGAGGGAGTGTTCGTCGAAAGCTTCTTGCTTTTGCCCATAAAACATTATGCAACATTATTATCATTTTCTTGACTGGAAAAATGAGCAAATTAGTACAATACCTGGCTAATTCGAATTTTACTTGGTTGAAAATTCTGGAAGATATTCCTTCCAAAATCTATATTCTGTTTAATATTTAGCTATATATTGATTAAATATTGAGAGGAAACGTATATGAAAATAAATACAGATACGTTGACTTATAGATATCTATATAATTTTTTATACAATGCAATTATAATATAGTGTTATATATATATTGCTATAAAATAATAATACAATCCAATATATAAACTCGCGAACAATTCAATTAACTTATTTTATTATTTTATATATAGAATTATTGTATTGTATATAGAACTATTCAATTGTATACAGAACTATTATATCAAGCTATAAATTTGTTTTCAAAGATTTTATATTGATATTGTGTGTGTCTCTTATTGGTATTGTAAACTCAATGCATGTTGATTGTTCCAACAATTATAAATATTTGAGAATTTTTATTACTAATGAAGATAGCTTCAATATAACCTTTGAATTGCCCTAATGGCAATTGAATAATAAATCGGCTCTAAAATCTCATTTCCCCCCATATAATGATAGCTCCAAGCTATCGTATTGGTCAATAGAGCATACCTCATAAAGATTGGAATGGATATATTATTTCTCTCTCATTTAATAACCCCATAATGATATATACACATTTAAAAAGAAAGGGATTCAAAAGCACGACTGTTTCTTTTATACATAATACAAACTTCTACTGTCCTTACTGCGATGAAAAAAACATATTGGGAGGGCATGTTCATCAGTGGTGAACCCTCCCAGCGGTTTCACCAATTTAATCCACCCGACCGCTTCTCAGAGCTCTAATACTGTATTGGACGATTCTGCTTAAATACGCAGCACTGAAGGGAGGAATCTCAGAAATGGTTTTCAAGAAAACTATGGACATAAGCTTATAGGACAGTAGAATTACCTTCAAATTGTTGACTGTATTGACTCATCCATTGATGAGCTCTACTCATCCCCAGTAGGCACCATCAAAAGTCAAGCTCTACAAACTTGATACCCTCTCTAATATGATTGAGTGGAGATAAGAAAGAAGAGGAAGAAGATAATGATATATTTACAATATTATACATAGAAATAAGCTGAAAGCCAATGAAAAAACCTATACAAATATAAAGTAATTTATACTGAAAGAGCAGAAAGCTTAAGAAAAGTAGACTATATGAGAGTATAATGAAGAAATGTAGAACAAAGAAAGGAGAAAACAGGACCTACCTGGGGCTGAGGCCGACCGGTACTGCCTGCCCCTCGAGTCAACAACGCAGAGAATTATGGTTGGGTGGGGTGACAGACCTCCGGAGAACAATGCCTTGCTCCTAAATATGGTCCCATGCTCCGGACTATTTTGGAGGTAAGTGCAAATATACCTGGTCAATCTGATTTTCACTTCCGGAGAGTTTTTAGAGGCTTAATTCGAGTCTCACTCATTTCTTTCTCATAAGATTTCTCTAGGTCTTTCCCATTACTTTGATCTTTTACCTTTATGTATGATCTATGAACACTTTGCTGGGATAGAATCTCAGAACTAACCTTATTTTATAATATACAGTCGAACTTGGACATTTCAAAGCCCAAGGGACAAAAAACAAATTCGAATTATCGAAAAATTCGAATTGAAAACGGAAATTCTAGAGACCAAGATGAATATTCGAAATGAAGGCGTTTTCGAATCACAGAAGTTTTAATTATCCAAGCTCTACCGTACATTCTACATATATCACCATTATATACCATTGTATAACCATTATAAAGTTACGAACTTGATTAACTTTAGGATAAGGTTACATTACCCAAACAAGAATCAATTCGACTTTACTAAGAGAAAGTCACATTCAAATAATTAAAAAGGAAGATGTAATTTGTAAATTCTGCAAAACTGAAAGCATAGAAGAAATGACCCACTACATCTCTGAATTTACTATTGTTAACGAGGAACCGAATAAGATCTTAAAGAACATTATTCAAGTCTACGTGAACCCAGTTCAGCTAATCAGAATAATGTCCGAGAAAAAAAATATAGCGATAGAATTGTTTAACTTTCATAAAGCGTTAGAGAACAAGGAAATCTCTAAGAACTAAAATTACAGAACAATTTCCTCTCCCATAGTTAATTTGTATAGTTATGTTGAATACTTTGATTTCCTTTTCATTTTCCCTTCTCTCCTTTGTTTATGGATCTTTTATCCTTTTCTCCATGAAAATGATGTATGGCGAGTCCTTACAGGACGGAAATGTCCTAATAAAGCTGTTGTTGTTGATTAACTTTAGGACACTTAATTTTCATTTTAGTTTGGTAGTTAAATGCTTTGTGTTTTATAAAGATATATGCTTATGATTCAAGCATGATACTATAGTGCGCCATCTGTATTTGAAAATATCAACAATAAATAGCGTTCATAGTTTTTCTCTTAAATAAATCAAATAAACAATTTTACACTGCTTAGGCCTATTACTATAATATTTATATATTTCTATTATTGAATTAAAAAAATTGTCTGTATAGTCTGTTTATCGATAAAAATTCTTAAACAACTGTACCAAACAAATGTTACCAAATTAACACACAACTCTTTTTACCTTTAGGATGGTTTTAGGCTAATTTTTCAAAATCAATTTTATATAGTTTTTTTATTATTATATTTCTGAAAAATCAATTGAAATATTAATGGATAAACAAGTTTATTTTCAATCTATATTTTATTTTTATATAAAATATATTTATTTATAAAGCCACTTGTGTGTGTGTGCCATGTATGTGTTTTGTGTGCGTGGCCATTTAGAACTTTGGGGAAAGATGTAGGGCTCTTTTCTTTGTATGATTTCCTTTTCTTTTGTTATAATATTATTTTTTAAATCCGGTAAAAAATACTTTAAAAATTTTCTATATTATAAACAGTTTTTTTTTCATCAATATATATAGATATTTAAATAATTTATATATTTTTTATTATTTTTTATATTTTTAAATTTTTTATATTTTTTATAATTTTAAGTAATATGATATACATTGCCCATCATGCTAGTCCTCCGGTTGGATCTTTCAGATTCTTGAGCAGGAAATAATGCGTTATTATTTTGAAGTGTCTTCTATATAGTTAGAAGATTGATTTTGACTTCGACTTCCACAATGGATAGGCATTCTTTTTCGGCAGTCAAATAATTTGCTAGGATTTTCTTAGTGTTCGACTCAAATATAAGATTAGCGTTATTTCCTTCGATAATTTTAAATTTGACTAGTGTTGCAGCTAAGACGAATATAGACGTGTCCGTGTGAATGTAGGTATGTAGGTTCATTTGAATCCATGTGACCTAAAAATTGGCGGATTTATCAGAGTATTTTTTCTAAGAACTTGGCATACTTTTTCATGCATTTATGTCCAGATAAAGGTACTTTCTTTATAATATCACTGGTCAATAAGTCAGAAATTTTAGAGACAAATTTGAATACTTATTTTCATAATATGAACATATTCTTAGAATCATTGAAATTCTTTGGCCTTTATAGATTGAGGAAAATGTATAATTGCTTCGATATTATGTTCCGCAGGTTTTATACCATGTTGACTGGTTATATGATCGATGATCTCTAGCTTTTTGAAAGCAAATCGGCATTTCTTCTCATTCAAATTTGAGTTATATTCGCGAAGGTATCTAAAATCAGCTTCAAATTTGTTTATATATGTTGAAAAATTAGTGATATAAATAATTTCTAATCTAGGCAAATTTTACAACTCAGAATATCAAGAACATTTAATTGTTCCGTTCAGCAGGGACATTCCATATTCCGAAAGGCATGCCGTTGAATTAATTTAACCTGTCGGCTGTGGTGAAGAATGTCTTTGTATTTCGCTTAAACTTTCACTTGCCAATATTCTGATCTAAGATCTATTGCTGAAAGGCATTTCGATCTCCTTGGAGTGTATCTATTATTTCATCGATACAAGAGTTTGGATAAACATGTTTTATAGCTACATCATTCAATTTTTGTACTCCAAACAAAATATGTATTTGGCATACCGTTTCTTGACTAATATAACAAGAAAAGACCAAGGAATAGAACATGGTCTAATTATTCCTCCAATCAGCATGTCATCAATTTGGTCGTTTTTGATATCTCGCTCTTTAGCGCTCACTCTATATGGCTTGTGTCTAATTTTTTCCACAATTTCTGTATTAATACGATATATCGCCAATCACAAACAAATCCACCTATCTTGCCAAAATTTGTTTCAATTCCTTCGGTTTCTTAGATTCCAAATTTTCGTTTGCTTCTGAAATTGCTGTTATTCCTTTACATTTCGCTCTCATTTCTCCATAAAATTATACACTGCGTGACATTGAAAATGGAACACCAAGAAATAGTGGCCAGAAAGTGATGAAACTCGGCAGACAGAGAGAGACAGGGACGAACAATAAGTGATCTTTATTTCAAAATGATAGTCATAATACAGAGCGAGAACGGCGTCGGCTTATTAGCAAGTAGGACCACCGCGGACGGCGATGCACGCAGCAAAACGTCTAGGTAGATATGTCAATCAGAGTACGGATGGCGTCCTGAGGGATGGCTCTCCATTCCCTCTCAACCATTTGCCACAGTTCGTCTTCTGAACGCGGCTGTGGCAAGGCATGCAAACGGCGTCCAATGATGTCCCAGACGTGCTCGATTGGTGAGAGATCAGGAGAGTACGGTGGCCAGGGAAGCATCTGTACATCTTGCAGAGCTTGTTGGCTAATGCGAGCAGTGTGCGGTCGGGCGTTATCCTGCTGATAAAGGGCATTGGGTACCCCCTGAAGGTAGGGGAGTGTCACCGGTCGCAGCACATCATCAACGTATCGTTGGGCCGTCATAGTGCCCTGAATACGAAGTAAAGGTGACCTGGAATCATACGCGATTGCGCCCCAAACCATGATTCCACGTTGTCGCACGGTGGGGCGTTCCACAATTGCTGCCGGATTGGACCTTTCTCCACGTCACTGGACAAGCAGAAACGCGACTCATCTGAGAACACGACCCTGTGCCATTCCGTCATCCACGTCGATCTAGCCCGGCACCATTCCAAACGTTGGCGCCTATTCGGTGGGGTCAATGGCAGTCTTCTTAGCGGACGGCATGAGTGCAAGCCATTAGCAACCACTCGACGGGAAATGGTTCTGGTCGAGATGGAATGATCTAGGGTGTCTTGCACATTTTGCAGGATGGCGGTACAAGTGGCTTTTGGGGCCGCCACTGCTTGTCGAAGGATACGCCGATCCACACGTGCTGACGTCACTCTGGTTGCACCGACATTCCTATAAATTGCCACATTTCCTTGTTCCAACCATCTTCTCCACAGTCGGTGCACCGTGGACGCACCAAGGTGTGTATTAGCTGCGATTTGACGTATGGACCAACCTGCCCTTTTCAGTCCGATCACCATGCCCCTCGTAAAAGCGTCTGTCTGCTTGAACTGCCTCTGTTTATGATGACCTGTCATTCTCTGTTATTACACGTGTCTTTTGACACAAGAACAAAATTTCTACAATGATTTTCCTTGAAGAAATAACGACACGAATACTGTCCTTTCTGCAAGTTCCTTCCCTTATATCTTACTCCATGTGCGCACGAGAGCTGCGCATTCTACATCATTTGCATAACTCGGTTAGGCGCGTCTACCCTGAAATTTGCATAATTTTCTGGCCACTATTTCTCGGTGTTCCATTTTCAATGTCACACAGTGTATTCGCTGGATATGTTCCATACCTCAATTTTTGTTCTTTCATTATTTATAAAGTTCTAGGATGAGGGTTGGTTATCACAGGATGTGAACCCTTTATATAACATTGATCAGGCTTCTCCCAAATCGAAACCATTTTTTAAAACATTCAATGTTCTCTTCGATAATGAATTCACCATCTTCTGTTTATACCAATGCCTTGATAAATATGAAGGAAAATTACAGTTTAAATATATTTAGCGCTTTATCTTCTCTACTATTCATAGTTGATTACATCACATTTTATTGTCTCCAACTCGCAGCTAATTTTCTCATTAATTTTTTTATAATAAAACAAAATCGTCCAAGAATAAATACCCGTAAATGTGTTCTTTTCGATTTCTACACTTCTTTTTAAAGTTTATGTTCAAGTTTTAACACATACGGCCAGATCATTTAGAAGTCTGGTATTTTAGAAGGAATTTTAATCCTACTAATATTGTAAGTATACGCCATATTTTAGACTTTTAGGTAGCCGTGATGATCAGGAATAGACTGTAGAATATAATTTGTATATTTACTAGGCTCAGTCCTTTCTGTGACGTAATGAGCGGCAGGCAATCCATATAATAAGTTGGCAGTATGAATTAAGATCTATGAATAAATTTTCGAAAATATATTGTCAGAAATATATATAAAACATTTTAAATATAACACAATAATTTTTCAACCATTTTAAAATCAAATCTATTTAAGATTATATTTGATATATTTATATTCATTAATTAAAAAGGCATATATTGGATTAAAATAGCATTTATTCTACCAATTATATACCAATTAATCAAAGATTTATTTATTGGAGATTGCTCTATTTTCAATATTTATATAATATAAAAAATATATAAACTAATATATAATATGTAGCTATAATATTTTCAAATATCCTTATGTCAATGTTTTCATTTGATAATAATGGTTTTATATACTGATGTGTATGAAAAATAAGAAAAAATAGAAATATGACATTTTAAAACTATTCCGCACGTGTTTCTTTTCAACGAAAAATCTAAATTTATTTCAAGGAGAAATACCGATTATTTCTAACCTTTGGGATGAGGTATGAAAGGGTGAATTGTGAAGAGTAATGATAAACGGAAAAATAAAGTGTCCAGGGATGGGAAAACACTTTTATTTTTCCGTTTATCATTACTCTTCACAATTCACCCTTTCATACCTCATCCCAAAGGTTAGAAATAATCGGTATTTCTCCTTGAAATAAATTTAAATTATTCGTTGAAAAGAAATACGTGCGGAATAGTTTTAAGATGTCGTTTTACAACCACATGCCGCATTGTATTATATTGTATTATAAATAGAAATATGTTCAGGTGTTGATATTAAAAACAAAATTTGCATATCCTGACCGCTTACATGACCATTTTAAATGGCAGAGCGCCATCTAGGGGAAATAATCTACCAAACGTTTATTTAGCTTGTTCTATATTTGGTCAACCCAATTTTCTGAAAATCAAGAAACGTCAACCACGTACACGTGTCGGGCTGTTGGCTCTCGTCAGCGTGATGAAGACTGTACCTCTACTATAAAACCTCCTTAGAAAAATAAAAAAAAGGGTATTTATTACTTATATATCGATACCTGACCTTTTTTATTTTTTTTTACATTTTTTTTTCATGAAAAGTTTATTTACGCAAACTAGGCCTTAAATACACACGCATATTTCTTGATTTTCAAGAAGCTTCTGGGACCAAAGTTTTTGTCGTAGAGGTAAAGTTTGCACCACCCTGACGAGGCTAAAGGTCCGAAACGCGTACGTGGTTGACGTTTTGTTGATTTTTGATCCACTAGATGGCGCTCTGCCATCTAAAAATGCTCATATGAACAGTCAAGATATGACAATTTTTTTAAATATTGATTTTTATATTTAAATTTATTGTATGTATTTAACTCTTGATTTTCTGATGTTTTGTAAATATAGAAATCATTTGGCTATGATCAATTTCTATGAATTTATAAAATTCTTGACTGAAATTGAATAAATAGATTCTTAATAAAAAATACATTTAACAAGATTCGATCAAAAATGCAGTTAAAAGGAGAAATAAATATTTTAGTGGCTGCCATCTATTGACCGCCCTGGACTGACGAGGGCTATTAGGCCGAAACCATGGTCTCCAGGTGGGCGCTCTTCAGTTTCTAAAAACTGGTGTTGTGGCTTTGTCACCGACCCGAGGCCGCAAATGCGACGACGGTCAATAGATGGCGTCAGTTTTTTGACGTTTATTTTGTCGGTAGAGGCGCCCTGTGCTTCTATAGATCAATTTCCTCCCGGCAAATTTTCCATCTCTATCTCTTAATTTTCAATAGTTATTTACATATAGCGCATTGCTTTTCTTTTGATGGTATTTACTCTGTTTAAAATGTATATATTAGATGGTTTATCGCTCAATAAGCTTGGAAGACGTCTAGTGGCACACCTGGGGCACGCGACCTGCTGCGTGATTCACGGCAAAATACCTCGTAAAAGATGGAAGATTGGTCCATCGAAATATCGGATTAATGAATAATCTTATTACAATCCAAAATAAGCATTATTTTTAATATATATATACAGGGTCCATTATGAAAGTAATGAGCATAATGTTATTGTGACGCGACGATAGATGGCAGCACGGTAAAACCGGGGGAAATGTGGTGGAGGGATATGCCCTTTCAATCCATCCGGTCGTCAGTTGAGTTCGAGCAGTGTGAGGGGAGATACATGCCTCCGCTTAAAGTGTGTTTTCAACTTTTGTAACATAGCGCGATGGAGCGTTCGCTTGAACAACGATACGCCATGAAGTTTTGCGTTAGGCTTGGAAAAGATGTAACCGAAACATTCCAGATGCTGCAAAAAGCCTTCTAGGACGATTGCATTTCAAGATCACAGTCTGGGAAGTGGCACAAGGCGTTCAAGGAGGGCCGGGAGGAGGTCGCCGACGAACCCCGTTCAGGACGCCCAACAACGGCCAGAAATGACGAGAACGTGGATCGTGTGCTCGAAGTTTTGCGTACCGACCGTCGATTAAGCATCCAGCAAATCGCTGACACATTACACATGTCCACATTTGTGGTACATGGGATAGTGACCGAGGATTTGCAAATGCGTAAGGTCTGTGCGAAGCTTGTGCCGAAAGTGTTGACGCAAGACCAGAAAGAACTAAGAGTTTTGCGCTTCAAGAATTGTTGGATTTGATTCAAAATGAACCGGACTTTCTGAACTCTGTAGTAACCGGAGACGAATCCTGGATGTTTGAATACGACCCAGAGTCGAAAAGGCACACAAAATTATCCCCACGAACGCGCCCCAAGAAAGCGCGAATGAGCAAGTCGCGCATCAAAACGATGATCGTTGTCTTCTTTGACATCCGAGGAATAGAACATTGTGAGTTTGTACCGCAAGGACAAACTGTAAACTCAGCCTTTTACCTGGAGGTGCTCAGGAGATTGAAACGCCGGATCGCACGCGTGAGGACTGACATTAAAGACACGCTCAAGCTCCACCATGACAATGCCACAGCCACACAGCCTTCATCATTACCAACTTCCTGGCCCGGAGCAACACCTCGGTGATCCCTCACCCCCCTTACAGTCCCGACTTAGCTCCATGTGACTTCTTTTTGTTTCCGCGACTCAAGTGAGAGATGAATGGAAAACATTGGGAAACCGTGGAAAACATCCAACACCATGTTACAACGTTCCTGGGAAGCATTCCTGTCGAGGAGTTTCAGGGTGCCTTTCAGGCGTGGCAAACGCGTCTCCACAAGTGTATTGATGCAGGAGGTATGTATTTTGAAGAATATTGAACATTTGCACAAATTACGATCAATAAATGTATTTTGCCATTAAATGCTCATTTATTTCATAATGGACCCTGTATATACGTATATATCTTCTTTTATATAAAAGTCGATGTCTGTTGTCTGTTTCGCGATAAACTCAAACACTACTGAACCAATTGGTACCAAATTTTGCATGTCGCTTTTTATAAACCTGACTAAAATTTTCGGCTACATTTTGATTAGTATTTTGGCTATTTAATTTTTTCATTTGAAGGACTTTTTTCACGCGGAGTAAATGCGAGGCGGAATAACAACACCAGATCAATTAAGCGACCAATGAGCGTTCTGCATTTTTTCTCAAGTTGCTTGCGTACTTTTTTGAAATATCTTTTTATACGAGTGTTACTTTTTTTTTACAAAAGTATTGAGTATTAAGAGAGAAATATTTATTACTTACTAAGTTACGGTAAGTTCACACAATGCAATTTAAAAAAAACGTTACAAAATTAGCGTTGCTGTATGTAAATAATGGCTTTCGTATTTTTTATTGATTTGGTTCTGGCCTTCCTTTTTTTATCTCTTAAAAAAATCGTTCAAAATTCAGTCGCAATCGTTAGCAAACATATATGTTTGCCTATTTTCCAGGTCCTCTTTTATTTTTTACAAAAAATATTTACATACCAGTATTTTGGATTATTTTTTCTTATTCTTACTGAGAATATGGGCATCGCAGTCAAGATCCATCGCAGTCCCTCATTCAACTCGGGCAATTTCAAGGGATAATGCGCTGGGGCGGATACCTCGGGGGTTGGGTGGAAAAGCTGCCATCTATTTAAACTATATTGATTTTGAAACAACTAAATAGATTGGAAAAAATAATTGAATCAAATATCTAAACACCAATATAATACAATTTTTGCCATCACACACACTTTCTGCCTGTGGTTTATGTGTTACTTCTGTATTGCTATTATATGACCTTTCTGCTATTTATTATTAATGTACTTTCAGTATGAAGGAAATTGCACTCGGGGAATTCTCGGGCAAAGCCAGGTCATTCGTCTGGTATATATACCTTCTTATATATAAAAGTCAATGTCTGTTGTCTTTTTCACGATAAACATAGAAACTACTGAACCAATTGGTACCAAATTTTGCATGTCGCTTTTTATAAACCTGAGGAAAATTTTCGGCTACATTTTGATCAATATTTTTTTTTGGCTATTCATTATTTCACTTCAAGAATTTTTTTTACGCGGAGTAAATATGAAGCGAAGTAGCAACACCAGGCCAATTGGGCGACCAATGAGCGTCTGCATTTTTTTTTTCAAGTTGCTTGCGTACTTTTTTCGAAATATTTTTATATACGAGTGTTACTTTTTTTACAAAAGTATTGTGCATTGAGAGAAACATTTTTATTGCTAACTAAGTTACGGTAAGTGCACACAATGCAATTAAAAAAAAAACTTTACTACTTTATTACTTTACTTTTCTGGCCTTTGTTTTTTTATCCCTTTTTAAAAAAATCGTTTAAAATGCAGTCGCAGTCATTAGCAAACACATATGTTTGCCTAATTTCTATGTGCTCTTTTATTTTTACAGAAAAATATTTACATGCCAATATTTTAGATTATTTTTATAAGCCTATTTTTTCTTATTCTTACTGAGAAGATGGGCATCGCAGTCAAGATCCATCGCAGTCACTCATTCAACTCGGGCAATTTCAAGGGATAATGCGCTGGGGCGGATACCTCGGGGGTTGGGTGGAAAAGCTGCCATCTATTTAAACTATATTGATTTTGAAACAACTAAATAGATTGGAAAAAATAATTAAATAAAATATCTAAACACCAATATACAGTGTACTCCGCTTATAACAAAGTCGGTTATAGCGAAATTCCGCATATAGCGAATGAAATTGTCTGCACGAAAGAAAAGAAGGGCTTAAACCATTAAAAGAACTCTGGATATTGCGAAGTCGGATATAAAGAATTTTCGCTTATAACGAAGTGATTTGCATTATAAATTTTTATTTTATCCGTTTATAACGAAGTTTTCTCATTTACCATTATAATTGACTAATATATTATGCATAATATATATCAAATTACAACGTGTGAATGACACAAATTTAATGATACACAACAAATAAGTTAATAATATACAATTTTAAAATATGCAAACATATTATAAGTATTTTTTTACATTATTCAAACAAAATTAATTTGTTTAATGAACGCTTATATTTTATTAACGTTTACCATGGCAGGAGAACGAAAACAAACAAGAAACTCACTATCTCTGTCAGTCAAGCTGCAAATCCTAAAAGAGATTGAAGTGGAGAAGAAGAAAAAGACAGATGTTGCCCAGAAACATAATATCCCACAGTCGTCGCTCAGCACCATAATAAAGAACTCTGAGAAGATCCACCAACAAGCTCTGCATGCGGGAGAAAGCAGTCGGAAACGAGCACGTGGATCTACATATGCTGATGTTGATGAGGCTCTGCTGCAGTGGTTCAAGCAGGCAAGAAGTGCAGCGCTTCCAGTTAATGGTCCATTGCTTTCCGAAAAGGCGAAGACCCTGGCTCTTGAATTTGGATTAAAGGATTTTACTGGGAGTGGTGGATGGATCGAGCGTTGGAAGGCAAGGCATGGCATCAAGCTGCGCAACATTTGTGGAGAATCAGCTGATGTCAATCGTGAGAAAATGACGAACTGGTTGACCGATGTCACCGACGTCGTTACAAATGCCATGTTATCCGATGTAGAAATTGTCGAGAGCATTCTTCAAGCAAAAGAAGAAGAAGAAACGGACCAAGTTGATGAAGAAGTAGACCCAATTGTCCACATTCCGCATCCAAAAGAGGTCTTGGAGAGCATTCAAACTCTGCGATTGTTTCTTCAATGTCAGGAAGAGTCCAAGTCTCTTCATAGGCATCTGTCAGACTTGGACAACATCGAAAAGAGTGTTCAGCACTTGTTACTGACTTCTAAATGTCAAAAGAAAATCACAAACTACTTCTCCAAAAACACCTGATGAGGTTGTTATTGATCTTTGTGTTGCTCTTTTGAGTTGAATAGTAAATAAAATTATTGGTACAAAACATTTTTTTTTCCAACTGCGGATATAACAAACTTCGGATATAACAAAGTGATTGTCATGGATAATGCGACTTCGTTATAAGCGGAGTACACTGTAATACAATTTTTGCCATCACACACACTTTCTGCCTGTGGTTTATGTGTTACTTCTGTATTGCTATTCCATGGCACTTCTACTATTTATTATTGATGTACTTTCAGTATGAAGGAAATTGCACTCGGGGCACTCATATTATGATGATAGTCCCTCGATACTTCTGATCCATATAAAACTAATCCTTCAATAGGGGAAAATGTAATATTTATTTTTTCCCTTTCTGTGCATTTTTAAAAGATGTATTTTAATATATATATATATATTAAGTAACTATTCTCTTTATTCTAGAAGATGTGGACTCTTGGTTTGATAGCCTAATGATTCCTTTTGTTGTTTTTTTTATTCTTCAATATTGTGAAAATCGTTGATGTAGACTTCTTGTCAAATCTCGTTATATCTGCTACCCGCCTGCCTCGTTCAAGCTTTTCAATAATTTCCCTTTTAATCTCCATCGTAATAAAATATTCTTTTTCTTTAACCCCCATTTCCCTTTCAACATATTTCTCCCGGGTCCATTTTGCTGTAGTTATTGGATTTTTTTCATCAAGAGAAGGAAATTGTCAACAATTTTTATAAGCTATTATACTGCGCAATTTATATGGCACTATTAATAATATAATAAATAGGATATTCAAAAACCTGTTCTTTTTTTAACACTTAGAGATAATTTTATCTCTCGATAAATTATATATGGAATTATATAAAGTCAAAAAGAGTCAATTATTTTATTTTGAAACTTTACTGGTAAAGAAACATTGATAGAATATATACATATTGTAAAAAAAAATATTTTATTTATTTGCATATTTTTTTCTAGAATATTCTGTGACATCTCCGTAGCCAAAATATCGATGGCGCAGATGCAAATATATAAATCTATTATTTTTGTTTTTCATAGACTAGTGTATATATATTTATTTTTAAATAAAAAGGCATATATTTTGGATCAAAATATCGTTTATTTTATATCATTTATATAGGTAAAATAAAATAAATGATATTTTAAGGTAAAATAAAATAAATGATATTTTGAAGGTAAAATAAAATAAATGATATTTTAAGGTAAAATAAAATAAATGATATTTTGATCCAATATATGCCTTTTTAATTAAAGATTTATTTATGGATTGCTCTATTTTCAAAATATATATATATATATTTGCAAATATTTTTCCTTTTTGCACCAATTCAAGTGTATTCTTCTAATTTGTAAGATATCTCATAAATCTTTAAGTAATCTACGTCTAAGTAATTCTGAGTTCTAATTTGCTGTTTTTTCCTCTGTATTAGGCGCAAATATTTAAATATCGCGCCTGGTTGATTAATAAATTAATAATAATTAAAAAAAATTCTCTCTTAGTGTTTTTATTGCTTCATTTGATTTCTGAAATGGATTTTATTGCAGTTAAATACAATCAATATGATTCTCGAAAAAGATGATAGTTATTTTCTTTGTTTAAAAAAAAGCCTGCCTCGCACCAGAAAAGAAATTTCAACAATCGTGTCATCAAATAATGAAAATAATATAACATACATGTACTATACAGGGTGTACCAGGTAAATTGGGAATTTCAACAATGGTATTTCAACTGAAATTTTTTGCAAGTAAAAATTAAAATATCCGAATGAAATTTGACACAGTAGTAGATAAAAGGATATAGTTTTTATTTATTCAATGTAGTTTCCATTATTAGCTACAACAGTCTCGAGGCGAGTGCGGAATGAAGCACAGGCCTTGGCGACGATGACCTTGTCCATTTGGGTCATCACCGTGTGAACTGCTTTCTTGACAGACTGGATGGTGGTATGAGGAGCTTTGTTGACATCTCTCTCAACAACGCCCCATACACAGTAGTCGAGGGGATTGCAATCTGGAGAATTAGGGGGCCAAATATCAGGACCCCAGTGACTAGGGACGTTAAGTGTCAGCCACGATTGTGTCTTTTTTGCCTTATGGGCTGGAGCTGAGTCCTGTTGGAAGACATACTTCCTTCCTGCGGCCACCATGTCCATCCAAGGCTTCACAACGGTCTCCAGAACATTGATGTAGGTGTCAGCGTTCATCCTAAGGCCCTTCTCAAAGAAATGGGGAGGCATGACATCACCTTCACTGCTGATAACGCCAAGGACCATTACGGAGGCAGGAAATTTCTTGTGCATCACGACAGGTATCTCTGAGGGGTCTTTACAGATCCAGCGATCATTCCTGGGATTTACTTTTTGGTCCACGTCAAAGTTCTTTTCGTCAGAGAAGAACCTTAGCATGCCAAAAGAGTCGTGTTTCAGGTTGTTGAGGAGGGCAGCAGCCTTTCCTTTTCTGTTATTCTTCATATTCTCAGTCAGCAACTGACCTTTCCGAAGGGCATAAGACTTGAGACCAAGGTCCTCATGGATAGTTCTGACAATTGTCATAGAGCCAACGTCCATTTCCTTGGCTATGGCCCTCATGCTCTTCCCAGGGTTTCCATCAATCTTCTCCTTGACATTTTTGACAAATTCTTCGCTTCTTACCCTGTCCGATCGACGCGAGTGCTTTTTCCTTGTAGCTATCCCCTCTTTGTTACTGTCGGCCTCATCAAACTGCTTCTTGACACGATAAATAGTGGTTTTGGGCAACTTAAGAAAATCCACTATCTCTTTGGGGCTCCTTCCGGCGCGCAGAGCAACGATGATGGCAGCTCGATTTTCAAATTCTCGGTTACTCTTCATCACTACACTGCGCACACATGTACTGTTGCATTTTACATGAATATGGCTACGTAATTTATGGACTGTCAAAGTTAGTCCCAATTTACCCGGTACACCCTGTAGTATGTATGACATATATATAGGTGCATATATAAAAATAATAAAAAACACTTTTTTAAAATAAAACAATATAATAATATTCTCGATCTCCCGCCGCTACAGATGGAAATAGAGCAGAGGGGCAACAATAACGAGTTGTTTGTAATGCTAAATCTCGTTCGTATTCTAAGGTAACATTTTCAAAAATATTTATTTTTTCAAAAAGCTCTTACTCCATGTTACCCGTAATCCGAGGTACGACTGTATATGCAAATACAAAGGAGGCACCTCTTCCTTCAAAAAATGTATTCTTTTAATGAATATTTGAGAGAAGAGATGCTTCTTTTGGCACATGAATCCTCCAGCAACTTTATGTTATTATATTCTTATCTTTATATTTTATTTTGGTTGACATATAGGTATGTCAATCATTATAACACCTATTGCTAAAAAGGTTTTTTAAAATTTAACAATGTATATCAAATATGACAATTTAGGACACCTTATACAATATCGGTGTATACGAATTTTAAATATTTGAAATGAGAGGTACATTAGCTACAGTGAATCGGGAGATACGAGCTCCGAAAGATTTCTTTATTATTGTTGGATATCTGCTGATACGCTATGAGTAATATCGGCTGAAACTTGCTTCATTACATTTGAAAAATATTGTGGCGAAATTAGATGCAATATCCGAACTTAAGGTTAGACTATACAAATTAGGGAAATTAAAAACAAAGAGATATGAAGGTTTTTGTTAAAATCCTTTAATATACAGACTTAAAATGTCTCAAAGAAAAACTCTTCTAAAACAAGAAGAACACAGTAAATTGTCTATGGAATGGCCACACAAGTTGAGCAGACGGTAGATAGGTCAGCTTGTTATTTGAGAAGTGAAAGCAACGTGAAAAAAAGAACTCTGGATATCATCTAGTTTATGGACATCACTGGAACATGACGTGTGCTGGAGGAGTCAATTTACACCTCCCAACTTCATAAATCCTTAGGTCCTGTTACCATTGGCGCCTGCTGGAAGTGGAGGTAGGTTGTTGGGACTTGTGGGTCTTCACTACACAGTAGGGAAACCGTTTCCCTTATAGAATTGAGCTCTAAAATGAAAATACAATTAGCCTTAATATGTACTTCATTAATTTTCATTTCTTCAAATCTAGATGATTACATAACGATTAAAGATACAAAGGTATCTACTAGAGGGAGAGATAGGCTAAATTTCACCTTTTTCTTACAAAATGTACGTCAAACCAACTTAATAAAGAAATTATTCTATTTAATTTCTTACACTTACAAGGAGATTATTATATAATTACGAAACTGACAAAATCTGTTATATACAGTTATCGCTAAATATATTTATATTCTTAATATTGTAGTGGGCTTGTTTTTAAACGAATATTTGTTAAAGAGTTGAGTAGAAATATATTTTGAAATAATCCATCTATATATAATATGGATTAATATATTTCAAATATATATTTTATAATAAATAGATATAGCGAAGATAAATGCGGTATTACTAAGTGATCATTAGAAATAAGTTATTAAATATTGAATAAATTTGTAGATCTGGAATTTACAACTGGATAACTAAACTTTAGTTCAAACGTTCACATTTTTACTAAATCACTTGTTAAATGCTTATGCGAAACGTTCACTCATGTGAAATTGAAACAAAATTACCCTCAACGTTATTATAATTGGCATTTTCCCGAATTCTAAATTTTCATAGCTTTCTATCTTTTTTAAAAAATAAATATATTAAGCTTTGATATAAAGATAACTTTCTAATAATAAATATAAAATAGTCGAAATTATTATTAAGCATATTAGAAATTCAATCATGTAACAGGGATAATATATATATAAATATATAGTTCGGTTGGCCTAAAATTATTTTAAATCACTGAGAACAATGAACGTTTATCCCCCTCCTTTCTACGACCCATCATTTTTAAGATTAAATAATTACTTTTTTTTATTGATAAATAAATTTCTAAAATATAATTTGACCATATATAATTATTATATTCATATTGCAATATATATTTCATTTGTAATTTTTAAAAGAAAAGAAATAATCATAGGAGAAAAGTCAAAATAATTATAAAATTTATCATCATACTTTAGAATTTATTTTTTATATAAAAAGGGTGTGGATTTTATCTCAGCATTTATAAGGTATGTTTAATGCTTGGATAAAGGGTTTATATTTATCTGTAATACTGATATAGATATAAGAAAAATTAAAGTATTGATTTAAAAGATAAATTTAGATAATAATTCTTGAAATGATTATTCATATTTCTGTCGTCGCTTAGCTCGATGAGACGCCATTTTGATTTTAAGACAAAAGACAATATAATCATCTTTCTCTGACTATTTCTTCTATTATAAATGTGAAATTTCGATTGCCAATTATCAATAGATATTTGATTTGATTTACCATAATTACAATTATAAAAATAAGGCTTTATTTTATTGTGTGGATTGTTTATAAAATATGGACTTTGTGTGGTGCTTGTATATAATGAGCTGAAACATTTATTTATATATATATATATTCATACAAATACGTATTTTAAAATTAAATTTAGCATATATATATTCTTAGATTTTCAAATCAATATATTTGGCAATTTTCAATCAATATCAAATTATATAGTATTTATTTACAATGTAGTTTACATGTAGTTATATACTATAATTATTAAACAATAAAGTTGTTGTATATAAGAGTACATTACAAGATAGTACATAAAATATTGTACTTTAGCTCTGTATATATTCAATTAAATATTTAGTTTTATTTAATTCCTTATTATAAATGTATTGTATGGGTTAATGTTGGGAATATTTTAAAATTGATAATTAAGGGTTGTTTTTAGGTTAATGTGTATAAATAAATGTGTATTATATATAATGTGTAATTATATATATAAATCCTTTGTAATTAAGGGTATTTCTTTAATCTAGTTGGTTAGATAAGATTCCTCAGACAACAATGTAAATATGTTTTCTTTAATTGGCGGTGGGGATGAATGCTAATATCTGAATTGTGTTAAGAGGCTTTTAAACTGGTAGAAATTCTGATGTCTTTAACTCTTGAGCTATAATTACTAGTGATATAGCACTATAGCTATGGGTTACTGGACAAATATAAATCACAGTTTTTTTCATTTATAATCAATTATTGTTTCACTATTGTTCTTGAGAAAAATACATTTGCTTTTCAATTGGCATAAATCTCAAACACAATAATTATATAATTTATTATTTTGTAAATTCTTTACTATGGACATTGTGACAGAGAATATCAATTTTTTATACCCTATGAGTGATTTTTTCAAGGTTTTTCTGATTTCAAATTCTAATTTATTTAACCCTGCCCTTCTTACAGCAGTTCTTGGTTCTTTACACTATCTACAATTAGAGTTAATTCTTCATTTTTATTATTGTATGACACTTTCAAGTTTATTTGAAGTGCTAGTGAGACTAAGGTACCTACCTCTATTTACTCTGGTATTTGTAGGTTATAATTGCACATGTAAAATATATTTGTCCTTTTCTTTTAGAAACAATGTGTCAAATAGTGTCCAGTATTAGAATTTTCATTATTTACATAATTCCCTTTAATTTTAAGACTTATTATTTAGGATTAGACATTTTGTCCTTTAATAAATGAAATTTTTACTTCAAATAATATTATCTATTAAATGGCCTGTAAGCTTTGTTTACTTTTTGGCTCTGTGATCAGCTTTATATTCTAGATAAATAATTGGGTTTGTTATATAATTTAATAATTTCTAAAATTGAAACTAAGAAACCTTTTATCCCATTAAGAAAAGGTGGTTTTTCTAAATTTATCTATAGCAATATTGGTTGTCTGTTTGCCCTTCTGACACAAATTCAAAATAGATCAGTTCTTTAAATTCACAGTGAACTACCTATAACCATGGACAGTGTACAAACAATAGATTTGAGATCACAGCGAACAACGTATGAACCTGTGGCAGAATGGTGTATGAATTATAAACTCAAGCTTATGTTGAACAACATATGAACCTGGGAGTGGAGTTTATGATTTAGTAACTTTTGAATATGGTTCAGAATTGGTGTACTTCTGAACATACAGTATAAAATATATTAAACTGTAAATACCATGCATGATTTCCTAACATGTAAAACAGTTCAGGAGCCCTGTAGTAGGGTGTCAGCGTGAGTCCTCATCACAAAGAA
Organism: Cordylochernes scorpioides; assembly: GCA_030710605.1. Lineage (NCBI taxonomy): Eukaryota > Metazoa > Arthropoda > Arachnida > Pseudoscorpiones > Chernetidae > Cordylochernes > Cordylochernes scorpioides. Next base: position 176,826,050 of record CP092886.1, on the reverse strand, counting down.
GGACTATTGACATCCTCCCTGGCGTCTCCTGGAATTTGTCGTCGTGTTTACGGCCGCGAGGCGTTTTTTTTTTTAAGAGGAGGGGGTGTCAAGTTTATTTTATTGATTTCTCTCCAAATCTTTTTTATATAAAAACAGTTTATTTTACTTTTTTTTTCGCACTTTTGCCCTCATCAGTACAGGGGTGGCTTCGATTTCATAACATTCTACGATAGGAATCGTAAATTCGATCGAATTCACAAAAAAAAGGTGTTTTAGCTGGCGAAGTGGCAAGTCCGACTCTCAGGCCCGAATACAACTTAAAGTTGTGGGAGGGTGTTATGATATCGATGCCGCCCCTGTACTGATGAGGGTCAGAGCCCTAAACGATGGTATATAGGTTTGAATTTTGTCTGTATTTGCCAAACTGGTGTTGTGGCTTATACTTTATCACAACCCCTACGTTTCATGCTGGAGTGAAAAACAAAATTCATTGTTTTAATGAATTTTAAAGGTGTAGGGGGGGTGCCTTTTTAGGTAATATAACTTTTAGAATATACACTCAAAATTTAAAGAAGTTGTACCTTTTATCATGTATATCGGAATTCAGAAAATAACTCTGAAATATATTTGCTGTACAGTGACCTTTATTGAAGAAACACATGATACCCAAATGTGAACAAAATGACCTCTGTATCCCTAAAAAAAAAAAAAAACAGACGACCGGCGGCGTCAAAGACTTTCCACTTCCTTAAATTTTGTCTCTGAGTGTATTGAGTTGAGCTATGAGCAATTTAGGGTCCTTATTTATTATATTCCTGATATGTTATTTCTTTCTGATTTGCATGGTTCTGTTTGTTTCTCCTATATAGTTGGCGGTGCAGTTATCAAATTTGACTGAATAAATGTTTTTTTTTTTTTTCGTTTGATCCGAGTTTACCTTCCTGTCGGCTGGTTTGGTTATGGGGTTTCTGATGTTGTTGGCTATTGCTGGAGGAGGGAGAGAAAAGGGTTGGCATTCCGTATTTCTTCAACCTGAATGATAAAGCTTGATTTGCTGGAATGTACGGGATAAAACATTTTGCTTTATATAATGGATTTATTTTTGTCTGGTTTGATTTAAAAGAATGCCTACGTATGAAATATCGAGGGTATGCTCTACTCAATAAATCTCTTTAATTTTATTTATTTTCTTCAGAAGGGGAAGCGAACAATGAGTGTGAATCCTTTTAGTTAGATTCTCACGACTGATATTTTTATGAGAAACAGGACCGTAGGAATTACAATGGAAATATTGAGGTTTAAAGTCGGCTTGTAGTATACTGTTGTGTGGTGTTAGGCCTTAATAATCAATGAGTCCAGATACGGTAACCTATATTTTCCTTTTCTATTTCTAGTGTAAATCTGATGTCCCTGTGATCATTGTTGAGTGTTGAGAAAGGATAATTTTATCTTTTTCAATTGGATATTCTGCAAAACTATCATCTATATATCGATACCAATCTTCGATCCCTATTTTTTCTTGTTCGCATATCTATTCATCAATGTTTAGTATAAACGTTTCTATGTAGCAATAATGGATAGAGGACTGCCCATAGGGATTCCACATTTCTGTCTGTAGTAATATTTCTCACAAAAGCGAATGCATTCATTTTTAAACACTTTTTAAACAGGGTGATTATATATGGTTTCAAGTTCATTACTTGCTTCAAATATATTTAATTTTTCTTTTTTTTTTACGCTGCTTTCTCGCGAATTTTAATTAAGATTTAAGAAAGGAGCTTGAAATTTCCGCAATATTGAACCTCTCTGTCTAACAGGGCAAGAATTTGATTTTTTTCAAGACAGAGAAAACGTTTAGTAGCAGAGAAACCCGGATTGCCGCCAGACGATGCAGTTCCAGTAGAGATAATTTCACGAGAGGTATGGTGATTGGAGTCAGAAAGGCCGGTTGGTCCATACGTAAAATCTCTACGAACAGACACCTCGACGCGTCCACAGTGCACCGGCTATGTCGAAGTTTTTTGGAACAAATAAATGTAGCACAATTGAGGGGTGCTGTTGCGGCCAGAGTGACGTCAGAACGCGTGGACCGACGCATTCGCCAGATGGCGTTGGCGGCCCCAAAGTTCACTCCTTCGCCATTTTAAATAATGTGCAGGACACTCCTGATTCTCCCATATTGACCAGAACTATTATATATACGCAATTTGGTCGCCGGCGGCCTACATTCATTGCGCTCGTTAAGAAGACTGCCATTGAACCAATGTCACAGATACCTCCGTTTTCAATTTTGTCGGGATAGAGCCACATGGATAGCAAAATGGAACAGGGCAGCGTTCACAGATAAATATTGCTTCTGTTTTGGCATTGACATTTACCGAGTAAGATTTTGTCGCCTTCTTGGTTACAGGTTCAATCCGGCCGCATCTGTGGAACGCCGAACCTCACTACAACGTGGCATTATTGTTTGGGGAACCATTGCTCTGATATCAGATCACCTCTGATAGGTATTAAGAGCACTGTGACGTGCTGCGGCCGATGAAGATAACTTCCCTTCGGGGGGTGTCAAATGACTTTTTCAGCACGCTAACTCCCGATCTCTCACAGCACGCATCAGCCAACATGCCCTGCTTGTAAACTCGGGGCTTCTATGCCACCAGTCTTTTTTTGATAGCAAACATATAAAACACGCCTGGTACCTAATTGGGTGCCGTTTCCGTGCGCTGTCACATCCACGTTCGGAAGACGAACTATGGCTGATGGTTTATAGAGAATGGGCAGTCATCCTTCAGGACACTATGCACTTTCATTGGATGACAGTAAGATGAAGCAGAAGGTTTAAAATTTAAATATTGCCTTCTCTTCTAATATATAATTTGTAAATATATTAATTTCATAATCTTCGATTTTGCTTAATTTTATATTAAAATGCGTATCTTTATTTGCATTTTAAATTAGATGATCTATTTATTTTTAATAGAGTTCTATAATACCTTCTTTTCACAATATTTTATTTTTATTTTTAGCGGGAGACGAACAATGGAGAACGAAGGACAATTTTTTGATCTGCTGGACGATGTGGCGGATGTAAGTATTATCACCTTTCTATCCCAGAATACCTTTATAAATATCCCTAATCTTAACTATTCTTATCATCTTTTAATATTTCTCCTCTATGAAACTAACACTTCTTATATTTAGATATTGTGTGTGTGTGTGTGTGTGATTTCTATATTATATTCGTGTTTTCATATATATCTAGCAATTTTTTATTAATGATATCATCATTTTCAATAATATATTTAACTTCAGAATTAACTTTGTATGTTATAAATTATAAATATCTATATTTATCTAGCCAAATAATTTTAATCCATAATAAATTGGTAAGCTGGCAGGCGACGCGCGCGGTGAGCACAGAAAAAAACTGAAGCGATCGTAAACAAAGAAAAGCCAATGTGATCTTAGCCTTGAATGTAAGTGTGCGATATATTATTATTTAGATTCATATAAAATATTTATTCCTTATGTGTGATAAAATAAATATTCGTAACAACAAAATGTCTATTTATTTCTTAACATAAAATTTGAGGTGAGCCGGAGGCTATCCACTTTTTAAAAAAATCAAATTGAGCTGTCATAAGAATGTATCAACTTGATTACTGTCTGGCTTTGAAGGATGAGAAAGTAATTCTCCGCCGGAGAAGATTGCTTATGAAAGCAAATTGCCTTATGCTTTATTAGCAAAAGTATTGAAAAACAGGATCAATGCATTGGCTTTTTACAAATTCTGGTAAACAGCACAGTTATAAAGGCGTAAAACATAATAGAGATCCAGCGTGAGGAAAATTTGATGTTATTCTCCACTTTCTATAGATACATATTTCTTCTGTTCACCCAAATAGGAGATTCCTGTATGGGAAAGAGTGCCCATAATAAAGGTTTTGTTGTTGTATCAACTTAATTACAGATGGAAAGATGAATGAGGGCAATCTATCTGTTTAATAGCACAATTAAAAATAGTATAGATGCAGAAAATATAGATATGATTTTTATAAAGGCTAATCTTATCAATATTTACACAATAAATATACAAAAAATAATTAAATTAGTTAGCAAAAATAACTGACAAGCTATACAATGGTAAAATATCCTTTGATGACCAAGAGAAGAAAGCAGAAGTTTTCACGTAGAAAATAAAATATTTAAATGTAAAATAAAAGCCTAAATGCACTACCTTGAAACCAAATAGATAGAACCGCACTTAGAAAAGAAGGCGAAAAAAAATATCGAGGCGAAGCACAGATTCAACACTAGTGGGCTTACACAGTAGTAAAACTGCTATTTGAATTTACAGTGGAGAGCAACATGGTTTCAAGGACTGATTCATTGCCTAAAAAGAATGAACATTTCACCAAAGGAAACAAAGCTTAAATAAACACAGAAAACAATGTGTTCACGATGCGTAAAGACTAGACCAGGGGTTGAACTTCCTTGGCCTCTACACTGAGATGGACACATGTAAGTGGAGTTACTGGGTTTTAATAGACTCTGTCACTGCCATTACTTGGATTCAAAGGGAAGATTGCTGGTCAACTTTTGTAGGGAATCTGTTAAAAAAATCAGAACTAACTCTTTAATCAAGGAATGGCGTCATGTTCGCGGTGTCGAAAAGTCTTCAGATTAACTCTCCAAGCCAGCTTCTTCAATCACTATAATGGAAGGGGGGATCAACATAGATAACACTGCCCAGAAGTGGTTTGCCAGAAACCCATGAATATCCTGATGAATATTTTTCTAAATAGAACGAAAGAAAACTTCCCCCACTGATAAAAAATATTAGTGTTGTTGGTGAGGTCCAAATTGATCACATTTAAATTGATTACATCAGAATTAAATTATGGCTTAGAGAAGTTATCAACAATCTTGGGGAAGGACCCACCGATTAGAATGTCCGCCCCTCGTTCTTAAATTTTATTTTTGCTAACGAAATTTAACATAAAGATTTTCCGGAAACTGAATAGGTTAAGATCTTTCCATCCTTAGTGATCATGAAGACTTTTTGAGTTGAAACGCGCATATATTTTACTAAAAGAACCTCCAACAATTGACAAGATGATTCAAAGGTTCTTAGGAGCAACTTATTTGCTATCTATCTTTATAATTTGAAACTATAATAAATGGATAAAAACCGGTAGTCTAACCCCATATTAAGGCAAACTAGAAGATATTAGTAGATGTCAATTCATCAAACCACATTGCATTCTTCTAGACGTTTTGAAATTTCCGGGCACACGGGATAAGTAACGATTGTATAGTTTGCCGATCAATTTTAGACAAACAAGCAGCCAACTCATTTCTTCTTTAGTTAATTATCAGACGATCCTGACTGCTGTTGGTCTCGTGGTATGTCCATCGCCTGCCAGGTTGCTATATGTGTACACTCTTGATTGGAAAATGATCCCAAATACTTTTAACAATATTGCCAGAAAATTTAAGTATTTTGAACAATGTTTTTTTTTATATATATATTTATTTTTTCAGATCGATATGGAGATCGAGAATTTTCCACACGATGTCGAATTTCGAGATTTCGCTCGAAATCTTGACGAAGAAGCAGGTGTAAGTACCCATGTAAGTACCGCTGAATACTTTCTTAATTGTGGTCTATTTTTTAAAAATATTGTAACAAAGTATCTATTATTTTATTAACAAAGTATTATTTTTGAAATCTATATTTCATCATTCTGTAAACTTCCCTCTTTGATTATCTTTTGTTTATCATTAATTGTTTGTACTTACCTTAAATAAATTGCTGTACCACATACTGATGTTTGTCTTTCCTAATTTTCCACGTGACATTTTGGTGGAGACGCTGGGTAAATTAGGGAAGACATACTGAAGATCCCCGAGAAGACCTAGAGGCCATGGGTGCTGTGATCTACATTTTCGGAAACTAGATACCCAGGATTCCACCGCCGTGTCAAAGCCAAGACTTCCCTCCAAGATGACGATGTCCCTATAGACGATACGACGACAAAGCTGCTCTTCACGCCGAAAGAAAAAGGACGCAAAGGTACTAGGGACAAGGTTCCAAGACTTCGATGGAATCCTTGGCAGAAACACGTCATATCCATGTCAGTAACTACAATAATTGCAAGCTGTGGGTCACAGCTCCCATAGGGAAGGAGCTATGTAACAGAGTATAATTTTTGATGTCTATATTTTGTTACTCTGTAAACTTCCCTCTTTGCTTATCTTATGTTTAATATATATATTATAGTTTGTTCTTGCCTTAAATAAATTGCTGTGCCACATCCTGAAGTTTGTCTTTCCTAATTTTCCACGTGGCAATATACTTCCAGACGACGTAGAAGTCAGAATATTGTACACTCGTTCAATCCTGCTAACAATGCAAGTGTACAAATTTTAAGATTTCTAGGTGGTCATGGTGGTCGAGAATAGACTAATTTGTTTATTTCCTTTTAAACACAAATAATAGGCGCAGCCATTTCTTTCTATAATTATCAGCTTGCATTTAATCTATTTTTAACGGCAACGTTGCCTTTTATTTTTAATGGCAAAATATATTGAAAATATCTATCCTAATACTATTGTACATAAGAAAATGGATTTTCCAAATATCTAGATAAACCATTTTATTGAATTGTTAGGATTACGTGATTTTTCCATATAGAATAGGATCGTTATAGTTAGGAATATAAATCAGAACAAATATAAGGCTTTTTAGACATTTAGACAAAGAGAATATTCAAGATAAGATCAAAGTTAGCAGTCTATTTATCATATATGCTGAGCAGAATCCGGAAGGAGCAACTGCTTTTAGTCGAAACAGCCCACGGCGGAGTGCACTAGGCTCCCGCCCTGAAAGGATCCGGAGGAACAGAAGGAATCTGCGGTGGAACCCCCGGGAGCTCCCTGCGAGGCAGTCCCAGGTAGCGGAGCTGTGCCGACAGGCGATAGCGGCTCGGCGCGAGCAGAGGGAGAACCCTCGGGACTGGGACCCTCCAGGTAAATAAAGGTTTTTCATAGTTTTCAAATTATTATAATATATATATATAATTATATTAAATATATTATATATATTTAAAAAATAAAAAAGGCATATCCTGACCACAGCACATGTGCCTTTTAGATGGCAAAGCATCATCTAGTGGAACAGAAATCAACTAAACATTGATTTAGCCCCTGTTCCCTGATATTTGGCCAACCCAATTTCTTGATAAATCAAGGCATTTTTTTCTATATTTTTTTCATGTGTTAAGCGTATTTAAGCAAGTTCGATCTTAAATACCCATTTCTTGGTTTTTCAAAAAGCCTCTGGGATCAAAAATCTCTTTGGTCGCAGGGGTACAGTCTACTCCACGCTGACGAGCGCCAACAGCGCGAAACGCGTTCGTGGATGGCTTTTCTTTATTTATCAAGAAATTAGGTTGGCCAAATATTAGGGAACAGGCTAAATCAATATATAGTTGATTTCTGTTCCACTAGATGGCGCTCTGCCATCTAAAAAGCACATGTGCTCCTGGTCAGGATATGCCTTTTTTATTTTTAATATCCACACCTGACCTTTTTATTTTTTATTTTTTCAATCATTTTTTTGTTTCATATATATATTTTTTCTGAAAATAGAGCAATCCATAATTCAAATCATTAGATAATAAAAAGGCATATATGCCTATATATTTATTTATGATTTTACTTGCAATCTATTTCTGAAATTTTAATTATTATTTTTGGCAATATGTTTATTATGTTATACAGGGTGATCCAAAAGTCCCGCACAACTTTAAAAATTAATAACTCCGCGAATATTTGCGCTAGAGCAATGCGGTAAACACCATTGTGTTCAGGATGCAATGGGATTTTTTTATGGCAAATAATGAAAAATTCGAAATTGATTTTAGTTACAACTTTATTCGCTAGATGGCGCCCTACCAGAATCAGCGATTGAGCGGCCAAATTGTTTGATAAATTGAAAAATATAACTGAACGACACGTATTTTTACTTTTTGAATACCAGGAAAGAACCCTAATAATATCAAATGATAAATTAATAAAACACCATTTCGCCAAAAGTTAGAAGAAATGGTTAACGATATTTTAATACAATCTGAGATATGTAAAATAGGTATATGCAAATTAAAACATGTAGCAAAAAAAAAATGATATTTTAGATGCGGTTTGCTGGAATCCTCTCAGATATTTATATTTCGAAAATAATAATTTTCTATTTTTTTAAATTCAACTCTCTCTCTCAGTATCGATTATATTTATTTTAATTCATTTTAAAAATATTTATCTATCTCTGATGATTTATTTTACTCTGGAATGCCGTTTTTGTTTTTGTCGTGTCCAATAAAGAGCCTCATATTCTTTTCGTTTGGCCAACAAAAAATGTCCAATTTATATAGACATATATTCTTAAATATTGAGACTTTAAAGAATGCAAATATTCTTCATCTATTTACATACACAACACATCTCCCCCCTTAATAATACTCCAGCCGGTCTAGGGGTTTCCTGGCTCTCTGAGGTCTAGAACTGCGGACGGGCACTTGCACAGCGGCAGCCTCCGGTTTAGGAGTGCAAGAGGGCACGTGCACAGCAACAGGCCCTGGTATAGGAGTGCAAGAGGGTACGTGCACAGAAGCTGTCTCCTCCTTGTTTCCTGATGTAACCTATGGAACCTCCTCTTCACTTTATTTCTGACTTCCACCTACAGGCTTCTCTCCTGATGTTCGAGGAAGTATCAAATTTCTTGTCTCCACTTGTTTCTTTCTCACAGGTCGCAATTGATTGATATGCCTCTTATACACGACGCCCTCGCAACTTATAAGGTAGTGACGGTAGCTCAATAATTCCAAAATGGTACCTTTTTACCGTTTAGGTCCAGTTGCATAGTTGCGGAAATAAACCTCGCAACCAGTATTAAACTGCTCCTGCCTTCTTACGGCCTCATGAAATACCTCTCGCGGATTTCCCATCTTGGTATTAAATTCGAGAATCTTGATCTTAAACTTCTCTTCATTAGCAGTTCCGCCGGGGAATTCCTTTATTACAGTTTGGGGGAATGCTCTATGAGCAAATAGGAAACTTTGTAGATTCGTCTCTAAATCATCCTTCCCATTATTCTTTCTCAAAAGGTTTTTAAACTCTCTTACATATCTCTCATCTAAACCATTTGTACTAGGATTATACGGACTGGTCTTAGTGTGCCGTATACCATTCATTTTGGTAAATTGCTCGAATTCACCGGAGACAAACTGTCTTCCGTTATCTGTAACAAAAAATTAGGGCAATCCAATTCTGGCGAGAATTTCTCTAAGATGACTTATAATCGTTTTTCTGATAATATCTTTGATGATAAAAATTTCTATCCACTTTGAGTATGCGTCCACGAGAACCAAAAACATTCTTCCCATGAACGGACCCGCTAGATCAAGATGAAGTCGATGCCACGGTTTTTCGAGCCAAGTCCATTCCGAGATGGTAGCCGGGGGCATGCTTGCCGATTCTTGGCATACTCTACATTCTCTAGTTAACTCCTCGATGTTACTGTCTATGCCTGGCCACCAGAAAATACCGTCTGGCAATCATCTTCATTTTAACAATCCCCAAGTGTATTTCATGCAAGTCATTTAAAATTAAAGATCTTAATTTTTGGGGAATTGCCACTCTTTCACGCCATTGAAGACAACCAAATTCCAAACTTAATTCCTCATTGATCTTATAATGAGGAGCTAGTGGGTTTTCTCTCGGTACACACACCCTTGTGAATTTCCACACAGTTGCCTTCTCTAACATTCCTTTATACTATAGACAGTATTTTATCTTGGGGCGTCTCATTAGCCACCTCCATAAAAGAGAACGGTACCTCATTCGACTTCCTAAGAAGAAGTACCTGGTCTTCATCAAGAGACTCCCTGACACTCGATTCTAAAGGAAGACGTGACAATGCGTCAACATTGGAATTATTACTAGTTTTTCGAAATTCCACAGTATAATTAAATGCAGATAATTTTAAGGACCCTCTTTTAATTCTGGATGATGCACATATGGGAATTGGTTTATGAGGTGAAAATATATGAATTAAGGGTCGGTTGTCTGTGACCAATAGAAATTTTCGTCCCAGTAAGTATTGTCTGAATTTCTCAACGCCAAAAGTTATGCTCAACGCTTTCTTTTCTAGTTGAGAGAAACGTTTTTCCGCTTCAGTTAATGTTCTAAAAGCAAAAGCTATAGGGCATTCTTCCTTTCTATAATTTCTATGACTCAGAATTACGCCTAGTCCATAGTCTATTAGCAATTATTTGCATTTTTAAAATAACATTCGATATTTTTCGTCCAATTCCATCTACAATTTTATTCAAAAGTTGATAGAATAGCGCTAAAATGTTTGCTATATTCTTTATGAATCTATAATAATAAATTAAGAGTCCTATGAAAGATCTAAATTGCGAAACATTCTTTAGGTTCAGGCGCCTCTATCACTGCTTTAATTTTATTTTCTAAGGGATGCAGTCCATATTTATCCATTTTAAACCCTAAATATTCCACCGATTTATTTTTAAATTTACATTTATATCTGTTTAACTTTAAACCTTTTTCTAGCAATCATCTAAACACTAGATCCAACTTTTGTTCATGATCTTCAAAGTCTTTTCCTGCAACCAAAATATCATCTATGTAGCAGGCCACACCTGGCAAATCAGAAAATAGGCCTTCCATAATCCTCTGAAATTTATTTGGTGCTACCGCTACGTCATATGGTAGTCTTTTATAAGAAAACAACCTCTTTGTTGTGTTTATATCAACAACAGCTTTGGCTTCTTCAGCTAACATTACTTGTAAGTAAGCCTGTGATAGGTCTAGAGTCGAAAGTACGGTGCTTGTAGATAATTTTGAAAAGATCTCATCGATCGATGGAATGGGATACCTATCTAATTCTATTGCTTTATTAGCTGTACATCTAAAATCACCACATATCCTTACACTACCATCCTTTATTGATGCCGGTACTATTGGAGCGGTCCAATATTCATGAACTATAGGTTATAAAATGCAAGAATTCACTAAATGATCAATTTCATTCTCTACTTTGTTTTTTAGAGAGAAAGGTAAACTTCTGGCCTTACAAAACACAGGAGTCACATCCTTTTTTAAATTAAAATGTATTCTAACGTCCTTTAGACAGCCCAAATCTTTGTTGAACAAATCTGCATACCTATCCATCAAATTTTTATTAATTTAAATATATTTCTATTATACTCATTATTTAAAATTTTAATGCTAAACAATATAGAATAATCAAGTTTCAACTGTTTAAGCCATTCTCTTCCTAATAAAATTACCTGGATTTTTTCATTTACAACTATTAATCGTAAATATTGGTTGGCTTCTTTTACAAATACATTTCTTTGATCTATAATCTCTATTGATTTACCACAAAAGGATTTTAATCTTAAATTTGTTGGAAATAATCTTTTACCTTGCCAATAATTCTTATAAATATCTTTAGGTATTAACGCAACTGGACTTCCTGTATCTATTGTAAAGCACGAAGAATAATCATCTACTGTTAAATTTATTGTGGCATCAGTTTCGCCCTGTACAGAATATATAGAGTCCTCTTGTACAAATTTACATCCCCACATTCTTTTACTAGATTTGCAGACCCTACTTAAATGACCCAGTTTATTACATTTTAAAACAAGTCTTTGTTCTATGAGGTAAAACAGATGCCACGTGTGAATGTCTTTCACCACATCTATAACACACTATTTTGCCTTTGCCACTTTGCCTGAAAGGCCTATACTGCGCCGTACTATTATTGTACTCACCCTTTTTATCCTTTCAATTCACAGGGGATATCTTGGCCACTAATTTATCTTGTAATTCTCTTGTATTTATCTCCGTCAATTCGAACGAGATCGCCACTGCAAAAACTTTATCCAGGGTGACATCGTCGTCCTCTTGTAGTAGCTTCTTTTGCAGGATTTCCGACTTGATTCCAGCCACAAAACGGTCTCGCATCATGGTTCCCAACATATCGACGAAATTACAATTTATTGCCAAATGTTTCAATTCTCTAAGATATTCCGAAATTGATTCTCCTTCCTGTTGAATTCTCTTTAAAAATCTGCATCGCTGTGGTATCACTTTCTTCTTTGGATCCAAATGCAACTTAATTCTTTGAATGATAGTATCATAGGGTTGATCTTTCATTAGACCAGGAAGAAAATGTCGTTTCCCTGCTTCAAAGTTTCAGAATCTGGTAGCGAGGTAAAAATCAGCACTTTAATCTCCTCCTTCAGATGCCAAAAAGAAAGCCTCAAATTTTTGTACAAAAATATCGATGTGTCCTCCACTGGGCTATAGCATCTAAAAGGTACCATTAACTTTGAACTTGTCATGCTGATCTTTTCTACTCCTTTGTTTTCTTGATCCAGATAGTTTAAAAGATGTAATCTTAACCCATTTTCCTATTTTTCCTCTCCATAATCCGAGAGTCAGATTTGTTTAAAAGGTGTAGTTGTTATACTTGCATAGACGCCGTTTTCCTCAGCTTTTTACTGGCTCTGTAGATCGCGCATCCTCGTCGCCACTTTTGTTGTGTCGTAATTAAACGTACAAGAGCTCAAACTTGACCATGGCCAACAACAATTGTCCAATTTATATATACATATATTTTTACATAATGAGGCTTCAAATAATACAAATAATATTTATCTATTTACATAAACAACAGTTAATATATAGCGAGAAGAGTAGAGGACTGAGCACAGATCCCTGAGGTACACCACCCCATGTTCTTCGGTCCTTTGAAAATGTTCCATTGACCCGAACCTTTATCCTTCTTCCCCTTAAGAAGCCTGCAATCCAGATTAAGGTTTTTCCTCTTACTCCGATGTTGTGCAGCCTTTCAAATAATTTCTACACTCGATCAAAAGCTGAGGTCATATCCAGGAATACGGCCGTTGTCTTCTTTGGCGGTTTTTCCTAGAAATCAATTATTGATTGACAGAAGTTGAACAGTTTATCAGTTGTACAGTGTCTGGATCTTTAGGCAGTTTGGTAGAAGTTTATTTTATTATTGTTAGTGAGCCAGACTATGAGCCTAGAGTGGATAATTCATTCTGTTATTTTACAAAGTATGCTGGTAAGAGCAATTGGCCGATAGTTCTTGCATTCCTTAGCATCTTTGTTTGGTTTCAGTATTGGCACTATAATTGATATCTTCCAATTCTTTGGTAGTTTACCAGTTTGCCATGAAATGTTCAGTATTCGTAGGAGTTGATTTTTAGCTTCGTCTCTAAAGTGTTTAATCATTTGACCAAAGATTAGAGCATCTCCAGGTGACATCTTGGATTTAACTTTCCTATTGATGAGTTTAGCTCATTCAGTGTGAAGTCTCTTGAGTAAATATCTTGTTGATGGTAATTTATTGCTTGTTTAACTAACCTGTTTACATTATTTTTTAGAGTCCTGCCTTCATTCGTATAGCTGAGTCTGGAAGTGCTTGAAAGATATTCAGCAATTATTTCAGCCATCTGTTTCTTCGTTCTCGCTATTCATATCGGTTAGAGTATTGGAGGATTAGTGTTGGTTTTGATTGTTTTATAACACTAATTATATTCCAGTGATGACTTTCCTTTTTTGGATCCATTTTTTTCGCAGAATTCTGCCCATTTTTCTTGTTTGAATATCCAAATTTCTTGTTCTATTTTGTGACTAATTTCAATGAGTTCCTTTATGATTTCTTCTGTTTTATTTGGTTTAAGAAGTTCATTTTTATTGTCTCTCTCTGCAATCATTGCCTCGATATTGTGGTCCTTCCAGTAAAGTATTCACAGGTCTTTACGTCTACCTCTAGGTTTCGATACTTTTGCAGCTTTGGGTATGTTCAAAGAGAATTTTTCCAATTTTTTGTCAATCGTTCTGTGATTTAATTCTTCGTTGCACAGTTCTTCAAGCTTTTCTGTAATTTTTTTCCAGTGTTCTTCTATTCTGTTGGAAATTCTCAATTTTGAATTTTAAGGTTGTTAAAATTGGTCTGTGGTCACTGATTGCACTTTTCAGAATTTTCCATTGTGTTGTGGGTGCGATGCTGTAATTTATCGCCGTGATGTCTATTGCGGATTCTGTGCCTGTGGACTTGGATAGATAGGTGTTCTTTTCGTTATTTAACGGCGTAGGGTGGAGGTCGGTTAGCATGTCCTCGCCTGCTGACCTTTGTTATCCTGGACAGGTGATCCCCAAGTTGGTCTTTCGGCGTTAAAATCACCAAGTATGATTGCGATATCCGAAGACGCTTCACTTAATGTCTCTATCAGGCCTGTATTGATGCTAGTATTATCGTGGTGATAAACATTTATGATTGGAATTGTTTTATCTGTAAGATAGATTTCTATTGCCTGAGCTTCTGTCGTGCCTTCTCTAGGCTTACTCTGATTATAGGCGATTTCCTTAAATTTGATTTCTAGAGTTTTAATCAAAACGACAAGTCCTCCTCCGAATTTTCCCGGTCTGTCCATTCGTAGTGTTGTATAATCTTTGATTTTGAATCTCAGATTCTGATTCAATTTTGTCTCCTGAGGACAATTAATATGTACATTGTTGTCACAGAGAAGACAATTCAGCTCTTTATTTTCCTCTGGGTACCATTTATATTGAGTTGTAGTAGATTGAATTGTTGCCTCGTAGTAGATTTCTCATCATGAGCTCGAGCTGCAGCTCCTGACGCGGCGGTTACCCCGGACGCGGTAGCATTACTGGAGATATCAGTTTTGCTCTTAATTTGAAAATGGGTGCCGTTGCAACGTTAGTCATCTTGGAAACGAACCAGAATTTGGTCAAATATTCCAAGGGTCCAGGGGGGACCGCAAGGAGGTGTGGTCGAACTTCTCCCCTTCCACTTGGAATGCCGTCACTACAGGATAAAGCATTATTGGTGAATTTTTTAAATTGTGATTCAGAATCTGCCACTGAAGCTTTACGAGCGTTTCGTTCCTTTAAAGATATTCGAAGCGGTAAAGGACCAATGAGTTGCTACTCTCTAAAGCGATTGATTAAAAGTTTTGAGGAAACTGGATCTCTGGAGGCAAAACCTCGGAGTGGAAGACCATCGACATGCAAGTCAGTGGCTGTTACGGTTTTGCAGAATGCTGAAGCTATTGAAACGTTATCCCCGTATGGAGAAGTAAGTGCTAGACAAGTTTCTCGACAAACAGGGATTTCGTATGGAACAGTTTGGAGAGAACACACATTTCGAATTTTTCTATAAAAATATCCTAACAAAATTCAAAGTTTTCACGAGTTGAAAGTCAGCGATTTTGAGAAGCGTCAAGAATTCGTTGCATGGGTTTTCCGGCAAATTGATATTGATGAAAACTTGCTGTCAAATGTTCTAAGAACAGATGATGCTCACTTTTATCTAAAGGGAGAATTTAACATTCAAAACTGCCTCATTTTGGCAACAGAAAACCCTAGGATTTTAACAGAAATGCCACTTCATCAACACAGAGTTACAGTTTTGTGTGGGTTCACTTCTTCTTTTATTATTGGGCCATTTTTCTTTGAAAAAATCAATGGAAGAACTTTTAAAACCGTTTTCGTTACTGGTGAACGTTATGTTCAACTTTTGAGAGAAAAGGTTATTCCCATATTGCAGGACAGACAAGCACTAAGCGAAATAACATTCATGCAAGATGGAGGACCTCCTCATATCTCCCGCGGTGCCAAACAATTGCTGAAGGATACGTTCGGTGGAATTCGTTGATAAGTCGCGACTTTATATACCAGTGGCCTCCAATATCACCAGACTTGACGCCTTACAATTTCGGTTATGGGGGTACATTAAGTCGCGTTTTTATCGATGCCGGCCTACCACATTGGCCATGTTGAAGGCTTCTATCAGATGACACGTTTTATAAATTTCAACTATTTAATTGTGACCATTCTGTCATCTATCGTCTGCAGGCGGTGTTTGAGAATGAAGGGCGCCACATTGAGGAAGGATTGTGACCTAATGCAAGAGAGAAGGCAGTTACCTCATGTGTTATATTTTGCAGCTCTTTGTTTTGGGTTATGGGAATAATAAATGCTGTCCTCACATCTTGACTCTTTTTTTTTTCTGTAAACAGTAATTTTTTTGTTTGTCATTTTCCCACATTTTATATTATGTCGTGCAGGCCAAAGTGTTATAACTTCTCGAATAACACTGGTATACACAATTTTACCCCTTATGTTTAGTTTATCGCTTTTCGCTCATTAGAAGAAATAGCATAAGGAATAATCTCTCTATCCCCCCCAACTTTAGATATTTTGCGCAAAAAATAATACAAAATTATTTTACTACTACGTTTTTCAACGCAAAAGGTCGATTTAAAAATGATTTTTTTTGAGGGGATACATTTTCAAAATTATGTACAGTATAATAAACAATGATAACATTTGACAAACCCATAGGATATTTGGAATAAAGTACGACAAATATATTTTGTCACTCCCCTCTATATTTCATTTTTGGATCATGACAAATATCCAGTTAAATAGTCAAGTGTCGACAATTAGTCAAGAAACTATACATTCCTTATAGCACGAAATCCTATTAGTAGTGCCATCATATTTTTTGGTACTATATTAACATTTCAAAAATCGTGTATTGATATCAGTAGTTATTTTCAAACATTCAATTTATTTCACAAAACTCCATCTAAAATATAATTTTTTTTTGATACATGTTTTAATTTGCATATACCTATTTTACATATCTCAGATTGTATTTAAAAATCGTCAACCAATTCTTCTAACTTTTGGCGAAATGGTGTTTTATTAATTTATCATTTGATATTATTAGGGTTCTTTCCTGGTATTCAAAAAGATAAAATACGTGTCGTTCAGTTATTTTTTTCAATTTATCAAACAATTTGGCCGCTGAATCTCTGATTCTGGTAGAGCGCCATCTAGCGAATAAATTTGTAACTAAATTCAATTTCGAATTTTTCATTATTTGCCATAAAAAATCCCATTGCATCCTGAACACAATGGTGTTTACCGCATTGCTCTAGCGCAAATATTCGCGGAGTTATTAATTTTTAAAGTTGTGCGGGACTTTTGGATCACCCTGTATATCATATATGTAATATATGAAAAAGGGCGTTCGTTCCCAAAAGCTAAAGATTAAAAGGTTTTTGAAATTATATTTTTCCCTGGAGACCTGCTAATTTTACTCAATTAATTCAATCGTTTATTACGTCCATTCTTTTTATGTTATAAAATATAACCTTCTTGCAGTTCTGTCGACTCCTCGGCTTACTTTCCCTAACGTCGCAATGGATATTTCATGTTATAGTACAGGGAAATCTATAAAATAGAACACAAGTGGCTATATTCAACTTTTCAAATGTAAATGTTGTGGACGGAAATGGACCTTGTTTAACGTGGAGTCCAGTTGTAGATATGCGAACTCTGCCCTCAGCGCCCCCTAGCTCCCCTGCTACCGAGTAGAAGGTTAATCCGCCTCACATGTGGTAAGCATTACTTATTTCATAATACACTAGGTTACACCTCTACACGTCTGCATTTCACCTGATGCCGAAGATGGTTGGAACAAGGAAATGTGGCATGATTGAGGGGTGCTGATGCGGCCAGAGTGACGTCAGCACGTGGGGACAGACGTATCCGCCAGATAGCGATGGCGTCCTCACAGTCACTTCTGTCGCCATTTTGTAGTATCTGCAGGGCACTCTTGATTCTTTAATATCGACCAAAACCATTATAATCAGATTTGTCATGTCTCCCGTTAATAAGACTGTCATTGACCTAAAGGCATAGACATATCCGTTTGAAATTTTGTCGGGATAGAGCCACATGGATAGCAGGATAGCCAAGGTAGTGTTCTCAGATGAGTTTTGCCTCAGTTTTAGAAATGACAGTCGCTTATAAAGAGTTTGGCGACGGGTTGGTAACATTTGTGGAACGTCGCACCTCACGACAACGAAAAATTATGATTGAGGTACCATCGCCTATGATTCGTATTGAGGGCACTATGACGGAAAAAACGATACGGAAATGAAGTACTGTGGCCGGTGACGCTACATTTCTCTCAAAGGGTATCAAAGGCCATTTTTAGCAGGATAACGCCCAATCTCACAGAACACACATTAGCCAACATGCCCTGCATGAAACCTCAATGCTTCTATGACCACCATTCTCTCCTGATCTCTCACCTATAGAACACATCTGTGAATTAATTGTCTTTTCAGACAATAACTCCAGTAATTATAATATATATAATCACTCCAAGATACCTATGCTGAACCTATAACGCTGTTTCATGCTGTTCACATAATTGTAGATCAATTCTGAAAGTGAGGATTTGTGATCACCTATGTGTGTGATACTGTAATTATAAGCTGTCTTTTTCCTTTGAAAGTGGTCTGAGACGTGGTATCCGACATAAATAAAATTCTTAACCTAACTTTTTGATTTTTATATATTTTTATAAGATAATTTTATTATCTTGAAATAAATTGAGAGGAAGCACATACTGTGGATTTGAATTGTAGATTTTTACTAAACATATAGGTTGAACGCCCATTTTACTCATTATTTATACTTCTGATCAAATTATTCTGCCTGAAATTTATATTTAATCAATGATTTATATTTTTATATAAATGTAAAATTACACACAATAACAATATGTACAAAGGTTTTCTAATTTCATCTTTGTGTTTCAGAATACCTCATGTGGCTGCTTCATATTTAACGCTAATACTTTTGCCTGGCATTTAGATACTAATATTCAGGCGTTATTCCTTTTTGATAAAGTAGTACAAATATTTATATAGTCAGGATTTAAATACCTCATCGTTTTCCGTTATATATTTTTAGATTTTTTATTTTACGTTAATTTGTTTGGCTTTGAGTTGTTTTGATTAATGGGTGTAATATTTTAAATATATTTTTATTTACTTTTTATTTTAGTATATAACATATTTATCCACAAGTTTTATTTGCCATGGAAGAATTATCTTTTGCGTACTAACAATTTAATCGAATTATAGCAAATTTACTAACGATTGAAAATTCCATCAAGAATATATTTTAATATTAAATGTTTTGGAAAATATTGTCAAAAAGCATGCCTTGAAATGTTATATTCATTGCATGTCAAAATTTACAAAGGAAAATCAAAGTAATATTTTTATTGTAAAAATGAAAATAAACTATGTATTCTCCTAAATTATACATATCGTTTTTATATATATCGAAACATAATCACGAAAATCCAGCTACGATGTGAGAATTTCAAAGTAAAGGGATTTTTTGACGCAAGTTATCAGAAACACATATTGGTTAAGTATTGTTGTTGTCAAAATCTGTGTGGAAATGGTGAATTAGTGACGAAGAGGTACCCTACCACCGATTTATAATTGCTACCAGCTGTCTTCTCTGGATTTAGGGAATGGTCTTCAGATGGAGGTTAGCTGCTTCACTAAAAATTTCCCAATTCTGTAGAGGTCTGCAAGCATTTTTAGACTAGAAATTTGTGGAAAAATACGAAAATTCAAGTTTTAAAATGTTTTATTGAATGAATAATCAATAGAAAATACTTTTAAAAGCTTTTTAATAAAATGCACATTAAAGATAAATTAAATATTTTATCCACCACTATTGACTATTTAAATTTACATGTTAATGGACAAAAATAAAAGCGGTGAGGAACGATTATTATACACTTGGCCACAACAAAAAAGATGAATAACCTAAAAATGCAAATAAGTATGCGTTAAGTATGCATATTTTCGAAATATCTGCTAAAGGTGTTTATAGGTGGTGCAATTTTTGGTGTACGAGTACATTGAGTGATATAGTAATTTTTTTTATTAGAAAAAGTGCTTATAATTTCTTCAATAAAATTATATTAGTTTGTAATTCGTTATGATCGTACCCCATCGTTTTTATTAATAAATTTTAATGTTCAATAGTAATAGCTTAAATATTTATTTTCTCTTTTTTAGTGATTTTGTGATAAAAACTTTTAAAATTATTTTATTTATTTAATTTTATCTATAAATTATAAATCTAGAATTTTATCAAAGCCAAATAATTTCAAATTTACAAACCAACAAAATAAAGAGCTAAAATGTCATGTAGAAAATAAGGAAAAACCAACTTCTGGATGACGGCAATTTATTTATGGAAAGAAAAACTACTTTTTAATTAAATACCAGAGAGGTAATGAGACAAATTCAAAGAGAGAAAATATAATTATCAAAATATATTCAATTAAATAATCCCTTGTATCAATATTGGGTAAAATATATCAGACCTCCAGGGAAAATCAACTTTTCAAAAACCTTTTAATCTCTAGCCTTCGGGTACGAACGTCCTTCTACAGGAGAAAACATGGTATAATGATTCGCTAATAGAACACGAGTTAAAATATAATCGGGTACTATTTTACATAATTTTATAAAAATACTGTAGATATATATTTTTTCAAATTAACTATTATACAAATGTGGAAAAATATTTTAAAATATATATCTAATAAAAAAGGACAAAATAAAAAATTTAGGCTTCTAGGGCTTAAATAAGGAAGCAAGGATTATATATTGAGATGTAGTTATCTTTTAGAGATGTTCAGAGAAGATTTCTCTATTTGGGTGATTTGAGGTGAGCTCAGGGAATAGTATATCATAAATTTACGGAATGTCTATTCTTCTGTTAATACTATTGTGCTTTCTTTATTATATGGATTCTATGACGAGTCTCTGTTGTTTATTGGGGATGTTGGAGTAATGGGTTCTTGGTTCTGATAGTGCGAAGGAATGACCTGTTTCTTTTACATGATGATATACTAGAGATCTACTGTCATGGCTTTCGATATTTCGATGATGTTCTGATATTATTATATTCAAATTTCCACTGGTTTAGCCTAAGTATTTGGTTTTGCATTCGTTACATTCTATGGAATATATGGCATTCTTAATATTGGTAGGATAATTAAGGCTATTGTTCTTTGTTATGGGGTTTCTCAATAGCGAACTCAAATTGGGTGAGTTCTCAGATGACGGGCTATTGATATGGATACTGGTGAATAGAAGATGCTGCAAATAGATTTGTAAACTGGGAGATTTTGTATTTCAGAAGGTCTATGAAAATGTCTTAAAATAAATGATAAAGGATATTGATAATTTAAAATACAATATAACGCGGCTGATGATTGTAAAACGAAAATTGCAATTATACCGCGAATGTTTCTTTTATACAAAAATCGAAATTCACTTTCAAAGAGAAATAGCGACTATTTCTAACTTTAAGGATGAAGTATGAGAGGGTGAAAATATGAAGAGTAATGGCGAACGGAAAAATAATTCGATTTCTCAAAATATTCTGGGTTTCTTCAATTTTAAAGGTTTGAAGTGAGTAGTGGCTATGGACACGTTTAGTAAGGATCTTTACTGTATTGATTTTATGGCTGAGGGGGCAGTAAGAGGAAAAACGGATATAGTCGGGGTTCAAGGATGGCTTATAGTAAACAGTTGTTTGGAATTGATACTGTATGCGCGTGGTGTTTATGGCAAAAAAAAATATATTTCTTTTTCGTATGTGAAATTCAGGTCGGGATGGTAACTGTTGAGTTTTCCAGAATGTTCTTGGTTTGATTATCGGGGCAGTCACAAAACCTAACTCCAGAAGAACTAACCTTCTTATCAAAGGCATTCTGAAATATGAAAAAAACGGATCCTATCAAAATAATAAGTGGAGTCGAGAACGCCGTTTCAAGGCTTAACAATCAAGAGAAGAACATCATCAGACACCAGTAACCAATCTTCTAAATGAACCCGTGACCCTTCCCCCATACAACCCACATGAAAAACCGACTAATTAAAGACTTGAAAATAAATAAATAATCATCACCCATTCAGGCAAGAGGAACAAACAGTGATTCTAGACAAATCCGATTACCACCGAAAAATGCTAAACATACTTGAAGACCCAACCATCTTCAAGCACATCTCCAAAGAAGATAAAACCCTAGCATGCTCTTCATATAAATGGTAATAAATAACCAACGAAGAATTAAAAGATTGCCTGTCTCATATGCAGACGGATGCCCACATATAATAGCCTCCCTAAATTTCACAAACCAGATGTAGCCCTAAGACCCTTCTACCAACCCCCAACAAACCCACTTTCTAAATTCATCTCAGAATTTTTAAGCCCATAATAAAGCAAAAAAGCTTCCTATACTCCATTTTCAACACCGCCATCTTCATAGAAGAATTACTCAAGTTCCAAGCTCCACCAGATAAATTCATGGTCTCATTTGATGTTGAATCCCTGTACCCGAGTCTACCACACCAGCACCACTGAAATGCCCTACAGAGTTTTTGAAATAAAGTCAAATTGATCAGATCAAGAAAATATCTAAACTTATAGTCCTATGCCTCGAAACAAATATCCTAACATACGATTCCAAAACTTACGAACAGATAAAAGGTTCTCCCATGGGAAGCTCTCTTCCATCCTCAGCCGCAGAAATTGTCCTGCATCGCAATGACAGTTAGATAACCTCACTTTTTCCGTCCGATATAATTTCTTGGCGTCGATATATTGACAACATTTTTTGTATCTGTCCCCAAAGTCAAACCAAGAACATTCTAGAAAAACTCAACAGTTTCCATCCCGACCTGAATTTCAAATACGAAAAAGAAACAAACTTTTTTAGACATAAAAGCCATGCGCACACAGCATCAATTCCAAACAAATGTTTACTATAAGCCATCCTTCAACCCAGACTATCCGTTTTTCCTCTTACTGCCCCCTCAGCCATAAAATCAATACCGTAAAGATCCTTACTAAACATGTCCACAGCCACTACTCACTTCAAACCTTTAAAACAGAAGATAACCAGAATATCTTAAGAAATCTAAAAACGTGTCAATATCCTCTATAATCTATTTTAAGGCATTTTCATAGCCCTTCTAAAATACAAAATCCCCTAGTTTACAAATCTATTTGCAGCATCTCCTATTCACCAGTATCCATATCAATAGCCTGTCATCTGATAAAATTCGGAATTAAACCTTCGTCTGCAACTCACCCAGTTTAAGTTTGCTACTGAGAAACCCTATAACAAAGAACAATAGCCTTAATTATCCTCCCAATATTAAGAATTCCATATACTCCATAGATTGCAGAGAATGCAAAACCAAATATGTAGGCGACACCAGTAGAAATTTGAATATAAGAATATCAGAACATCAACGAAGTATCGACACCCAAGACAGTAGATCTCTAATATATCATCATGTAAAAGAAACAGGTCATTCCTTCGCACTATCAGAACCAAGAGCCCATTACTCCAATATACCCAATAAACAACAGAGACTCGTCATAGAATCCATATAAGCACAAAAGTATTAACAGAAGAGAATAGACATTCCGGAAATTTATGATATAGTATTCCTTGAGCTCACTCCGAATCATCCAAATATATAAATTTATATAATAGGTTAAATGAAAAGAAAATTATATCTACAGCATTTTAAAAATGTAAAATATAGTATCCGATTATATTTTAACTCGTGTTCTAATGGCGAATCATTATACCATGTTTTCTCCTGTAGAAGGATGTTCATTCCCGAAGGAAAGAGATTAAAAGGCTTTTTTTTAAATATTCTTTTCCCTGGAGGCCTGATATGTTTACTCAATATCAAATTTAATCATATGTACATATAAAAATGAATATCTTAGTACATAGCTCCTTCTCTATGGAAGCTGTGACTCACAGCTTGCAAATCTTGATGTTACTGGCATAGATCCGACCTGCTTCTGTTGAGAAATCCCACGGAATCTTGGACGTTTGTCCCTAGTAGTTCAACATCCTTTATCTTGTGGCGTGTAGAGCCGCTTTTTCATCCTATCGTCTATAGGGACATCGTCTACTTAGATGGAAAATTCGGCTTGACACGGCGGTGGAATCCTGGGCCAGTCTCGGAAATATGTATTCCACAGCACCCTTGATCTTGAGATCTGCTTGGTAATATTCAGTTTATCTTCCCTAATCTAATCAGCATCTCCACCAGAATGACACTTAGAGAATTAGAAAAACAAACTTCAATATGACGCCCTAATTTATTTATGGTAAGAACAAACTAAAATTATTTATGAAATACTAAACAGGCAATGAGGCAAGTTGACAAAGAGAGTAGTAAAATATAAATACAAAATTTGATAATCTTTTAATAACATGAAGTTTTGGCATAATATATAAAAATACTCAACTACACATATCAATATATTAAAACTATTATTTTAATAAATAAAAACTTTCACTCACAAACATACGCTATATTTTAAAAATGATTACACATTGGATGATATAAGACTTATAAACCTTTAGTGATGCTTTTTACTGAGCCACGTTTCTTTGAACCTTTTTCATCAATTTCAAAGGAAAAGGAATTAAAATCTAAACGAGATTTTGTCTATTTAAAATCCATTACAAAAATATCTGTAAAATAGTATAAATATGACGTATATACAAATAACAGCTATTGACCAAAATTTAAGGATAAAATATTTTTAAAAGGCTTATCCGGTAATTAGCATTTTAGATGGCAGAGCGCCATCTAGTGGAATAAAAATAAATTAAATTCTTATTTAACTTGCTCCGTGATATTTGGACAACCCATTTTCTTGATAAACAAACAAAAGCCAATGACGTACGCGTTTCAAGCTGTTGGTCTTCGTCAAATAAAATTTTAAATTATGTAAAATTGATAAATATAAACAATTTCAGTTTTGCGCTAGAAATAAAAATATAAAAAATCGAAAAGAACCTTAAGTGACAGCCTTAAAGAACAGACAAAGACTCGGGGTGAAGGAGTGGTCGGAAACATGTCGAATTTAGAAATGCACATGATGGACAACATCACAACATGGACTAAGAGAGAGCTCGGGTTTTGCAGAAAGGTATCAAGAACAAAACGGTGAGGCTGTTCCTGGAAGGTTAGGAATAGGAGAAAGAAAGAGAGAGAAGGATTGAAAGATAATTTAAACAAGAAGAACGACGGTCCAAAAGAATATAAATATTTGGTAAAGAAGACGATTGTTTTGGAGATTAACGTAGTATATAGACCACCTTTTTCGCTTATGCAAGGCAGCATCAAAAGTTCGTCTCCATATAAAAATATATTTTATTACACTTTATATATATACAGTGGTACCTCGACATACGAGTTTAATTCGTTCCGCAACCTTGCTCATATCTTGAATTACTCGTATCTCGAAGCAAATTTCCCCATACAAAATTCCCATTTAAAATCACAGATTAATATCTTCAACCCTACCGAACCGAACTCGTATCTCGAATTTCGCTCGTAACTCAAAGCAAAAAATCACTTGCTCGTCGGCTCGTATCTCGAAAAACTCGTATGTTGGGGCGCTCGTATGTCTAGGTACCACTGTATATGAAAAACAATATAAAAAATTAAAATATAAGTGGGTCAGGAGTTGATATTAAAAATAAAGAAAGCATATCCTGACCAAGAGCACATGTGCTTTTTAGATGGCAGAGCGCCATCTGGTGGAACAGAAATCAACTAAACGTTGATTTAACCTGTTCCCTAATATTTGGCCAACCCAATTTCTTAATAAATCAAGAAAAGCCATCCACGAACGCGTTTCGCGCTGTTGGCGCTCGTCAGCGTGGAGCAGGCTGTACCACTGCGACCAAAATATTTTAATTTTCAGATACTTCTTGAGGAACCAAGTTCGTGAATGGCTTTTCTTGATTTATCAAGATATTGGGTTGGCCAAATATCAGGGAAATGGTTAAATCAACGTTTAGTTGATTTCTGTTCCACCAGATTGCGCTCTGCCACCTAAAAAGCACATGTGCTCCTGGTCAGGATATGCTTTTATTGCTTTATTTTTAATATATATGCTTTATTTTTGCTATATCCTTTATATCTATAAAAATGAAATCCAAAATCGATGTTTTTTTATCGCGTTGCGCAAAATCTACAGAATCAATCATTATAAATTTTCGCATGTATGTAGCTGAAGATTTCGTTTAACATATTGGCTATTCAAAAAACTAAAAAGGTTAATGTGCTTTTTAAAAAAAATGACAAACCAAAAAGCGTTAGTTAAAGCCTTTTACCGCTTGGCGCAGCACTGGTCGCGACGATAAATGAATTTGATTGGTTAATAATTTTAGATTTAGTTGTTTATACGATATATGTTTTTAAAAGGTAGGATTATACAATCTCCGTGAAACTTTAGGAAGTTATTTACTATACTACTGGGAAGGTTTCTGGTTTGAATTTGATTTGAAATAAATATTCGTTGCAATTTTATTTGCAAATTTTCTACTTTCACTCACAAGCAGCGCCTCTCGCGGTATCTGGTGAAATTACATTTATAAATTAATGAAGAAACTTATCTCCTGAGTATTTTGTCCTTACCACGCATGTAATTGGGAAGATTTTACCTCGTTTAAAAACATTTATAAATTGTAAACATGCTAAAATGTGTTCCAAGTATAATACATTTAATATTTAATTTGAGGATTTAGTAATATCTAACGTCGAATCAATAAAAAGCTATCGACCTATTTCGTTAACATCTAATCTGTCTAAGATCTACGAAAAGGTTATTAAAAAGAAAATTTATGAATATTATATGCAAAACAATTTATTAAGTCCCAAACAGCATGGATTCATCAAGTCAAAATCTACTATTACAGCCTTGAATAATATAATCGATATAATAATGGAACACAAAACCAAAGAACTGACAGCTCTGGTCACAATAGATATTGCGGGAGCCTTTGATAATGCATGGTGGCCTGCGATCTTAAAAATAATAGATGAAGATAACTTGCCGGAAAGTTTAATAAGGACTATTCAATCATATTTCAAATTGAGGAAAACGAAATTTACATATGAGAACTTAACAATAAATAAACAAATTACAAAGGGATGTCCGCAGGGTGGCCCGCTATCTCCACTACTATGGATAATATTACTAAACGATCTTTTGATCAAATATCAAGTTCCTAATAGTGAAGTGGTATGTTATGCGGATGATGTATCAATTATATGCTGGCACAACAATTGCAAAGACCTGAAATTAGTTATAGAAAAGGCATTAAATACGATTGATGTATGGTGTAAGAGTAACAAACTTGAAATAAGTCTAGA
Organism: Cordylochernes scorpioides; assembly: GCA_030710605.1. Classification (NCBI taxonomy): domain Eukaryota; kingdom Metazoa; phylum Arthropoda; class Arachnida; order Pseudoscorpiones; family Chernetidae; genus Cordylochernes; species Cordylochernes scorpioides. The sequence goes on along the minus strand of CP092886.1, from coordinate 176,798,817 downwards.
AAAAACTAATATACTTTATTTACATAACAAAGAAAAAATTCCAATCAAATTTAATAATGAAATAATCATACCAACTCTGAAGACCAAAATTTTAGGAATAATAATTGCAAATCACAGAAGAAGAAACAAAATAAATTTTACATACCACATAGAAGAAATAGTAAATCGTACAAAACGTTTTAAAAATTATCTCTTCTCAATTTGCGGGAAATCTTGGGGTTTAAGCACCCAGAAAAGGCTAACTTTATATAAATCCATTTTCAGACCAATACTTACATATGGAGCCGAAATTTGGTTCAAATATTTAAATAAAAAATGTTTACAAAAACTAAATTCAACCCAATATCAAATACTGACATGGTGTATACAAGCCTATAAATCCACATCATATAGCTGTGTTCATAGTTTGGCCAACATTCCTTTGATATCAGACTTTATCGAATCCAGAATCATGATATCTGATCTGAGAAACTTATCCCCAGATGATCAACAAATTTATGACCCATTTATTCCAGGAATTATAGATACCTTTCTCAAATCAAGAATGAATGTTCTGAAAAACGAAGCAAATAATACTTTCTTAAGCTTTTTTCCCCAAGAAATCCCTAAATACTTTCGTCCAAATTTTTATAATACTCAATTTGTTACAAACCACGGAAATTTCAAAAGTTTTCTAAATAGAATAAAGGCAGTGGAGGATACAAGTTGCTTTTGTGGTATGGAGGAACAAACCTCAAGACATCTATTGATCGATTGCCCAGCATTTCAAGATTATAGAATGAAGAATGAACTAGTTGTTTATAATTTAAACGATTTGATTTCCGATAAAAAATCATATCTAAAGTTCAATTCATTTTGTAAATACATTCTAAAATTTCTACAAAATCTGAATTTCTAATGTTTTTATTCGTTGAATAATGTAAATAACTTATGTAAACAAACTTTTCTCCTTGTTTGGCGCAAGTATCCCTTGCGGGATATAGCGCTTTGGAAATAAAATAATTGTAATTGTAATTTAGTAATATAATATTCCAATTACGTTGTAAAAAAACTTGGCATTTCAATATTATTTAATATATTTAACGAAAATATAATTTTTGATATTTAATAAATGTTTAAAAAAAAATTATGTTTCAAAAATATATTTAAACGCATATAACAATATTTATATACGTTTATAAATCTATATATAGGTGGATTGGATGTTTTCTAGAATAGTTTTAACAAATGTTCGTTAGGCAAACTTTTACTCGGGTAAAAACCGGGCGAAGCCGGGTACATTCGCCAAATAGAGTTATTTACAAATATTCGTTTGTGGCAAGATACTATTTCTTCAACTTCAAATTACCGAGTGGACCAATTAATATTGATTTTATTCAACTTATCGAGTATTTTTCAAGGGACCAGGAAAATATTTCAAATTATCGAGAGTATAGACAAGTATAGATTCAGTAGGGATTGGATGTTTGCTAGAATCGTTTTAACAAATGTTCGTTAGGCAATATTTTACTCTGTTAAAAACCGGGCGAAGCCGGGAACATTCGCTAGTATATATATAAACAAGAAATATTTATTCATTGAAGTAGAGACCGTCATTTTCAATAAAAGCCAGCCATCCCTTTTGCCAGGTTTTTAATTTACTGACGATACTATTCTACGGGTTTGGAGTCGAAAAGGTCACGATAGGCAATTTAGACGTCTTGGACTGTTTCAAAGTGTCTTCCCCTTAGAAATGTAGTTATAAGCCGAAATAATGCATAATCAGATGGCGCAACAACCGGGCTATAGGAAGGGTGAGGTAGAACTTCAATACCCTCTAAATCCTTTATTATATTCTCTTTTAACCTAGCTCGATGAGACAAGTTCGTAACGTACAATACCAATGATGTTCCATCCTCCCATATAGACAATACCACTTTATGGCCAATGTGATTCTGTTTAACTACAGGTTTAGCTTCTTGATCACAGAGTACCCAATGTCTTCTTGTGTCGGGGTTACGAAGATATATCCCCTTTTCATCCCCAGTCACAATCAGCTTACCAAACCGAAGATCTTGCGAATTTTCTAATAAACATTTACAAATATCGACTCGTCTCTAGGAATCTTTTCTTTTACGTTTGATAACAAAATACAGCATTTGTAGAGTTCAGTTGATCGTATTTTTGGATGTTCCAAGTCTCGGTGATATTTCACCCGTAGATTGTTGTGGGTTGTCCATCACCACTAATCGTAGGGTCCTAATATTCGTCACATGTGGTCGTCCCATTCGAGGTTTGTCCTCAAGGCTGATATCTACTTCTCTAAATCTCTTGAACCATTTTGAAGCTGCTTTTCTATTGACTATCCCTTTCCCTTCCACTTCGCATATTTCCTTTGCCGCATATTTGAATTTATCTCTTTTTTCCAAAGAAGCGCAATAGTATTCAGATCGTTATTTACTTATTACACATTCTTTAGGTCTCTACTAGAATACTGAAATGTCTTATTCAACACCCTATTACGTTATTTCAATCACGCGGGCACATTCATCTAGCGTGGGGAAAACCTTTATTTATTTAAACTCTATCTATAATAGTATATGTATTTAAATATTTTGATTTAATATTGGGCTTCCTTTTTGGGAACGAACTTTTGATACAGCCTGGTATATGTTCATTTCCAATGTTTAAACTTTTAATTTTTAGAAAATTGGGATCGGTCATATTTTAAAATTTTAAGGTTTATTGATATAAATTTTAATTTTATAAATATAAATTTGGTCAATAGCTTTTAATTTTGTATTTACATCATATTTTTAATATTTTTCAGATATATTTCTGATGGCTTTATATAGACAAAATCTCAGCTTAGTTTTATTCGTTTTACCTTGAAAATAGTGACAGAGGGTCACCGAAACGTGGCTCAGTAAACTTATCACTTAAGATTTATATATGAACGTTATATCACATCAAATATCACCTACAACTACGATGTTTCTTATAATATACTCATATGCATAATATTGCTCATTATATTTATAAATTTAAATAATATTTATATAAAATTTGTTATGTGAAAAACAATAAAAAATAAATTTTTGGTAGTAGAGGTACAGTCTGCACCACGCTGACGAGGGCCAACAGCCCGAAACGCGTTCGTGGTTGACTTTTCTTGATTTATCAAGAAATTGGGTTGGCCAAATATCACGGAAAAAGTTAAATAAACGTTTAGTTTATTTTTGTTCCACTAGATGGCGCTCTGCCATCTAGAAATGCTCATGTAAGCCTGGTCAGGATATGCCTTTTTTGTTTCAATAATGTGTTATATATATATAGTCTTAATTTGTTCAATTATTTATTTTTTTATTTTAGTTATTTCAAATGTTTATATATTTATCTTTAAATATTCTCACTATTATATACAGTTCTAATTGCATATACTGTCGACTTTTTTTAATGGAATGCCTATCATCCATTACACTACAGAAACGGCTGTGCCTATTTTCTCGGTTTAAACGAAAATATGTAAATTATATTTATAGTCTATTCCTGAAACCACACAGGCACCTAGAAGTCAGAAATTTTGTGCACTTGCAATTTTAGCAGGATTGAACGAGTACACAAAATTTCAGATTTCTACATGCTCTTTAAAATATATTGAAATTGATCACACATTTCGCAACAGCCAGAGGCATGGAAGAAAATTGAATCAAATATATATATATATTTAAATATTCATTAATTTTCAAACAGATTACAATATATAAACCTCTTGAAGAATGGGTAAAATCAGGTTTACCATAGTTCAAACATGTTCATGTGTAAGTTGAAGAAGTGCACTCTCTAACTCTATCATTCCTTATACACACTAACATTAACAAAGAATTAACAACAACAATTTCAAAATTCCAAACAGGACATTTTAAAGGAATGAAGATAAACCCAGACATGAATATATCCTACAGGAACTGCAATAACTGTCACAACACCCAACTCACTCCGGACCAAATATACAGTTGCCTGGCCATCCTTGCAGCCCTCTATATGGCAGACATCAATCCAGAAGAGGACATCACTACTGACAAGAAACCTCGGTTTGTGATCAGAGTGCATGGACAGATCTGATCTGCTCCATGGACAAGACACCACCATACACTAGCTATTGATTTATGTAATTGTAGGAAGATAATATTTCAATATATATTTTAATGAATTTATGGGTGGTTGTTGTGCGTGGTGGTGTGGCATGTGGAAAGGCAGCTGATAAAATTATAATTATTTTTATTAAATAAATTAATCATTTCAAGCCCCGAGATATATAGATAGGAAAGAAGTAACGGCCGCTGGAAGCAAGACTTGTTGTTCGAACGACGCGCGTGGCAAGAGTCCTGGATGCCGCCCGCGCATGCGTAGTGAGGTGTTCTACCAGCTCGCGGTTGCCGAGGCCGCCACACTACTGCCCGTATGTGTAGTGAAGCTTTGTCCCAGTTCGCGCTTGCTGAGGCAAAGTGTGGTCGCCACAAATCTATTATAGAGGAAAAGTAGAGATGTTCTCTCTCACATTGTCTTGTTCTCTTTTAACTATTTACAAATTTCTGCTCCATTAATATGATATTGTGAAATGTTTCTTAAAACCTCACAACTTCTATTATCTATACATTCAAACAGTTTTTCTTTTTATTTTCAATCTAGATAGAATTTTATTGAGACTAGAATCCATATATATATATCACACTATGCGCTAGTATTTTGTGTCAGAATTTTCGCTACCATTTTGCGTTTGATATTAAAAAATATTTCACCTGATTGTAAGATACATATTGAGAAAATGGAAACCCTTCTAAAGAGAAATGATTAGATAAGGTTTATATAATACGTAATTCGTAATTCACCTTTAGGCCGTTTGAAATATGTTAAACACATGGTGAGGATCAAGTTATTTTGAATATAATGTGTATTCCAATTATAAAATGGACATTCTTTGTTCTCATGCAAGTGTATTTTATTTGGCAACATCAGCACATTTGTACTCGGCAGGCTCGAGTGCAGCCCTCGTAGTAGTTCACACGGCGGTCAGGTCGCGGAGACGGGAGCAGGACCGGGGCATGCCTGTCGCACAGATCAATAAGCAGGCATTGGATTAGAGTAGGACACGTACGGATGACAGTCAAGTCGCACCAGGCCTCCACGTGGCCCAGTTGGTTGGTCGCCCGAACAGAGTACCGCCCCGTGTCGTCTGGAGTGACGTCCTTCAGAACCAGCAAGGCAGTCTCTTCATCCTCCAACATCATGCAGATCCTTGGGCTCACTCCGAGTTCTTCCCCTTCCTTGTACCTGCATCGTACCAAGTTGCTAGTTAACCCAACACTATATATTATGATACCACTAGCTTCATGACCACTTTAGTGAGTTGTTAAGGTACGGCCCACGCTACAAAGACTAACGCGTACATGGTTCATTCCGCAAGATTTATCAAAGATAGAATATTATACCATATTTTGTTTTATAACAGAAGAGAATATGCATATTTATTTGAGGTTTTTTAAATCAATGTCCATCACCATTTTTCGACATTCAGCTACATGATCAGAAGATATCGTTTTTGTCAACATTGCACTTGATAATAACTATCTATATATTATGGCATCTCAAATTATTTCAATTCCTCAAGTTATACCTTAAATTCCGTTTTAAATTTTTTCTGGGGGGGGAGGGGGGTTAATGTGGCTAATAATTTTACGATAATATAAGATATATTATAAAAAATAAAATTGCACACACAAATAATGTTAATAAAGTAAATTATTTTCTAATAAAAAGCATCTATTTGTCAGATCATTAGGCTATTATAAATTAATATCAACTAACCAGGATATCTTAGGATGAGGATAGGCATCAAACTTGAGCTCCAAAGCCGGGTCCGACCCCTCTCTAGCATAGACATCCTTCAGCGGAGCCTTGAGCATGGGCGTCTTGGGTCTCCGAGGCAGGATTCTGACCATGCCTAGTAGATTCAGCTCGACGCTGCACGTGTGCATGAGGCCAGTTTCAGAATGGGCCTCGCAGGTGTAAAACCCCGCATCATCACTGGTGACATTTCCAAACAGGAGGGACACATAATCCTCTTCTCTGTGGTACTTTGTCTGAAATCTGTCCGGGGCAGTGAACTGCTTCCCGTCTTTGAACCATTTGAAAAAAGGTTCGTTGGGGAGCTCCAAGGCCGGCTCCTGGTGTCCTGAACACCCACAGAGTCATTTGTCCTATTTTTTTGTTCAGCTGAAATAGGAAAAAATCAATACATTAAAAAGACATGAGATTATCAATAGCTTAAAATAAAATATTTCTAAATTGAAGAGGCGCGAAATTTTCATGTGAGCATTGAGCAAAGAATCCGATATGGTCAGTTAGGCCTAATTTAACGATTGGGCAATAACGCACCATATATATATATATAACCAAGATTCCACCTTACAGTGTCGCATATATCAGCAGAATCGTCCAATACAGAGCTCTGAAGTGATAGTGGACCATCAGCACAACACTCACTTGCCCAATAATGAGATTTTATCTTTAAGAATAAAAATATATTCTTTTGTTGACATTTCCGAGTTATTTGCAAACAGACCCTCATCTCTAAATGACACATACAAAATAAAAAAGTAAAATTAAATTTCCTCCACCCACTTGTAACGGTGATCATTCCCTCAGTGAAAGCTCCTCCTTTGTAATTCTCGGCGAAGAATTGGTAGTACCCCATGTCCTGGGTGGTGACGTCCTCTAGAATAAGTTCGTAGGTTGCAGTGGATTCCTTGAGGATTTTGAGATGTCCATCCTCCACAAGGTTTTTACCATCCTTGAAGCTGAAACATGGATACGATATCACTATAAAACATTATTTTTTAATTTTTACAAAAAACATAATAATAAAGCAAATATATACGAGTATTTTTTATTATATATAGAATATCTGTGTGTGTGATAACTTACAAGAAAACCTTGGGTTCTGGATAACCGGTCACTGCAATTTCGAGGCTGATGGTGGTGCCTTCCTGTAGCATCATATCTTTCAAATGGGTCTCGAAGACTGGGCGGCGGGACTCTGGGCGACCTACGGAAGAAGTGGGGCGCGAGACAGGTCCTGGAACGAAGTGAATTATTAGAAATAAGGTGAATTTTAAAATGGAATAAACAACACATGGACGTTGTGAGAGTAACAAATTCTCAAATTCCTTTAATTAATACTTTTTCACATTATATATCGATTTAAAGATACTAACCTTGGTGAACTCTGAGGCTGGCTTTGCAAATAGCAACATTGCCATCCTCCCCCGTGGCCACGACGGAGTACATCCCGGTGTCAGCGAGGCCGACGTCATGGATCATCAGCTGGACGCAGTTGTCGGACTCGTGGATGGCGACGCGAGGTGACTCGACCATCGGCTTGTCGTCCAGAAGCCACTGCACGGTGCGGAACGGGTCGGTTGTCTCCGCCTCGAAGACCGCATTCTCGCCCACTAAAAAAAAACGCATAAGAAAGTTTTATATGGAAGATATTTATTAGTAACTAGCCGAATTACCCGGGCAACGCCCGGATTTTACCCGTTTAAATATTTTTATTCAAATACTATTCGTTACACACACAATTATAAATTGGCGCCGTGGATGTCACTCTTGTGAAACGTCCCGCTCCAAACTTTGGGGGTTTTTAAAATATAAAAATACTATTCGTTACAATTATAAATTGGTGCCGTGGATGTTACTCTTGTGAAACTTCCCGCTCCAAACTTTGGGTGTTTTTAAAATATAAAAATAAAAATACTATTCGTTACAATTATAAATTGGCGCCGTGGATTTCACTCTTGTAAAACGTCCCGCTCCAAACTTTGGGTGTTTTTAAAATATAAAAATAAAAATGTAAATTTTCACAACGATATTTGAAAATTGTATTATTTTGATTTTTTATATGAATATATTTTAAATTTGTGATATATACATAAAAATGATAGCAAGTGATTTCTTGCCTCTACGCTGTCATTACGTCACTCAAGGTCACTATCCAATCCCGTCGCGCCGTGTGAGGGCTCCACGTGGTTGTTTACTTCTCGAAGTTACCGCAGTGAGGCGCTGGTTCCGAGTGAAAAAGGGAAATTTTGTTGTTAATTTGTTAATAACTCCAAGTATATTCGAGATAGAAGCCTGAAAACTTGCCTATATGTTTTTACAGATTCAACCCTATATACTGTCAAAATTCCACCCATATCAGTTACGTATTGTGAACGTATAGCCGACAAACATACATACATATATACATACATACACTGAATATTTTTATATATAGGGATGATACTTATTACGTTATAAGCGTTATTAAGTCTCTCTCTCTCGTCATAATAAACATAATCTATTCTTTGAAAATTAAAACACTAAGGCAGGAATTTTTATTCTACACATAAAAACAAACTTCTACTATCCTTACTGCGATGAAAAATTATATTAAAATAATTATCTATTCGTAGTATTACTTACCCACGCAGGTTACTTTGCGTAGAATCTTTTTGAACTTTGGCTTCGTCTCTCCTGAAATACAGGTCAAAATATTAGAAATTGATTTGAAAATCACAAAGAAAAAATATATATTTTGAAATTTTATAAATAACAATCGCTGTTAAGACCTATATTACTTATATTTATTCGGCACCTATTTTTTTATGGCTTATAAATAAATAAATATATTATTTCATCTTTATAATGAAAAGAAATCGTGTGTCTTCAATAAAGGTCACTGTGTACCAAATATCTTACCGAGTTATTGTCTGAATCCCGATATGCATGCTAAAAGGTACAACTTGCGTCAATTTTGTCCATTAGTGCATATTAGGGAAAAATTTATAAGAATTATTAGGTTCGTTTAATCATTTTCACAAATCGCTCGGTATGAGGGTTGTCATCATACTTGCAGGTGGTCAACCTAGGAAACAATAGGATGTTGGACCGTGGGTGGAACGTAACATTGAAGTATCGTATTTGACATATGTTGACAGCAATGTCGAGCCTTGTCAAGGTGAGTAAAGATCTTTGAAAGGTCGTTAGAAGGACTGTAAGAAGCATACATACTCCAAAATGAACTGATAACTTGATGAGACCAAGACACACAGTCAGCTAAATAAAGCGAAATATCACCCGCCAATCACACTTCAATAATGGATATAATTATATCGATAGATTTCTTTGGTTCCCTTAATGTTTTCTCGGGTCGTTTTAGGAATTATAAAAATATTTCTGCTGGGTTGTCGCTAAAGGATGAGCCAACAGACATTATGAGATTCATCAGAGTCTTGGATAACAAGACTATGGGTATTATGCGACCGAATGTGTTAATTCCTGATTGCCCCTGTGTTGCTAGAATTATTTTGTAAATTAACTCTCGTTGGTATTTATAAAATAATAGTTGCCTTTCCCTTAGAAATATCCTTTAAACTAGGGAAAAGCCTCTCAATTTTCCAAGCTTGGTGTTGTGGCTTTGTCAGCGACCCGAGTCCGTTAGTTTATGAAGACGGTCAATAGATGGCGCTTGGTTTTAGAGTCTTTAAATGGGATAGGCGACTTTTATTTTCAACAAGCAAATTCCCTCCGGGCAAAATCTCCAACCCGCTGGTATTGTTTAAACATGTTTCTCTTTTAGCTTCTTTCCATCTCCCGTTTTTAGTAGTTTTCTCATTCTCCAACTCACTTTTAGGCGCCATCCCAAACTCCTGATTTTCTAGAAGTGTCTCTACATCTTCCTCTATGAATTCAAGCGGTTCTGTAACAAATAGCAAGCAATTTTAGTTTATATATATATTTTTCATTTTTCAAAATATATGTAGAAACACCAAATACAACATATACATGCAACTTAAGAGATGAGGCCCCTCTCCATTTAAACATGCACCAGAACGATGCATTATGTTTATTACCCTTGTAAAAAACCTTACTAGTATTGTGATAAAGAATAAGCAGTACACCATTTTTGTAAATTCAGGCAAAAAGCCAACCTGTATACCATGGTTTCACACAATGGTTCTCATCAGTACAGGAGCGGATATTAAAGGGAGAGGTGCCCCATTAGATTAATGAATATATTCCTCCCCCGCAACTTTATATCATACACATACAGTATATACCGAGCGCGAGAACCTGCGGGCGCACATTCAAAACGGTATATTCTTCCTAATGATGTTCTTCCTCACCGCCGCATTGGCTGGGTCTCAGTCAAATGGCCGCCATCCTCCCATGATCGAATTTGAGCCGGGGAACGACGAGGACTTCAATTTATGCACCGGCTCACCGGTGTCTCGCAATATGTAGAACTGACCGAAGTCGAAAATATCAAACGGAGACGATTCCATTTAGTTAAATTTTAAAAGAATGCCAAATGGACATCGCCACTAATTCTAGAGTGGATTCATACTTCAACACGAAGACTTTGGTGGTCTATAACTTCGAAGTAAAAGTCCAAAAACGAATGGAAAATAACTACTAAAGGTCAAAGTTGTCCGGTGGACATTGTAATCAAAGCAATACTGAATGCCCACTGCAGCACTGTGGCCGATTGTCCTTTCTCTGCAATCTTAGCGATACCGCGTTTGCTGCTTGAGTCGTAGTGAAATTCTACAAGTTGAAAAAGCTCATTCACTCAATTATTCCATAGTTAGAATATGCTCATCACTTTACAACTATTACTGAGAATTTCCAATTTCTTTCAAACTTTGTTAGTTTGATAAACATAACAATAAGTACCTTTCGGAAAATATGTTTGAAACGGTCATGTCAAGTTAAGACTGATTTTTGAAAATTCATTCTAAATAATAAAGCTTTAGGCATAATTTTTTTTTTCAATTTTGATATATATCTTTTGTCTATTAAAAAACGAATAAATCAATTATAAAAAATGGCGTCATTAAGGACATCCTGTCTGACATCTGTGGAACAAGAGAAGAGACCTTCTGGGACCGCATTGATCGTCTCCAGCCACTGGTCCAGAACCTCGAATAAATCTGACGCGATCTTGAGAGGATACTTGGACTGGTCCGGCATCTTGTGCTTCACTACCAGGGCATTCACTTCGTACGGGTCCTCGGCGACGTCCACCTCCGCCAGCTGCCAAGCAATCAGTTAGCTAAGCACGGAATACAAAAGCGACCGCTTACTTTGACTGTCGCCTTTAATTTGTAGTAGTCCTGGTTCATCCTCTTGGAGACTTCCGTTATAAGAATAACGTCTTTGAAGAGAAAGAGATAACGCGAGCCGGAGTCCTCCACAGCTGGGGCTTCAACTTCAAACAGGCCCTAAAACACACGAACGTTGTTGAGGTCTTGTGTGTATCTCTCATAATTAGTGATGTTATAAAAATATACAAATATTTAAATTAACTCTCTCTCTCTCTCTCTCTTTTTATAATAATTACCTGAAAATATATTAGGGAAATTTATCTTTGTCTTCGATTTAAAAAAATCTCTCTAAATCAGATCTGCAAATGTATATTATCGCTAGACTAGCGGACGTACCCGGCTTCGCCCGAGGTTTTACACGAGTAAAGGTTTGTCTAACGAACATTTGGTAAAACAATTCTCTATAAACTTATAAAAAAAAAGATATATTTTGATAATTTGAAACTCGTAAATTTGAATCTCTCGATAAAGTGAACATTTTTTCCCGGTTCCTGTGTGCCGTGTCATCCTGAATTTTGTCTTTCATAATTTTCTACATTACAAAATCATCGTTTTATCTAGTGAACATATTTTCCCGGTCCCTTGAAAAATACTCGATAAGTTGAATAAAGTCATGGTCGTGAATCTCTCGATAAAGTGATTATTTTTTCCCGGTCCCTGTGTGCCGTGTCAGCCTGAATTTTGTCTTTCCTAATTTTCTACATTACAAAATCATCGTTTTATCTAGTGAACATATTTTCCCGGTCCCTTGAAAAATACTCGATAAGTTGAATAAAATCATGGTCGTTTATGGAAGATGGACGTAGTTCCCGGAGGTCACCCGCTCCCCGCGCGCCAGGACCTCTTGATCACTCTCTGATTGGCCGGCGGCCGGACGGGGGGGGGGGGGGAGGGGGCTCTTGATCCCTCTGATTGGTCGGTGGGAACTTGGACTGTCCAACCAACTGGCCGGCGGCCGGACGGTGGGGGGAGGGGAAGATCTCCGTTGCAAGATGGCGCTGCTTGCGAGTTAAAGCTACAAATCTGCAAATAACTCTAAGGATATTAAAGATATTCAAGAAACTATTTTTCCTAAACCTTTCCGGAGATACACCTAATAATATCCCAAATTTTCACGGCGATTGGATGTATGGTTTTTGAATCCATAGAGGACACACACACACACACACAGACATTCAATCTATATATATAAAAATGAATGTCTGTCTGTCTGTCTGTCTGTCTGTGTGTGTGTGTGTCCTCTATGGATTCAAAAACCATACATCCAATCGCCGTGAAATTTTGGGATATTATGAGGTGTATCCCCGGAAAGGTTTACGAAAAAAAATTTCTTGAATATCTTGAATATCCTTAGAGTTATTTGCAGATTTGTATATTTAACACGCAAGCAGCGCTACCATTGAGACAGAGATAGGCTTAGTTTGCTGCTCCTGATGACCTTGGGTCATCGTGTGAGTCACAGCATGATGCTACAAAAACACTCTCTCTGGGGATTTTACAGCGTCGACAACCTGTAAGATGCCTCTCTCATATATTATACTTTAAACATCTGCTTAATTAAAGCATTTTTCATTTGAAAGAGACTGCTCTCTTAACCCCCTTTAGACAACATTAAATGATATCCCGTGTCGATGATTTTGTAATGTATAGAATTAGGAAAGACAAAATTCAGGATGACACGGCTCACAGGGAACGGTAAAAAATGTTCACTTTATCGAGGAAATACAAAATTCGGGATGACACGGCACACAGGGACCGGGAAAAAATGATCACCTTATCGAGAGATTCACGACCATGATTTTATTCAACTTATCGAGTATTTTTCAAGGGACCGGGAAAATATGTTCACTAGATAAAACGATTATTTTGTAATATAGAAAATTAGGAAATACAAAATTCAGGATGACACGGCACAAGGGACCGGGAAAAAATGATCACTTTATCGAGAGATTCAAATTTACGAGTTTCAAATCATCAAAATATATCTTTCTTTTTTTATATGTTTATAGAGAATTGTTTTAACAAATGTTCGTTATACAAACCTTTACTCGGGTAAAACCCGGGCGAAGCCGGGCACATCCGCTAGTTTTATATATAGATTAATCTAACTGGTATTCACTTCTCATTTATAGAATCACATACAATTCTTCGCGTTTATTTTAATATTTGCAACGATTGTTTCTTATGGATACTTAAATAATTAAAAGAAATTTTAAAAGCGCACACATTTTTATTTTAAAAATGAATACATGAAAAATATGACCCTCTCGGAATATTGATGCAACCATTGGTGATACCGTAAAATGACTATCTCTCGAAATCCTAGTGTATATAGAATCGTAGGAAAAACCAGATTGAAGCACTTAAAGCATGCAGCTCAAAAAAAGAACAGAACTGACGTGAAGTATCAGGCGCCCCAAGTTGAGGATGTTGCCTCGGTAGCCCAGGATGTTTCTGGTGAGCTGGATGTCTTCGCCGCGCTGCGGGATGGCGTGCATCAGATCCAATGCCCGCTGCAGATCGCCGGCCTCCTCGCCCAGCAGCTCCTGGTAGAGGATCAGCTCCTGCCACGGCACATTGCTCTTCCTCACATGGTCAGACATCATATAGCTTCCACAACCAAGGTATTTACACATTTCTCAAACAAATGACTGCAATACGTTTTTTATTTATTCTTTTCACTCTTCTCGGAAATTTACAAAATAAAAAAGGAATATCGCATTACGTCATTTTTTCGTTCTAATTTAATATAAATTACTTCTGTGATTTTTTAAAATTTAAATTAAAATTATCAGAGAAAATATAATTCCCTAAAAGAATTTTTTCATTTTTCTTTTAATATAATAATATCTAAGACAGCAAAGTGCCCTCTACACAAAAGGCTTTTTTACTCATTAGATGTTTAAAGATATAATAAAATATAGACATCACTTATAAATACAGAAAAATTTATTTCACAAAGCATTTTGATCTTTCTAGACAAAATCTTTCGAAATGAAATTACCTTCAGAAGTAGCTTGTAGTCATTTATTCTTTTAATAGGCCATTTCAAATACTTAAAAAATGGGGTGTTGTCTCCAATTTCCTTAGCCAGCTCCTGCAAACACACAGTCATTACAACAACGTCGCAATTTCTGACCATTTTGAAAACAAATAGGTCTGCATGTTTTGTAGACAAAATCGATATATACATTGATCAACTACTTCTTTAAAAAGTTATATATAAGACCGTTTTAAAACCTAAACTCAATATTATGTTTAACATATTGAATAAAGACTCTTATTTTAAGGCCCAAAGAACCATGTTTAATCCGGCAGGCGTTTTTCAATTGTATTTCAATTTTCTATACGATGAAAAATTCAAGTTTATCAATAAGGCAATAAATGTAACTCCCCTCCCCTAGCCTTGTAAGTAAATATATATATATATATGATATTGATATTTTGATCCAATATATGCCTTTTAATTAAAGATTTATATATGATTGCTCTATATATATATATATATAATACAGTAGAACTTGGATAATTCGAACTTCTTTAATTCGAAAACCTCTTTAATTCGAATATTTATCTTGGTCCCTAGAAGCCTTAAGCCTTTATTCAAAACATCTTTAATTCGAATTTTTGGATAATTCGAATTTTTTTATGGTCCCTTGGGGTTCGAATTATCCAAGTTCGACTGTATTAGGAAACGCAATCATAAAATAGTTATAAAGTTAAAATATACTGGTTTAAAACATATATTGTCTTCCACATTTGAAAAGGTTGCTCTCATATTTCTTAGAAAGGAATTAAAAATGATTGAAAACAGCCTTCTATGTGAGAAGCCATTGTGAAGGTCAGTGTGACTGCTGAAGGCCGAACCTCGAAGTAAATCTTCACGTCGCCATTTATAAACAGAAGCTTCTGGGCCTTGGGCTCGTCCTGGCAGTAGGTGACGTGAAGGTCGAAGTCCCGCTCCTGCGACAGTCACGTCAATGAGAGATCCTTGCATCAGATGGCAGTACTTACAAGACGTAGGAAGGTTCTGCCGATCTTCAAAACATCTTCAGCGTTGGAACGCAGGCCGTCCATCAGGACACTGTAGCACCACATAGGCCGCTTGGAAAATGATAATTTTTAATATGCTTTGAAAAATTTTAAATGTTGGTAAGATTTGATGTATCAGGATGATAAAGTATAATTTAATGAAATGGAACCTGATCGTGCAACTGAGTGTTGCTGATGGCTTACTGCTATCTATCGGAGAATATATCAACCTACTGCTCTTTCAAGAGTTTGCCTCGTTGGTTTCATCTTTATTTCAAATGCATCGAAGAAATATAAAAAAGATAAGTTCAAGAAGAAAGGAGGCTTTTAATAAAATAAAGGAACCCATTAAAATGGGGCTAAGTTGAAATTTGAAGAAGTTGATGAATATGATATGGGGTGTGGTAAGACTCGAAGACAATGGCATTTGGAATGGTAGAGAAAAATATGAATGAAGATATTAGAAAATAAAATAGAGGAGAAATGAAAATAATCAAATGGCTTATACAGAATTAGGAAAAAAGAAGTCTTGAGAAAAATATTAGAGGAGTGAGGCCTGTTGTAGGTCATCAGAAAATTAGATGGCTTTCACATTAGCAGGAAATTGTTGATGAAGAAAGTCCAGGATAACAAATTGAAAGAAAGATATCGGTAAGAATAATTTTAAAATGTAGCAATGGACTGGATGTGGAAGCTATCAAGAAATGAATAGCTCGAGATGATAATGAGGCTCAAGAAAGAAAAAAACCCAACTTCCTCAAAACTTTGAATATTTTGGTCAATAAAATACAATATAAAATATGAGGCAAATATAATCCTATATTAAGCATTTATTTTTATAATTATTGATATTCAAAAATAGTACAAATGTGATATTGTGCTGGGATAAGGTGCATAAATTATGAAAATAACTTTTCTTGATTAATCAAGAATGGATATTTGGCCAATTCTGAAATAATTAAAAATCAACGAGAATAGTTGATATTTATTCCGATTGATGGCGCAAGCCATCAGCAAATTTCAGTTGCACGATAAGGAGATGCCTTTTTTATAAATATTGATATTTTCAATATTTTTCCAATATCAATTATTTAAAGACCTAACACCATATTGACAAATATATATGTCAAGCTGTGTTAATATTTATTATATATTTCACAACTAATTATTATATTTTACTTTATATTGAAAAGAAATGCCCCCTCATCACCAATGAACAGAGAATAAAATAAATAGGAGACTCTGGCTCATAAAGTAATTGACCGGATAGATGCCAGACTCCCAATATCAGCACTATCATATTCTATATTGTTGAAGTAGTTACATGACACAATATTGTATCCTTGGGATGAGCTAACACGCGGTAGTTGAAGTGATAAATGATTGCATATGACCAAGAGCTAGTCCAAATGGAGGCATACCAGACAACAGTAGTTCGAAGAAATAAATGCTTAGAACTGTTAAAACAAATATGTTGACCCAATATGTTGTTCAAAATTGAAAATTGGTATATCTTCCTATATTGATTTTTAAAAATATATATATATTAATTCAAAGAACATCTACAATTGTTATTAATATTCTGCGGGTACTTAGTGTAGACTACAATTCTAGCAGTGCCACCATAAAACATGGAAAAATATACAAAATTAGAGAGAATCGCTTAGTAAATAATTATTCAAGTATAGCTCTTTCAAAATGTAACATTTTAAAATATTACTACATTTGAGGCAGACTAAGTAGACAATCATTAAATTCTATCTTTATTCACAGGCAACTTTAAGAGTTCATAAATGTGAGAATAATAAATAGACAGCCATAAATCTTAGTTGTGTCCATAGATGACTAAGAATATTCGAGCATAAGAAATTTGGGAATCATCTAGTAGACAACCATTGAAATCTAGCTGTGACCACAGGGAATTAGAAATTTCGAGAATCGCCTAGGAAATAACCATTGAAGGTTATAGATAACTCTCTACTTATTAGAATCAATATGTTTAGTAAACATTTTGTAAACAACCGTTTAAAATCTGGCTACCAAAATCCGCCCCTGTGCAATCTCTTTTGTTTTAGGAAAACGATTAAATGTACTAAATTAAGTACTTTTTTTTTACGTCTCATCGAGAATTCCACACACTACAAGATATTTCATTGTAGATTTTTAGAGACACGAATAAGGAACAGCAAATATAAGTATAAACATATAACAACATTAATTCATAAAATGACGCACTTTTTATGAAAAGCAGCAATTGCGGAAAAGTTTCCGAAAATCTTGTATTTCATGTTTCTAATGGACTTGGATAGATCTGGCTTGTCGAAGGCGTATTCCTTCAGCACGAACTCCATATCGCCCACGAATTCTTCTTCGGTTTCCAGAAGTTCCTGGATCACGGCCCTGCACAAACATTATTGTCAGATGCTTCAAAGCAGAATATCATCTTTTCAAAATTTCTGGTGACATACCATAGACCGTCAACCAGAGGAAGCGCACAACATGGTATTTGATCGATATTTTACATACCCCACACAAGCTGTGAGCCAAGAAAATGTAAACATCCGAAAATGTCTACTTGATACACGTTGTGGCACCTTTTGAAAAATTCATCAAGTTAAACTGTCGGGCTCTTTTTTTTTTTTTGCTGCAAAAAAAAATTCATTCCGCGAGAAAACTAGTTTTATTTGTATCGACTCAATAAATACTATCCCTCAGGGAAAAAAAACTATTTTTAAATATTCGAGAAGAGACTATTTTACTATCTGAAAAATAGAGAAGGAAACAAACTGAAGAGGTGCTACATTTGTTAAATGGTAAACCCTTTTAATTAAACAAACCATCGAGCATCTGTGAAAGAGACGAAAATCATCCGTGTTTTTAAGTTGTCTCTGTTTATTAAACTATCTCTAAGTAATCTTCTCTAAAATAATTAAGTTAGAGTCTGAAAACACATATATAGGGATAGTGTTATACGGTCTGTAGTGTTGAATCCAGATAGAGGCGAGTGCCTTAGACTTTGGGTTGCACAAGCCAGTTATAATAGAAGTTAGACACTGGTGGGGTCACAGGGGCTGTGATATTGAATCCAGGTATAGATGAGTATGATGGGTTTAGAATCATTCAAGCTGGTTAAAGTAGAGTTTACATAGACAGTACATGGTGTTTGAGCCAGATAGGAATAAATAGGTAGGTTCAGATTTACTTAAGTTATTTAATTTAGTTATACGAAGATAGGGACACACAGGGCTTGAAATCAGGTAGACTTGAATCAGTTAGGCTCAGAGTTGATCATCATAGTTAAAGTAAAATCGAACATATATAGGCAAGGTCATAGGAGCTGAAATTTTGAAATAATGGAAAGGTGAGTGCACATTAAGTTCATAGTTGTTCAAACTGTAGGTTGCCTAAACACGGGAAGGACCACAGTGGTTGTAGTGTTGAAGACAGGTAATGATGAGTTGGCTAGGTTCCGAGATGATCTAGCTAGTAAAAGAAGAAATGGGGAACACCCATATCGGGACACAGGCGCTATGTGAACACGTTAGCTTTCGAGTTGTTCAAGCTAGTTGAGGTAGATGTGAGGAATAGATAAGGGCACAGAGGCTGTGGAAGTAAAGCCAGGCTGATATAAACACATCGGTATACATAAAAATTCGTAATAATTATTTTTTACAATGTGTTTCTCTTCACATATATAATCAAATATTATTTATTTATCTATTTATGATATATGTGAAAATAAACCCATTGCCATAAAATAATTATTAAAAATCTTATCAATAGATACAAATTGAATTGTAAATATTAGTGTACAGTTTATCAATATAGTTATGGTAGAAATAGAACATAGGTATGATAACACAGCAGCTGTGCTCTCAGAGCCGTGCTGATGAACATGCTAAAATTCCAAATATTTATAAAGCAAATTAAATTTAAATTTTAATGCAGCTATGTCCATAGAAGGTGTGATGGGTAATCCAGGAAGAGATGAGCTCGTAAATTTCAAAGTTGCTCGAGCTAGTAATGGTAGAGGTTAAACATGAGTAGGATGTGTTCCTGTAGCCAGGTAGAGATGGAAACGCTAATTTCCGTTTTGCTAAAGGTAGCTAAAATGAAGGTTGGGCAAAGGAAAACCCATGACGCCATAATGCCACAGTGAAGAAGAAATGAGTGCCCAAGTTTAGAAGATAGTTTACATTGCAGGCGAGAATTTGGCAAGGAAAGGCAAGTTTAAATTAGTACACAGACACATAATTCCTATGGCGCCATGCTCACCTCGACATGTTTATCCTAATCTAAAAATAGTGGTCAGGTGGTTATGCTGCAGAAACACCTCTTCCAAAAACTCTAAGGATATAAACCTTAGAATTTACCTAAGGGTGATTTCCGTTCGTTATGATCATGGCATATTCATGCCCTACACTTGAATCAGGCCCTAGACAAAATGTAATATATGCAGTGTATTCTAACATTGGAATAAAACACTGATATATGAGCACGATTCTAACAACGTATCTCTAGAACTCCAAGATCAGAGTCAAAGTATATCTTTTATAAAAATAGGCATCTCCTTATCGTGCAACTGAAAGTTGCTGATGGCTTGCGCCATCTATCGGAATAAATGTCAACTATTCTCGTTGATTTTTAATTATTCCAAAATTGTCCATATACCCATTCTTGATTAATCAAGAAAAGCTAACCACGTACGCGTTTCGGGCTGTTGGCCCTCATCAGCGTGGTGCAAGCTGTACCTCAACGACCAAAAAACTGGTCATTCAAGGCATCCTGAAAAATCATGAAACGGGTAATTAAGGCCAGAATTGCGTGAGACCGCGACACAATGTGAAAAAAATAGTACAAATGGCGCAAGCCATCAGCAACTTTCAGTTGCACGATAAGGAGATGCCTCTTTTCATAATTATGCACCTTATCCCAGTACAATATCACATTTATACTATTTTTTCACAGTATATCTATATTTTTTATTTATTTATTGTTACAAAAGCACGAAGTCCAAAGGACTATTGTGCTGTGCTAATATTATTTACATATATATGATTAATTATTTACACGATGGATTAGTAGTGTTTTGTAAATCATTTTACAGATAGTTCTTTTTTTTTGCTTATCCCTAGTACACGTGGTACAGGCCATGATAATCATGGTGGGTAGTTAGCGACTGCTTTTACTGTAAGCGCACCACATGTCTACACATGTGAAAAGCAGTTCGACTTTGCACTTACAAATGCCAGAGCCCCGTTTGGTTACTTGCACTCGCTGGTGGGGTTGGACTTTTGCAAGAATCGGGGGCCATTGGAGCATTTTTTTTTCTAAACAGAAAAAAGTGTCCAATGCGGGAATCGAACCCGGGTCCTAGTGGTCGAAAACCAAACGGTTTACCCAGTCTTCCACCGACCTACAAATCTACAAATAGTTCTAAACTTAACAAAGTTCTCATAAGATAGAGTATATACACAAAGATAATTTGGTAATGTTTCAAATTATCTACATACAATTTGATTAGTCAGAGGGCAAGTTAAAATAAGATGCTCTGGTGATTCAACATCTAGGCGGCATTCACATGTTGGATCATTGATAACATTCAGTTTGAATAGGAAACTTAAGAAGGATCCTTTGCCTGTTAAGAATAAGGTAGTGAATTTATCAGAAGAAATTAAATTTGGGACAGCAATTGGAAAGAATTTCTTTAACAGTTCATTAGATTGAAAAAGATAAAACTTAAATTTTAGATCCAGATATAGTTTATTTAATCCCTTTTGAAGGGTTTTTTTTAGTGTTTGATCTGTGAGAGAATTTTGTCATATTATACTTTGTTTGTGATAATTCAAGATAATCGGACAGTAAAGGAGTTTTCGCTAGTAAATGTGTGATGTAAGAAGATGAAGTTCTATAAGCATGAATGCATCTGATAAGAATTTGATATTGTATAGAGAGAGAGAGAGAGAGAGAATTCAACCTTGATCTTTTTGCTGCAGTGATAAAAGGAAACCAAATATTTGATGCATAGCTTATTGTAGAGCGTATCATAACTTTATATAAGATTAATCTACGCCGAGTATCAATGCCCCAAGTACGTGCACATAATGAGAATAATATATTCTTAAGTTTCGTAGCTTTCATGATTATATTGTCAACATGTGTTCCAAAATTAATATTATTCCTTTGTCTATGATTTTTTAAAATAACTCCACAATTTTAACAGTTTCTGATGGTTGAATTATTTTTCCATCAAAATTAATGGGCAATTTTTCATAGTTATGTAGATAGAGTATACCTGTTTTGTTTGGACTTAGTGAAAGTTTTACCTTTTCACACCAGGCTTTGATTTTTATTAGACATTTGGTAATATTGTACTGAAGATCATAGATGTTTGAACTCCATACCACAAATGTCACATCATCCGCGAAAGCAATTACTCTAGAAAAACTTTCGTTAAAAGATAAGTTGAAATCATTAAGTAATATATTCCAAAGAATAGGAGAAATAATACCACCCTGGGGACATCCCTTATTTATCTTTCTTATACACTTTACATTAGTATATTTAAACTCTACACAACGGTCTTCAAAGTAAGAATTAATTATTTTTATAAGTAACGCTGGAAAATTTGCCTTGTCCAATTGTTGGAGAATTGCCGGATGCCATGCGTTGTCGAAAGCTCCGCTGATGTCCACTGTTACTATTGCCGTATTTTCTGTTTCTCTTTTCTGAAGACTTAATTTAGTTATTTCTTGTAAAGCAGAGATTGTTGATATTTCTTGTGTAAATCAATGTTGAGCAGGATGCATTACATTATTACTATTAATATGATTTAAAGGTTCAGTATGAATTAGACTTTCAAAATTTTACCTAAATTAGAAGACAAGCTTTCGGATCTTTATAATTTTCTTTATTAGGTTTTTTTATAATCATTACTGCTGACTTCTTCCAGGCCTCCGGATAATAATTAAGTCCAATACAGTATATCTTTTATGTGGCCATTTGATATATATATATATGAAGCCCAATATATGGTTCATATAAGAACTTCAAACTATCTTTGAGAGATGGTATGACTCGTTTAAAAAAATAAATCAATTTTCTACTGCCCTTGCTTTAATGATAAATAGAATTATAAATGAATAGTAGATTAAACTGGCAAAACTGCTGGGTGGGTTCACCACTGATAAGCCAGGCCCTCCCATTATTTTATCATTGCAGCAAGGGCAGTAGAAAAAATTGATTTATAAAAATAATCATACGCGTCAAAAATAGTTTAAAATTCTTATAACAGATGACACGCTAATGCATCATCTTAATATGATTCATATGTAAAATCTTAGCTACACTATCTTCTGCTACTCTTGTTTTACCCTCAACATATTGTATTTACTACCCCACTGATCAGTTATGAAAGTTTTATGTGAATTCTATCGAATGTATAATTTGGCTAATTTTAATATTACCTTAATCCCCTCTTTTTAAAGAGTTTAAAGCCTTTTACATAAGGCTGTGAGCCAACGAGGTAACGCTATAAAAGAACGTAGAACATTATAAAAAGAAAAAGATTCAAACCACTTAAAATCATAAATAGTTCAATTTGAGAACTATTCTATAATATTTGATTTATTGTTTTCAACACATATAATCTCGAATTTTTTTAAATGTGTTTTTTAAAGTCAATCTTTTAAAATTTTGAAAATTCAACATTTAAAGATACTTATTATCAATTGATGAATATCCATAAACATGCCATAAATTGTTTAGTATTATCGCATCCATACATGCTTTCAATTGATAATTATTCACTCAAGTTTAACATATATACTAAAGAGACAAGGGTCGCCTCTCCCGTCAAAATAGACGTCTAAAACCAGACGACATCTATTGACCGTCGCCGCAACTAGCAGCCTCAAGTCGGTGACAAAGTCACAACACCAGCTTTGGCAAACTGAAAAGCGTCCACCTAGAGACCATGGTTTCGGGCTAAGGGCCCTCGTTAATCTAAGGCGGACTTTATTCCATGAGATCCACACGGGATCTAATGGAATCTTGACAATCTGCCAAAGAGGTGTTTAGCTGGCAAAGTGGCTGGGCCATATCTATGGCTAAAATATAGATGGAAATTTTGCCGGGAGGATACTGGTCTAAAGAGACAAGGGTCGCCTCTCCCGTCAAAATAGACGTCTAAAACAGACGCCATCTATTGATCGTCGCCGCAACTAGCGGCCTCGGGTCGGTGACAAAGCCACAACACCAGCTTTGGCAAACTGAACACACACTGTGTGTGTGTAAAAAAAATTGAAAAAATTGTCAGGTGTTGAATTATTAAATATATATATTATATATATAATAAATTGTTAAAAATCAGGAAAATATTTCAAATACTGCTTCAAAAATCATTTTAAAATTATGAATAAAAATATTTATTTGATTGTTAATATAATATCAGTTTAGAGAGCAAGCTAAAAGTGAACACTCAAATTATCATTTTTTGTGATGATTGTTATAAATTGAATTATTAATTTATCTGAATCAGCATTAAAAATCAGATTTTTAAAAAAATTGCTTTTATTTATATTTCCTTTCATCGCTTCTCTATTTATTTTTCTCAACTTTTTTTTAATGCTGATTCAGATAAATCATTTTGTGTAATATATATATAAATACTTATTTATTTATAAATAAATTAAGAGCAAATACGTACGTTCATCATCTGAGTAAGCATTCACACAACACATGTTATCAAGTAATTAGTGTTCACATACATAGCTATATCTATACATACTGGCGCTCATATTTGGCTTGTTTGATTTTGTGGTCCTCCATGATTCTCTTTGACGGGGCGAAGCCACTAGCAGCTGCTGAGTGGGCTCTTCACAAATACCTGAAAACATAGCAACAATGTAATAAAACAATTAAAATCAACCCTGTCACTTCAACAGCTTAAAATTCTTTTTGACGAATTCGTCTGATTTTTTAAACTCCTCTTGTATATATTATAAAATCAAAGTCGTTCTTATACTGAAGAGGGCTATAACCCGAAACCATGGTATACAGGTTGAATTTCGTAACAGCTAAAATAACCGTTATACAATAACCGCTACAATATAACACATCTATTATAACGGCTACAATAACAGCCTCTATAGCCGCAACAAAATAACAGCTAGAATAACAGCTATAACAACCGCTACAATAACATCTACAAATTAACCCTCCTATAATATTAGCACTATAACCGCTACACCTACAAAATAACCGCGCTACAATAACAGCTAAAACAACATCTACACCATAAACGCCACAATAATAGCACTATAACCCCTGCAATAACTGTTAGAATAACACCGCTACGATAACATCTACAATAACAGTTGAAATAACTGATTTAATAACAGCTACAATAACAGTTATAATAGCCATTAATAGCCGTTACAACAACAGCCATTAATAACCGTTATAATAACAGCCAAAGTCACCGTATGGGAGGGATTCCGGAGTTGTATCCCCAAGAGAGAAGGCAGAGATTTAAGTGCTGCGTCTGGCCAGACTCAAGAAGTTATAGTTAACTCTACCTGCGAGAAACAGCGCCAAATAAGGCTCGGCCGGCCAGGTGCGCCAATGCAAATAAACAGACGCATGATTCGAGGTAGGGGTGACAGAAATAACCGGTGGAGTATCCGGTCCAGTGAGGAGAGGAGATAGGGTGAATTGGCTTCTTCCAGGGACCTTCATTCCTATCTGGCCATTTCCATTTTAACATTTAATTAACAAATTAAACGGGCATCGGTGATAATTCCTTCTTATCTTCATATTAGGTGTGGGTTGATATTGGTTCATAAAGACAAATTTAAGTGGAATTAATAAACAGAATTTTACCACCCTTGAATCAACTTCCAGCTAAAAATTTTAATTCTGATAAAAGAGTTAACTACTGGTTGGAAAATTATCTGCGACGGACGTGATCTTTCATGATTAAAACTATTACTTGAAAGGTTTATTCTGTATATTTTAAAATCATATTTTTAAAGGTATAGAACCGATATATATATATATATATGGATTATATATATAAATTAATATATATTTTTATATAACTATATCAGGAAGAGAATTTGAATAAATATTTATAATAAATATTTGATTCTTTTGAATCCCTTTGATGTAATCTATTATGATGCAGAAAAGGAAAAAAAGGGTCTAAATGGTATATTTAAATGCGTAAATACCTTTTATAAACTAAGTTAAATGTGCTAAAAAAAATCGAATAACTTGAAAAATAAATTCCTAGCTCGTCTTGAATGTGGTAAAATCGAAATGTCAATTACTTCTAGATGGTATAAAATGAAATTAATTTCAACCCTCACCTTATATATGATAGATTTTGAAGGTTAATTGCTGGGAAAAACTACAATGTTTTAATTGAAATTTATTGCAAGTAAAAAAAAAATGAAAAAAAAAATGGGCACAGTAGTGGATAAAATAATAAAGTTTTGATTTATTCAATGTAGTCTCCATTATTAGCTACCACAGTCTCAGGCGAGTGCGGAGGAACAAGCCTTGGCGACGATGTCCTTGTCCATTTAGGCCATCAACATGTGAACAGCTTTCTTGACAGACTGGATTGTTTTGTGGGGAGCTGTGTCTAAGGGGCCATTTTTCAGGACTCCAGTGACTGGGGACGAAGTGTGAGACATAATTGTGTCTTTTCGGTCTTGTTACCTGGACCTTGTCCTGTTGAAAGACATACTTCCTTCCTGCGGCCACCATGTCCATCCAAGGCTTTACAACGGTCTCCGGGACATTGATGTAGGCGTAAGCGTTCATTCTAAGGCCCCTTTCAAAGAAATGGAGAGGCATGACATCACCTTCACGGCTGATAACGCCAAGGATCATCACGGAGGCAGGAGATTTCGCGCGCACATGACAGGTATCTCTGAAGGCTCTTTACAGATCCAGTGATCATTCCTAGGATTACCTTTTAGTCCACCTCTAAGGCCTTTTCAGTAGGGAAGAACCTCAGCTTGTTAAAAGAGTCAGGTTTCAAGTTGTTGAGGGGGGTAGAAGCCTTTCCTTTTCTGTTATATTTCATATTTTCAGTCAGCAACAGGCCTTTCCGAAGGGCATAGGACTTGAGACCAAAGTTTTTATGTTTATGGATAGTCTTGTGACAATTGACATAGACCCAACGTCTATTTCTTTTTGGCTAGGACCTCATGCTCTTACTAGGGTTTCCATCAATCTTCTCCTTGATATTTTGACAAATACTTTGCCTTTACCGACGCGAGTGCTTTTCCATGTAATAATCCCTTCTTTATTACTGTCGGCCTCATTAAACTGATTCGTGACACGACAAACAGTAGTTTTGGGCAACTTAAGAAAGTCAATTATCTCTCTGGAGCTCCTCCTGGCGCGCTGAGCAACGATGATGGTTGCTCGATTTTCGAATTTTTGATTATTGTTCATCACTACACTGTCCACACATGTACGTTTACACTTTACATGAATATGGCTACGGAATTAAAAAAAAAAGTTTTCTAAAATTCTAAATAAGTCTTATGGACTGCCAATCTTATTCCAAATTTACCTGATACCCTCTATATTTTTCATGCTATGCGAAATAAAGAGAGGGAATCTGTATCTTTAAAAGCTGGCTACTCCCTTATAACACATTGAATAGCCACTGAACGTTTTTTTTAAAGTTCTCGACTAAATAAAATGGTCTAATTTATATTTCCCTCTTAGAAATCAAGAATATTCATCGATGTGAAGCGTTTCTGAGTATTTTGTACTCATTAGCATGGTGGACATTTATCACAGCCAAGGTGGCTTGGGGACTTTTTTATAGGTTGGTTAGATGAAGTATACTTGAAAAACTATTAGGGTAAGATACTCTGCTCAACTCTATTTGAACCACATGAGATTTGTCTATCAATCCAATTCAACTATATGCAGTGTATATGAAGAACATGCATAGGGGAAAAACGATAAAAATTTTAGAACAATTTTTTTCCAGAGTTTGATAGTCACAAATTGAGAAAGCAATTTGTCGTTGGACCCCCACTGGCCTGGATGCAGGCTGCCACCCGGCGTGTCATGGACTGATAAATATTCCGGATAGTGTGCTGCGGGATTTCTTGCCAAATATTCTCCAACTGTAATTTAAATATTTTACATTCCGGGATGATTGCAATTGACTTCCCAATACGTCCCAGATGTGCTCTATGGTTGAGAGATCAGGCGACCTTGCTGGCCACGGAAGAGTTCGGCCAAATTGTAGAAAATCCATAGTAACAAGTTGTACCTTTCAGCAAGTATATCGGAATTCATACAATAACTCTGAAATACATTTGATACACAGTGACCTTTATTGAAGACACACAAGTGTGAACAAAATTGTCTCTGTCTTCTTAAAAAAAAAACAGAAGACCGGTGATATGAAAGAATTTCAACTTTCTCAAGTTTTGTTCATGAGTGTATATATTGAATTTGCACAAACACAGGGGTTTATTAATATTAAAATAAGAAGATTGGACCTCCAGGAAAAAGTTTTCCCTGGAGGCCTAATGTTCTTATTTTAATTTTAATACATCCCTGTGTTTGTGAAAATTATTTTAATATTGATTCAAGGGATTATTTTGTCGAACAGGGATGTATGAGTACAGATTTGTATAGAGACAATGCATAAATATTCTTTACACAATATATGTACAGAACATTTAATCTGTGAGTGTATAACGACACAAACAGGGATGTCTGCGCATATATGTATATACGTATATATATATTATTAGATATATGTGATTATGAAATTTATTCATTTTTCCTATTTAAATCTCTGAATTTATAGTTCGAAATGGTATATATAACCTACTAACTAACATATGATGGAATACAATCTCCGTCATTTTCTGTTGTGTTTCCTTTCTTCCTTTTGTATCATCAATGGAGAATATATAGGGTTATGTTCTTTAAAAAGGCTTTTGTGCAATATACATTGCTTATCACATAATACATAGTGCTAGAATATCATAACATACAGTTTGTATATAAACAAATATTCAAACAAATTTAACTATTTCTGAATTGTTTGAGTTAAAAGGCGATCCATTAATTAAGATTATAAAAAAAAAATTCTTGTAGATATAATTTGTAAATTTAATTCACTGTGCAATAAATTGATAAAGAGGGAGCAATCTCTCGAAATATTTTGAGAAAAATATTGGTTTTTTTTTCTTTACAGATCCAGGTACGCCCTTTTTTTATAATATTTCTGAATAGTTTTGAAATTTCTTCATCTAGATCTATTTATCGCAATAGATCTTCCTCTTAACGTTATGTACTACAACAATATTTTATACTCTTATATATATATACATTCCATACACAATAATAATAAGAGTATATTATATATAAAAATAAAACCTTATTGGGGTATATATGGTTAAGATACAGTTCTATTCAGGCAGATAAATAGTTTTAGGTGAGAGACAAAATTCCAAAACTATTCAGGTTTAGATTAAAATATTTTAATCAATTTTTATATATATAAATGCGTATGCTGTGATATATAAACAGTATGTATTTTAAAAGTTATTTTATATTCAATAATAGTAGATAATATCATCTTTGTTGCTAATACTAAATCTCCATATTCAAGGTATTTACTTCTCAATGAAATGCTCCATTCGAGGATCACATTTAGAATCGATATGGGAATTACGAAGATTGTGCACCTACCTAGAGGCAGAGAGCCGTCGAGGCACTGAGGTCTGTGGGACGAGAGCTTCTGAAAGGAACGCACGCGCAGTCGCCCGGAGCTTGGATGCGACCGGCGTCGTAGCGTGCGTTTAAAGGCACTGGTGACGAGGGTGCAGCTAGGCTTTTTATAGGCTTTAGGGTGGCAGCCAGTGTGACCGAGTGAAGGCAAAATGTTAACAATCATTGAAAAATATACTAAAATATAGAAATATTTATATAAATCTTTTAGATATATTCACTTCTCACTATTTAAAAGAGAGATCAAGGCAGGCAATAATTTTCACTCTGTGTTTTCTCTCTTTTTATTCCTGTTGTTAAGACATTGTTTATCTCTGATTTATCTCGCTGAAGATGCTAGGCCTCGTTTGAAATTTGGACTCTCTCTCTTTTATTACCTGATATATTTATAAAACTGTTTTAAAACTTGACTTAAATATAAATATTTGAGCGGAATTCACGTCTGAATAACAATACACTTGGGCCCTGCTGAGAAAAATCGGTACTTAACTTAAAATAATAATTATAATATAAATATATATATAATCATAATTGAAATGGATTTTCAAGCAATAAATATTACGATCAAATTTTTTTTTAAAGCCAAATTTATATGTACAGGGTGATCCAAAAGTCCCGCACTATTTTAAAAATTAATAACTCCGCGAATATTTGCGCTAGAGCAATGCGGTAAACACCATTGTGTTCAGGATGCAATGGGATTTTTTATGGCAAATAATGAAAAATTCGAAATTGATTTTAGTTACAATTTTATTCGCCAGATGGCGCTCTACCAGAATCAGAGATTCAGCGGCCAAATTGTTTGATAAATTGAAAAATATAAACTGATCGGCATGTATTTTTCCTTTTTGAATACCAGGAAAGAACCCTAATAATATCAAATAACAAATTAATAAAAAACCACTTCGCCAAAAGTATGAAGAATTGGTTAACGATTTTCAAATATAATCAGAGATATGTAAAATAGGTAAATGCAAATTAAAACATGTAGCAAAAAGAAAATTGATATTTTAGATACGGTTTGTTTCCGAAGATAATAAATTTCTAATATTTTTAATTCAACTCTCACTCAGTATCGATTATATTTATTTTAATTCATTTGAAAAATATGTATCTATCTCTGATAATTTATTTTACTCTGGAATGCCGTTGTTGTTGTCGTGTCCAATAAAGAGCCTCAGATGTATCCATGTATCTCCATCACAGCAGCAGCAATGTCCACTATCTTAGGTGTGTAAAGCTGCTGCTCAGGGTCTATGTCTAATTTTTGCAAGGCTGCGGCCATTGCTGGCTATAAGAATATGTGGGTAGCTGTAAGTTCCACACCAGGACAATTGTTGCATGCCTTATAGGTTCTTGTGCCATCTGGATGTATTGTCATTCCTTTATAGTGTTTTGTTCTAAGTCTTGTTATAGTTTTTGTCATTTTTCTCTCAGAGTTTATTTCGCATTTTGATCTTTTCTTATTTTTTCGTTTAATTATCTTGTATTTTGACAAAGAATCAGCGTCAAATAATGACATTTGTTCTTTCCTTTGGCTCAACTTTCTGGCTTCCTTTGCCAATTCGAATGCCATTTCATTACCCCTGATCCCAGCATGGGCAGGGATTCATTGTAGAATGCAGTTATTCTCCAATGGTTCCAGTTGGGTAAGTAACGAGTGTATTTTCTGTGTGATTTTAGTATTGCCCTTCTGAATTTCTTCTAGAGCGGATATGGAGTCGCTGTATATTAAAATTCCTTCTGCTTGATGCAGGGATGGTTGGTTAAGGCATACATCAAGGGCTTTCCAGATAGCTGTCAGTTCACAAGTGAAGTTTGACGAAATCTGTCCTGCTCCTTCTTTGATTTTGATGTTTGTTCCATCTTGCAGTATTATGTTAATTCCGGCCCCTCCATTACTCAGGGTAAGGTCTGAAGATCCATCTGTATATGCTGTTGAAGGGCGTGGCCTAGCAATTTTAATCAAGAATTTGTACTATGAGGACATAGCCGTTAATATTACAAACACATTAGACCTCGAAGCCCAAGTTATCAAAGTCTACCTCAATCAAAACAAAGCCATCCACATATACAATATGTATCACCCTCCAAACAATACATTTATTGACGATGGAACAATGGCTCAATTTCTTACAGACAACACTATTATTGTAGGTGACCTTAATGCCAAACATCAACTATGGGGATGTTCTACGCCAAACCCAAGAGGCAAAATACTATCAAACATATTTGACGACAATGCCTTCATGTGCTTAAATGATGGGAATCCTACCCATCATTCCTACAAGCTATAATACTGCACAAGCCCTTGATATAAGTTTTTACTATCCTGACATTTTCCACAAATGCAAATAGAAAATATTAAAAAGTTTTGGAAGTGATCATTTGCCTAATTTGATAGAAATTAGCACCAAGACCAAAACTAGCTCAATTAAGAAAAATTCTGGAACTTCAAAAAGGCTAATATGATATCTTTCGAAAACACCATTATTAAAGCAGCCAAAGTTTCAATACCAAGAGGTAATATTAAGAAATGGATTCCAAATTATACACACCAGGCAAAAAATATTCAAAGACTTATAACTAAAAGAAATGAACTACAAAAAAGTGCACCCAAAACCAAAAATATTGTAGAACTGAACTGAATATTGTGATTGCAAAAATAAAAAAAGATTATGCGTAAATGTGAAAAAGGAAAAATGGAAACAAACTTGTGAAAACCTGAACCCAATAAACCCAAATACAAAACTTTGGAATTGGGCAAAACAAATTGACAGAGTACAGCCACAAACTGAAAACACAAATAAGATTAAGAATACAGATGGTACACCAGCAACTAATGACAAAATTGCTGCCAATCTTTTAGGTAATTCATATCACATAAGTAGTAAAATCAAGGTTGAAAAAAGGCCCGAAAGATTATTCATGACTGTAAAAATGTCACCAGCACTCATAATATTTTCCATGAAAAAAATCAATATGAAAGAGCTAGCTTATGCATTAGAAAACACTGACCTAAACAAGACTCCTGGGCCAGATGGAATCCATGGCCGAATGATATCAAACTTGGGCAAAATTGGCAAAGAAAGACTTCTTAATATTTTCAATAACTCCTGGAAAACTGGAGAATTGCCTCAAGACTGTAAAAATGCAACAATAATTCCCATTAAAAAACTTGACAAATCTGCCGATGACTCAAAAAACTACCGACCTATCTCCCTAACAAATATTTTCTGCATATTAATGGAAGAATTATACTCAGACGACTCACCTACCACCCCGACACAAGAAATCTCTTACCAGAAGAACAATATGGATTTAGGAAAGGACATGGGACAATAGACCAACTCTTATTTTTCACACAATAGGTAAAAGATGCACAAAACGAAAAACCAACTAACCACACTGTGGTGTTTTGCATAACAATAGTTATGTTTTAGATAAATTGTCGAGATATGCAAATAAGGTTTTGCATAGTGTTTGTTTGTTGCTATTATGTTAATTATTTTTATGTATATATATGTATCATTGAATTGTAAATAGTCAGTCAGATTAGTGTTATGAGCGAATAAAGATTTTATCTCAGACCTAGTGGATCTCGGTGACCTGGTGTAGTGTAGAGACACAACAGTGGCGACGAAGGAAAAGTAAGCGAACAATGATGAACATTGAACAATTCAACCCAAACAATGGAAATGAAATCTCAAGTTATTTAGAACGCTTTGAATCCTATTGCATAGCGAATGATATAGTAAAGGTTGTTAAAAAGAAGGCAACATTTTTCTCGCTATGCGGAAGAGAAACGTATAATATAATACGGACGTTGACCTCTCCCAAGAATCCATTGGAAACAGAATGGGAGGAGATAGTAGCAGGGATTAAAAAATATTTTGATCCAACGCCAAATATAATAGTGCAGCGTTTTAAATTTGCGAAAAGGCTTCAAATGCCAAATGAAACAATATCTGAATTTATAACAGCTCTAAAGAAAATTGCCGAGAAGTGTGAATTCCCTGATGTGGAAGATAGGTTGCGTGATGCCCTAGTATGCGGCATTCTAAGCGAAGAGATACAATCAATGCTGTTAATGAACAGTATGCTAACATTTAAAGTGGCTCAAGAGATGGCATTGGCACATGTGGCTGCGGTAAGGAACGTTGCAGAAATTAAAGACGGAAAACCTCAGGAAGAAATTAATGTAATGGGAAGAGCTGTTAAGGTGAGACGGAGGAATGAGAAGATTTTTAAATGTTTCCGCTGTGGATATACAAACCACAGAGAAGAGCAATGTTTCTTTAAAGAGAAAAGATGTTTTAAATGTCAGAAGTTAGGGCATATATCTAGGGTCTGTAAGAACGGGAACTGGAGGAGCGATCGTAATAATAACTGCTCGATAGATGAGGAGGCAGAGGCAACTAATGGCCTTTTTAATATAAATCAAGTGAAGGACACCAGTAACATGCGGAATTATATGGTAAAAGTACGGACTAGCGGTCGAGATATGAATATGCTCATTGACTCAGGAACAAGAAAAAATATTATTTCTGAGAAGACGTATATAGGAACTTGGGTGAAGTCAGAAAGGCCAAGAATAGAGAAGGATTCTACCAAGTTGGTGCAATGGAACAGACAGAGGTTATCCATTCTGGGTAAAATAAAAGCCGACGTAAAAGTGAACAAAAGAAGTATCACAATGGAATTTCTTGTGATCGAAGGTCCGGGCCCAAATCTGATTGGAAGGGAGGCGTTTGACCAGATTGGAATTGGTCTTGAATGGATGAATTATGGCGACAGTGTATGTCAAATCAATGAGGTAATGAATGGAAATGGTATGGCCGCTGCGATGAACGGTAATGGCAAGGGAATGGCCGCGGCTATGAATGGAACCGCCAATGGAATGATGAGCGGAGCTAATGGAATGAGCGCGGGTTACATGAACGGTGGGGAGGACATGTACAGTGAGGGTGACGGGCTGAGCGTGTACGGCAACCCCGGCGTGGACTTCCCATTTTTCGCCTCGGTGCCCAGAGACCAGCTTCCAATGCGGACAACAGGAGCTTCCTGGATACTATGCCGATCAGGAGGGACCCACCAAGGCTGGAGGAAACACCTGGGCCAAGTAGACCAATAAGAAACCGGAGACTCCCCGAATACTTTAAAGATCGCGTAACAAATTGGGGGTGAGAAGATGTGGTGTTTTGCATAACAATAGTTATGTTTTAGATAAATTGTCGAGATATGCAAATAAGGTTTTGCATAGTGTTTGTTTGTTGTTATTATGTTAATTATTTTTATGTATATATATGTATCATTAAATTGTAAATAGTCAGTCAGATTAGTGTTATGAGCGAATAAAGATTTTATCTCAGACCTAGTGGATCTCGGTGACCTGGTGTAGTGTAGAGACACAACACACACCATAGCTGCTTTTTAGACCTTAGACAAGCTTTTGATAAGGGGGGGGGGGTATGGAAAAACAAGTTAATTTCAAAATTATACAAACATTTCAAAATTGATGGAAAAGCTATCACTTGGATAAATGATTCTCTTAAAAATATATAAATCAGGATCAAATATAATGGCACTCTATCTAAAACCTTCAAATTGTACCAAGGATTACCACAAGGATCAGTCCTTAGCCCAACTCTCTTCACCCTATTTATTGCAGGCATAGAAAAATAAATTTCACATAAAACCAATATTGGACTTTTCGCTGATGACATTATTCTATGGAGCAGCAGCACTAACTGGAAAAAAGCTGAAAGAGATTTAACAAGACTCTTCTCCACCTAGAAAAATTTGCTAATAAACATAAATTAGAATTTAACCCCCAAAAATCTGAAACCTGTCTTTTTACTACCGATAAGAAACTATACAAAATAAGACCAAATATTATTCTGAAAGAACAACAATTGCACAATATAATAAACATCCTAAATATCTCGGCTACACCCTGGATCCAGAAATCAACTCCAGTAAGCATATTGAAGGAGTTGTTAGAAAAGGAAGAGACCGACTAAAAATCTTGAAATATATTTCAGGAAGAGTGGGGAGCTGAAGCAACAACAATAAAATTAACTTACACATCTCTAATGAGACCTATCCTGGAATATGGATATCAAATCTATGGTACAGCATCTGAAACAAATCTAAAATCACTGGAAAGGATACAACTAAGTGCAGCTAGAATTATTACAGGTCTTCGAAAACCCTGCCCTAATGATATTGTACTTTACGAGGCAGACATTATGCCCTTAAAGAATAGAATAAGCTACAATCTGCCAAAATATATAAACAAAATCAAGAGTTATGAAAACAAACACAGAACTTTCAATTACATACTTAATTGGGAATCCAATCTAAGACTCAAAAAAGAAGGCCCTCTCCACCTGGCCAAAAGAAATGGATTTTTAAAATATAAAGTGGAAAAATATTATTTAGCTGAAAAAAATATCTCCATGCGAACCACTAACAAAATGTTATTTTTAATGCCACTTTAAATTAAACCACCAACAGACAATACCAAAATCCATAATATTTAAAACAATTATCATTAGAAATAATTAATAAAATTCCTAAAAATGCAATAACTATCTATACCGATGGTAGCAGAGATGAGTTGGGACACACTGGCAGTGGCTCTCTCATTAAAACCACAAATGGCATTGAGAAAATAAACAGAAGAAACCCAGAATTTTGCTCAGTCTTCAGATCAGAACTTATAGCCATCTATGAAGTCTTAAAATCCATCAGAAACATTGAACATCACGATATATGGATTCTTACTGATAGTAGAAGTGCCATACAACACTTGAGTCACACAGAGGAACTTAGAGACAAAGTAAGCAGGAACATAATTGGTTATCTCCAAAAACTCTCAATACCTCAAAAATTCACCTTCAATGGATACTCTTACATGTTAGCATTGAAGGCAATGAAGCTGCTGATGCGCTAGCGAAAAAAGGCACAAAAGAACCCTTGCTACAGAAAAATAAACTTACTTTTAAAGAAATAGAAACAGTAGCCAAAATAAACAAGAACTGGAGGATCCCACCTAAGCACAGTTGGTATACCCTAGAAGCAGATGGCCACCCAGACCTTTCGGTCCACAAGCCGGCATGCGAAGCATGCCTTCGCTGCTATTCTGTTCAACTCATAAGCCAAGTAACGGTATCCAAGCTAGTGATTGGACATTGTACCTTGAAACACCACCTCCCAGACAATATTTTATCACAGCAAAATAGGAAACTATCTACTGTGTCCAGCAGGGACCGCGGGGAGGCAGAACCCGGTCGACTCTGTTCACTCACAGCTGAGGAAAAGCTCAGCTGCCACGTCGTTGGCTTTCTCAAGAAGCTTGCTGTGATTTCTCAGCAGCTCACTCTCGATCGCGCCCCTCGCCCTCCTTTTCTCTTCCTGCACACCCACTACCCTTGGACAATCCAAGACGTAGTGGCGTGCATTCACATCCCTTTCTCCACAGACGCAATCAGGAATGCTCTTAATTTCAAATCTGTGGCGACTTGGGGAAGAGCCCATGTCCCGAACTACCCTAATGAGTTTGTGGGACATTACCTTACAGAGGTACTTGGGTGTTGTTACCCCATTGAATAACTCTCTCCCCTTCACAATGTTCTTCCATCTGTCCAAACATAAGTCCTGGACGTGCCCCCTGATCCTCCTATAAACTTCTTTCTTGGTCACTGTGGTCCTCAGTGATCTACCTTTTAAGCATCCTGCCTTAGAGATCCTGTCTGCGAACTCATTACCTTCGATGAGGCTGTGTCTCCTAAACCAAGGGAGCTCCGGAGCCCGCGTCATCATCTCCAGCTCCTGGATTATTTGATGCGCGAGTTGCCCTTTCTCCAGATTGATGGCGACGAGGGCCGACATACAATCTGAATAGAGGCGGTCTGGGCTGAAGTTCTTCTCGGCAGACACTCTGAGGGCTACCCTGATCGCAACCAGCTCGGCTGAAAAGACCAATTCGTCCACTCTGAGTGTTAAACTTTCTTGGAAGATCAGCTCCCCATTGGTGAAGAATATAACCCCAGCTCCAGTATTGGTTCCAGACTTACTCCTATCAGTGAAAAAATCCGTGCCAATCCCTGTCGGCACTCCAGGACTCCAATTCCACTTTGGCAACTACTGCGGAAGCTTCCTTAGGTCCCTCTTCCATTCCAGGGCACCCGCTTCAAGTCCCAGGGCATCTTCCCTGTTCTCCCAGATCTTCTGTCTGATGGTCTCCTCCTCTAGTTTCAATCCCAGGGGAATAAGACCAGCGAGGACCAATAAGGCTTCACTGCTGGTAGTGCGTTATTCCCCTGTGATTCTGAGTGCCGCTGTCCTCTTCACTCTCTCTAGAGTTGTCGCCACCTTCTGATCCCTGTTTCGGCGACACCAAGCCCTGGAAGCATATAGCAGGATTGGCTCGACACAGGAGAGGCAGAGGTTCCTAAAAATAGTACCCTCCTTCTCCCCCCCCCCCCTGTTGAGAGCCAACCAGGACAGGCCTGCACAACGCCTCCCTGCCTCTCGCCACCATCTCCTCCGCCTGGTATTGCCAACCCATCTTGTCATCAATGACCACCCCCAGGATGGTCATCCTATTGACCAACGCTACCCTCCGTCCTTCGATCCCGATAGCCGGCTTGTGTTCCCATTTGATCCCTTTCCTTTTAGTTCTTATGTCCCTAGGCTTAAAGCTGAGGGCTTTAGTTTTGGAGACATTGTACCTAAGGCCAGAGTCATGGGCCCAGTTCGAGAGAATTTGGAGAGAAGTTTCAACACACTTCTCAGCCTTCGCTCTCGAAGCAGCCTCAACAATGAGGAACTGGTCGTCAGCATAAAGAACCAGCCTGGCTCCCTCAGGGAGCTCCTCCTGGAAAACGGTGTTTACCAGGATATTCCACAGAATAGGTCCGCAGCAAGAGCCCTGGGGGCAACCCCTAGCACAGTTTCTTTCCAACTTCCGCCCACCAAAACTGAGGCTAATCCGTCTATCCCTCAGGAAGTCACGAACCAAGCTTCACAAATTATCAGGACAACCCATGTCCATCAAATTTCTCATCAGCTTGTTCCAGTTCATGGAGTTGAACGCGCCATCAATGTCCAGAGCCACGAAAAGAACCCAAGCACCCTTATTTAAGCGCATCTCAACCCCCTCTAACACCTCGTTCAGAGCTGTGGTTGTGGACTTCCCTTCCCTAAAACCATGTTGGAAAGAGGAAAGGAGCTCATTACTTTCTAGCCAGTGCTTCAGTCGCTGAGCTAGTAGGCTATCCAGGACCTTACCTAGACACGCTAGTAAAGAAAGCATACGATAATCATTAGGAGAATTACCCTTTCTACCAGACTTTTCGAGAAGCACTACTCGGGCAACCTTCCATGCCTCAGGAAAAGTACCAGTGTCCAGGCACCTATTGAATAACCTGGAAAGAAGCGATGGGTGCATCCTTACCAGGGCTTTCACGACCGTGTTATCGATCCCTTCGGGACCAGGAGATTTCCTTTTCCCGAACTTGAAAGCCGTCAGTTTCACCTCATTCTCAGAAAAGGGCGGATCTACCAAACCACAAGTGGTCAGAGAGTTCTCGTCCTTTGGTTCCTCGTTTCCGAAGTGCCGATCCAAGTTGTTTTTATTTTGTCTTCTGCTTTCGAGCGAGTAGGTCTAGAACACATTCTCTCTGAATTTTCTCATTGTTGGTGGATGAAACAGCACCAGTGATTATTTTGGCCGCTTTTGCTTGAACACTGTCTAGTCTTACTTTTAGTGATGAGCTTGAGGGAGCCCAGACCGGTGTTGCATATTCCATTATCGGCCTTATTAAGGTGGTATATGTTGTTCTGAGAATTCTCGGTTTTGCTCCCCAATTTGTTCCACATAGCCTTCTCAGAATGTTTAGTTTTCTGATAGTTCTATTTGAGGTGCTAATTATGTGTTCTGAAAATTCCAATTCCTCATCAATAATAATTAAAATAATTTTGTTGACATCTTGTCAATACATGCACAGTCTGCACTATTAAAAAAAGATAATATGCATTATATACACTATGTACAATGAATATGGCGCCTCTTCCAGCGCTGCAGAGTTTGTGGAGAATACCCAGTGGGTCTCCAGCGACACCACGCATTTTACGATCTACGATGAATACGTAGATCGCGTACTTTGCCGCTTAGGAGATGGTGATGGCGTGGTCCTCGAGACCAACTTGAAAGATACAGGACTGCAGTATCACACCTAGGTATTATGGATTTCTAATTTTATCAATCATTTGTTTGTTTATGCTTATTTTTTTTGTTATATTTATGCCTTTTTCCCTGTGAGTGGAGAAGACGCATAGGTTTGGTTTTATTGGGTTTATGGTCATTTGGAGTTCCATTGCCCACTTCTCCAGTCCTCTCATTGATGTTTTCAGTATTTTTTACGATTTTTCTATGCTGCTACTTGTGTGCCATATGGCTATATCATATGTATAATAGGTAACATTTGTGTCTTCAGTGAGGAAAGGATGGATGTCGTTAATATATAGCAGATAGAGTAGAGGACTGAGCACAGATCTCTGAGGTACACCAGCCCATGTTCTTCCTTCCTTGGAAAATTCTCCATTGACCCGAACCTTTAACCTTCTTCCCCTTAAGAAGTCTGCAATCCAGATTAAGGTTTTTCTCTTACTCCGATGTTGTGCAGCTTTTCACGTAATTTCTCCCTCCACACTCGAACAAAAGCTGAGGTCATATCAAGGAATATAGCCGTGGTCTTCTTTGGCGGTTTTTCCTGGAAAGAATCTATTATTGATTGACAGAAGTAAAACAGTTGATCAGTCGTACAGTGCTGGGATCTATAGGCAGTTTGGTAGAGGTTTATTTTATTATTGTTAGTGAGCCAGACTACGAGCCTAGAGTGGATAATTCGTTCTGGTATTTTACAAAGTTTGCTGGTGAGAGCAATTGGCCGATAGTTCTTGTATTACTTAGCATCTTTGTTTGGCTTCAGTATTGGCACTATAATTGATATCTTCCAATTCTTTGGTAGCTTACCAGTTTGCCATGAAATGTTCAGTATTCGTAGGAGTTGATTATTAGCTTTGTCTTCAAAGTGTTTGATCATTTAACCAAAGATTAGATTATCTCTTGGTGACCTCTTGGATTTTTTTATTGATAAGTTTAGCTTATTCAGTGTGAAGTCTCTCGAGAAAATATCTTGTTGATGGAAGTTTCTTGCTTGTTTAACTAACTGGTTTATATTATTTTCAGAGTCCTGTCTTCATTCGTATAGTTGAGTATGGAAGTGTTTGAAAGATATTCAGCAATTATGTCAGCCATCTGTTTGTTCTCGTTCGCGCTTTTCTATTCATATCGGTTAGAGTATTGGAGGATTGGTGTTGGTGTTGATTGTTCTCTAACACTCTAATCGTATTCCAGTGTTGGCTGTCCTTTCTTGGATCCATTTTTTCGCAGAATTCTGCCATTTTTCTTGTTTGCATATCCAAATTCCTTGTTCTATTTTGTGACTAATATCAATGAGTTCTTTCTGTTTTCTTCTGTTTTATTTTTTAAAGAAATTCATTGATATTGTATCTCTCTCTGAAATCACTGCCTCGATGTTGTGGTCCTTCCAGTAAGGTATCCACAGGTCTTTACGTCTACCTCTAGGTATCGATGCTTTTGCAGATTTTGAAATGTTCGAAGAGAATTTTTCCAAGTTTTTGTCAAGCGTTCTGTAATTAAATTTTTCGTTGCACAGTTCTTCAAGCTTTTCTGTGAATTTTTTTCAAGTCGGCTTTCCTAAAGTTCCATGTTCTTTTATTCTAATGGACGTTCTCAATTTTGAAGTTTAGGGTTGTTAAAATTGGTCTGTGGTCACTGATTGCACCTCTCATGATTTTCCATTGTGTTGTGGGTGCGATGTTGTAATTTATCGCTGTGATGTCTATTGCGGATTCTGTGCCTGTGGACTTAGATAGGTGTTCTCTCCGTTATTTAACGGTGTAAGGTCGAGGTCTGTTAGCATGTCCTCAACCTGCTGACTTTTGTTATCCAGGACAGGTGATCCCCAAATTGAACTTTTGGCGTTAAATTCGCCGAGTATGATTGTGATATCCGAAGACGCTTCACTTAATGTCTCTATTGTGTGTACCCATGCAAAATTCAAAGATTTCACGAGCTGAAAGTTGGCGATTTTGAAATGCGTCAAGAATTCGCTGCATGGGTTTTCCGGCGAATTGATATTGATGAAAACTGGTTGTCGAATGTTCTGTGGACAGATGATGCTCACTTTTCTCTAAACGGAGAATTTAACATTCAAAACAGCCGCATTTGGGCAACAGACAACCCTAGGATTTTTACAGAAATGCCACTTTACCAGCCTAGAGTTACAGTTTTGTGTGGGTTCACTTCTTTTATTATTGGGCCATTTTTCTTTGAAAAATCAATGGAAGAACTTTTAAAACCGTTTTTGTAACTGATGAACGTTATGTCCAACTTTTGAGAGAAAAGGGTATTCCCATATTGCAGGGCAAAAGCACTAAGCGAAATAACATTCATGAAAGATGGAGGACCTCCTCATATCTCCCGAGGTGCCAAACAATTGCTGAAGGATACGTTCTGTGAAAATCGTGTGATAAGTCGCCACTTTATATACCAGTGGCCTCCAATATCACCAGACTTGACGCCTTGCGATTTTTGTTAATGGGGGTACATTAAATCGTGTGTTTATCGATGCTGGCCTACCACATTGGCCATGTTGAAGGCTTCTATCAGATGGCACGTTTTATCAATTTCAACAGATATGTTATTTAATGCTGTCCATTCTGTCATTTATCGTCTGCAGGCGGTGATTGAGAATGAAGGGTGCCACATTGAGCAAGGATTGTGACCTAATACAAGAGAGAAGGCAGTTACCTCATGTGTTATATAAGCCGCCATGTATTATATTATCTACCAATATTTTGCAGCTCTTTGTGTTGGGATATGGGGATAATAAATGCTCTCCTCATATCTTGACTATCTTTTTTTATTTGTGAACAGTAATTTTTTGTTTGTCATTTGCTCATATATTATGTCGTGCAAACCAGAGTGTTATAACTTCTCGAATAACACTGGTACACACAATTTTTCCCCTTATGTTTAGTTTTCGCTTTTCGCTCATTAGAAGAAATAGCATAAGGAATATTTTCTGTATACCAATAACTTTAGAAATTTTGTGAAAAAATAATACAAAATGATTTTACTACCACGTTTTTCAACGCAAAAGGTCGATTTAAAAATTATTTTTATTTAAGGGGAAACATTTTTTAAAATTGTGTACAGTATAATAAACAATGATAACATTTGACAAGCCCATAGGATATTTGGAATAAAGTACGACAAATATATTTTGTTACTCCCCTCTATATTTCATTTGTTGGATCATGACAAATATCCAGTTAAATAGTCAAGGGTCTCCAATTAGTCAAGAAACTACACATTTCTTATAGCAAGAAATTCTATTAGTAGTGCCATCATAATTTTTGGTACTATATTAACATATCAAAAATTCGTGTATTGATATCAGCAGTATTTTTCAAACATTCAATCTATTTCACAAAACCCCATATAAAATATAAATATTTTTGCTACATGTTTTAATTTGCATTTGCCTATTTTACATATCTCTGATTGTATTTGAAAATCGTTAACCAATTCTTCATACTTTTGGCGAAGTGGTTTTTTATTAATTTGTTATTTGATATTATTAGGGTTCTTTCCTGGTATTCAAAAAGGAAAAATACATGCCGATCAGTTTATATTTTTCAATTTATCAAACAATTTGGCCGCTGAATCTCTGATTCTGGTAGAGCGCCATCTGGCGAATAAAATTGTAACTAAAATCAATTTCGAATTTTTCATTATTTGCCATAAAAAATCCCATTGCATCCTGAACACAATGGTGTTTACCGCATTGCTCTAGCGCAAATATTCGCGGAGTTATTAATTTTTAAAATAGTGCGGGACTTTTGGATCACCCTGTATTTAAATAATTATAACCATTTATTACGTGATTGCTAAATTTTTACAGAATAGATCTGGAAAATCTTAAAACTCTATTCAAATGGATTTGTAAAAATTATTTACTTGACTCATCCTTGCTTTCTTATGTGGCTTTATTTATTTGACCGTTTTATTAACAACGATATATAAGAAAACCCTTCTTTTTCAAATATATGAGATCAATAAATCTTCTCGAATTTTCTAAGGGGAGAAGATTCTGAACGTTACATTTTATCTACAAGAATATTTTACATATGTTATTAAAGCAAGATAAGGGCATACATTCCTCGTTAATTATCTCAATCAGACTTCCAATTCGACGCTTGTTTTTACAACTTGATCTTCAACGCTCAAATTCAGTGATCTGAGGTTGTGAAATACTGTATTTGGATGATTGTGGAGTTTCCATTGTTGTAGGTTTTCTTTAAAAACAGAATTTAATAAGCATATTTATATAATATTTTAAAATTATTTTTCACATACATATATATTGTTTTGAAAATAGAGCAATCCATAAATATATAATGTTATAAAATCGAATAATTTTAATTGTTACTTTGAAAATTATTTTTAAAACTTATTGGTAATATAATTTTAGTTCAGCAAGTGATCTAAAACTGAACAATTAAATTAATACCAAAAATTATTATATTTATTTTTTAGAAGGTTTCTTACTAAGTGCAGTCGTTTGATTAAAAAAATATGGAAGAAATATGAGTTTATTAATAAGTAGTTTATTATTAACTCTTGTGTGTGTGTGATTAAAATACACAATAATAATCTCACAATTAATATAGTAGTTGTTAAGCTATTCCTATATTATATTATGAACGATATATATATAAAAGTAAAGACAATATTATTTAAAGATAATGTTATTAATACCCACAACTAAAAAAAAAAAGGTAACACATATTAATTTAGAAGAAGACAGTGCTGTCTTTAAAAATAATGGTCAAAATATGTTTTAAATTAATAATGAGTAAAACATAGAATATATTTTTAATAATATTATATATATGTTATATTAGATTATGCTGAGAGAAGAGAAAGAAATTATTATTTGCTTGTTTTAAGTATATAAACATTTTGCCAATGGTATGCAGTCGTGTCATCTCGTAAAATATAATAAAAACATTTTAGATGGCAATTTGTTTTAATTGAGGCAATAAACAGTTGAGGATGCAATATCTGACTTGAAACGGAAAGAATAAAGAAATGAAAATATTACGTTAAGTATTTACATATTTACAAACATATTTGAGCCAGCCAAAAAACAACAACAACAACAACAAATTTATATAGTGTGAAGCCACTGTATCTGGCGGTCGACTTCACAAAATAGTTCTAAAACAATATATTTTTGAAAAATTGAATAAACATTTATATATATGTTATGATTTTTTTTTGTTTTGTTGTTGAAAAAGATAGAATTGGAGGTGCATTCGTGAAAAAGGAAAAGATAGTTATTTACCCATCAAGTAGTTTTTTATTTTGAATTACATGAAGTAAATTACACATGAAATTATTTATCACAGCAATATAGAATTTATAAAATGAATTCTTTAATCGTGAATTAAAAAAATAGGTTGGTTAACTATACATATTTACAACAATATTCGAAGTGGTATCTTCTAAATCTATATGGTCAAAATTGTAGAACAGTCAATAGTGAAAATAAAATATGTTTTTTAAAAAATAAAATAAATGCATTTTAGATTATATAATATATATATACTATACCATATAACATATATTATATATATATATATATTAAAAATCGCATATCCCGACCAGGAGCACATGTGCTTTACAGAAGGCAGAGCGCCATCTGTATATATATTGAATGATTAACG
This sequence comes from Cordylochernes scorpioides, assembly GCA_030710605.1. Classification (NCBI taxonomy): domain Eukaryota; kingdom Metazoa; phylum Arthropoda; class Arachnida; order Pseudoscorpiones; family Chernetidae; genus Cordylochernes; species Cordylochernes scorpioides. Next base: position 176,753,923 of record CP092886.1, on the reverse strand, counting down.
ATTATTATGTATCAAAATATTTATTATAACTTCCAATATTTCGATGAGGCTGTTCGCCTATCTTCCTCGGTGTTTCTAACCCTGTAAATATTCACGTGATGCACGAATGATGAGGTTTTGAATAAAGCAGATTGGTATGGCCAAACTGTTCAATGAAAATATGATTACTTCTTAAATTTTATATTATTAAAATAATATTGTATATATTCTATAATTACTGTTTCTGTTTTATCTGTAACTAAGATTGGGGTATATCTATTCTTCTATTGATACTATTTTTGTATTCTATAGATGCCCAGCTCTCCAGAAATAATCTTGCATGTTTATCTTGTATGTTTCTGTATAATATCTTGGAATTTTCGAATATATGTTTGTTTACGTTCTCCTTTCATTTACATTACTAATAATCCGCCCTCGTATTACAGTGATTGGACATATAGGTTAATATGAGATTGACAGGACAGACCGTATAGAAGCGATTTGTATTTAATAGATGATGAAGGAACATGAATAGTTTTATTTATTATGAATTGCGAGTATATCGGTTCATAATAAAGTAATTAAATAGAAATATTATCATTATATTTATTGTCCAAATTTATATACACCAGAATGGGCAATAAACTACTTAGTGATTTTATTCGGGATAGTTAAGATATCAAAACGATATATATTAAAAGGGAATTTAAAATTTATAAAAATTATATATATATATTTTTTTATAGTATAAGTAAATAGTTAAAACTATTCTATTTATATAATTCATAAATATATATTTAAAAAGAAAAGAGAATCTTCAAAATTATCTCTCCTTCTCTCTCGAAAGATAAGTAGTTACAAAACTTCTCAATAGATGGCAGGGTATCTCTTATAAACATTGCCCAGATCTTTCGCTCGCTCGCACTAAATAGCCCTAGAATTTTATTGCTGTTAAAATTTTGTTTATTTTTAGTTTGTATATATATTTCTATTGATGGTCTTCTGTTGATGGTGTTTTTCTATATCAGCACGTCAGGCAGAAAATTATCATAATGTAAATGTTATTTTGCTATTTAAATAATTTTCTAGAAATTTATATCAAACAAAAGATGTCTGCACTTATAAAAGAAAAAAAAAGTTTATTTCTCTTCCTTAAGAATATTTACATGCAAGCCAAGCAAAACTAAAATTAAAATTGAACGAACAAAATTTACATATCTCTTGATAGAATGAATTTACCTTTTCTTGGTCAAAAAACAATAGAAAAATAAATTAATTAATATTCAATTATTATCTAATATTCAATCACTCATATTTAATTATTTTTTTTAAGTTCATCCACATCAACTCCCCCTTTTTTAAGATAGCAATACTCATTAAGGTACATATCTATCCGGTGGTCTCCTCTCTCGTAGTGGATATCTCCGGGAAGGTGTAGATTCAGTCGGTGGTCCAGGTGTAGATTCTGCTACTATTGTAGCAGGAGTCAGGGGACTTGACGTCTGAGGCCTTGGGTAGCTTATTCCTTCTTCTGATGACGAAACATCCTTCCTCTCCATACTTCTCCTCATATAGTTAGTGTGTACTTTCTTTTCAATTCCATTAGTTTCTATCATACAGCTGTTGCTTCCCACTATTCTCTTTACAATCCCAAACATCCATTTCGGTTTTCCTCTTTCCATCCATCTGTATCTTACTCTATCATTTATTTTGTAGCTATTGTTCTGTTTTTTATTTTTCAATCTCCCCACTCTTACTGATTTCTTGCTCAACATGGAAATCTTCGTTCTAATCTCGCGATTTAAAAATATTCCAGCAGGGGATTTTTCCGTTCTAGTCAAAGGACTCAATCTATATGCATATAAAGCCTTAATCAAAGCAAACTCAAGGGGTAATTCTCTTTCCTCCGAAATAATTCTTTTCATAGCTTTTTTTATCTCTCTTACAGACACTTCCGCTAGTCCGTTGCTTTCCGGATGGTAAGCGGGGCTAAACATAGCATGTATGCCATTTCTTTCGAAAAATGTCTTTATTTCATAACTTCTAAACGGGGGCCCATTATCCATTACCGCCACCTCCGGGATACCATATCTCGCTAAACATTCTCTCAAAAAGTCTATGCAGAATCCCGCCGATGTATTTGGAACCATTTGACATTCTATCCAATTAGAATGCGCATCCACCAATATCAAAAAAGTTTTTCCCGCAAAATAGAAATAGTCAAGATGAATTCTCTTCCAAACTTTGTTTGGTGGAGTCCACTCGGTAAATTCCTGTTTTGGCAGCTTTGATGTGTTTTCCATACAAGTGCTACAGCTTTTAGACAGTTTCTCAATTTGCTCATCCATTCCCGGCCAATAGACAGAACTTCTGGCCAGAGTTTTCATTTTATTTACTCCAATATGATTTTCATGGATGATTTTCAAAACATATTCTCTTAAGGAATCGGGGATGATCATTCTATTTCCGAAAAATAGGCAATTTCTTACTATTGTTATCTCGTTTTTAATTCTATTATAAGGTTTTATATCTACCTCTGAGTCAACATCATACTTATCGTACTTGACTAACTTATATAGTTTTCTAAGAGTTGGATCTTCTTGGGTTTTGTACGATACCAAGACGTAATCTAATATCGAATTTTCTATTAATAATATTTCTCCCATTTCCTCTTCCTTCTCCCCTTTTTCAGGATTTGGAAATCTTGAAAGAAAATCTGCAAGAGGTATTTCAGTTCCCTTAGTATATTTAATTTCAAAATTAAAATTTGATATTGAGAGTGACCATCTATGTAATCTATTTGCCACTAAGGCTGGTAAATTATTTTTATCGCCAAAAATGGCTAGTAATGGTTTGTGATCTGTATTAATAATAAATTTTCTTCCGTAAAGGAATTGTTTTAGCCTGTTTAAGGTAAAGAATATTGATAACCCTTCTTTTTCTATTTGGGAATATTTCTTTTCTGTGTCATTTAGTGTTCTTGAAACAAAAGTAATTGGTTTCTCAATGCCGTTTACAATATGGGAAATATATCCTCCAATACCATAATTTGATGCATCACAAGTAACATAAAGAGGTAAATCTTGCGAATAATGCGTCAAACAAGTTTTTGTACTAATCAAATTTTTACATTTTTCGAAAGCCTGATCATGTTCATTTTTCCAATTCCAATTATAACTTCTTTTCAATAGAGAGAATAAAGGATTTGCATGTATGGATAAATTTCTAACGAATTTACTGTAGAATGACAACATGCCCAAGAAAGATTTCAATTCTGAAATGTTACTCGGTTTAGGACATTTTTTTATACTGTCCAATTTATCCTCAAGGGGATAGATTCCATTTTTATTTATTCTATGTCCCAAATAATTGATTTCATCAACAAAAAACAAAGATTTTTCTTTATTAATTGAAAAATTAAAATCCGATAATTTATTCATGACTCTGTTTCAATATCTGAAATATGCTCATTTACATCAGACGATGCTATAAGAATATCGTCTAAATATATTATTACATTTTTAAGACCGGAAAAAATATTGTCCATAGTTCTTTGGAAAATAGTCGCTCCGGACTTGATACCGAAGGGTAGCCTTTTATATTTAAAAAGGCCTTTATGGGTAGAAATAACTTAATTTTTGAGATTCCTCGTCTAGAAGTATCTGATGATATGCGCTTGAAAGATCAATTTTACTAAATATACTTTTACCAAAAAATGAATGTAAAACATTATCGATGTTCGGTATCGGATACTTAACATCCTCGATAAATGGATTTAAGGTTCTTTTAAAGTCCGCACAAATTCTAATTTTGCCGTTTTTCTTAGGGACGCATACTAGCGGTGAAGCTATTGGGCTATCCACTATATTTTCAATAATATCATTATTCAATAAAAATAATAGTTCTTCTTCAATTAAATTTCTAATAGCAAAGGGAGCAGGTCTAAATTTATAAAATTTTGGTGCAAAATTATTTGCAGATATTATATGTTATGCAGACGACGTTACAATAATTTGCTGGAATAAGACTATTGAAGGACTAAAAACCGCAAGTGAATACACCTTAAATTATGTGATCCAATGGTGTAATAGAAATAAATTAACGATCAGTACAGAGAAGACTAATATGCTATACCTACATAACAGACAAAAAATACCTATTAAGGTTAATAACAATATAATAATGCCGGTCAAGCAAGTAAAAATTCTGGGAATGAAATTTTCTAATCACAAATGGAAAAACAAAGTTAACTTTACACCGCATGTTAATGATATTCTGTGTAAGGCAGGACGTATGAAAAATTTATTATGTTCACTAAGTGGCAATATGTGGGGTTTAGACACTGAAAAGAGGTTAACTTTATTCAAAACAATCATTAGGCCTGTACTTACATACGGTTCTGAAATTTGGTTCAAATATTTAAACAATCGTTGTAAACAAAAACTGAACTCCATGCAGTACCAGATCATTTTATGGGCAGTTAGAGCATACAAAACCACTTCATCAAACTGTGTGCATAGCTTGGCAAAAATTCCACTCCTAACAGATTATATAGAATCCAGAATAATCAAATTTGACCTAGCTCAAATGTCCATTGAAGATCTAATTACTTACGAACCCCATGCTCCAAGTATAGTCAAATCTTTCTTACACGCAAAAATGAATGAAATTTTTGAGAACACTAATGAAATTTTCAGAAGCTTTTTCGTATTAGGAATTCCAAGATTTTTCCGTCCAAATTTTTATAATATCCAATTCATTACAGATCATGGCAATTTTGGGAAATTTTTGGCAACTATCGGCGCCGTGAAGGAACCAGGATGCTTCTGCGGAGGTGAAATTCAAGACGCGAGACATCTACTTCTGGAGTGCCCAATTTTCCGGGATTTTAGGGAAAATAGATTTGGTCGTATTGGACAGCTTGATGAATTTGTAGACAAAAAAGAAAAGTATAAAAATTTTGATCAATTTTGTAAATACATATACAACTTTCTCTTGAATTGGAAAAAAGAGAAGGAATCTTAGAAAAAAAAAAAGAACTGCGATGCTTGCTCTGTGTGTTTTGCTTTGTTGTTTGTTTTTCTCTTTGGACAATTTTCTTTAGTTAATTTATGTAAAATAATGAATTGAACAGGATTGTATATAGCCGAATTGCTGTAATGCAGTGAAATGTATTGGCGCAAATATCCCTGAGTTTGGGATATCGCGTTTCATGATGTTAATAAAGTTAATTAATTAATATCTTCGAAAAGTTTATAATATTTATTAAAAATAAAATTAGTATCAAAATTATTATTTTGTTGGACATTAATTTGTACCATATCAAAATATACTATCCAGTCTTTTCCTATGAGAAATTTATTATTTTCAATATTTGTTACTATTAAGTTTAAATGGCCTATTTTATTTTTATATCTTACTTTTACTTTACATTCTCCAATAGAGGAAATGCCCTTTCCTTGATAATCGGTTAAATAACATTTAGACGGAAATAATTTAACATGTTCAAAATATTTTAAAAATAGATCTTTTGACATAGTTGTTAAAGCCGCACCAGTGTCAATTTCTGCTAAGAATTTTATGTCGAAGACATACAAAATACTCTCAAATTTATTAGTCAGATAGTCTATATTATTGATGGACTCACCATTCTTTCCCGAAAATGATTCTCCGTGGGCAGACGCTTCACTAGACACTCCTCTCTTTCTTGGTTGAAAATATCCATTCTTAGATTTTGAATGACAAACAGTCGATATATGTCCCAATTGTTTACAAGAATAGCAGAAAGATTTTCTAAAAAAACATCTGTCCGAATGATGATTCATCTTTCCACAATGCTTGCATTTAGAATGTAATTTGTTTATTTCTTTAGTTTCAGCATAAGACTTCATTTTCAACACATTACAATCTACCGATTCTATTGTGGTAGCAATATTTACTGCCATATTAAAAGTGAGCTCAGGCTCTTGCAGTAATCTTTTCAAAATAACTTGATTAGAAACTCCTGCAATGAATTTATCCCTTAGGTGTTCTTCAATATTTAAGCCAAAATTACATTTATTAGCTTGTTTTTTTAATTTAAGGACATATTCTTCTATTTTTTCGCCATGTTCCTGAATCAATTGGCTGAACTCATATCTTTCAAAAATGATATTTAGCTTAGGTGTAAAATGAGTGAGTAAAACATTAACAATTTCTTCGAATTCTAATGCACAAACATCTCTAGGTGAGATCAATTCTTTCAGAATACCATAAGTATTTGGTCCAATAGACATAATAAAAAAAGGAACAATCTTCTTACCTTCAATTTCATTCACAAAAATGTACTGTTTGAATCGTTGAATATAATTTTCAAAAGGTTCTTCTTTCATTACATAAGGTTCGAACGAAAGTCTCGTCGCCATTGTTATTTTGCTATTTAAATAATTTTCTAGAAATTTATATCAAACAAAAGATGTCTGCACTTATAAAAGAAAAAAAAAGTTTATTTCTCTTCCTTAAGAATATTTACATGCAAGCCAAGCAAAACTAAAATTTATTTATTAGCTTGTTTTTTTAATTTAAGGACATATTCTTCTATTTTTTCGCCATGTTCCTGAATCAATTGGCTGAACTCATATCTTTCAAAAATGATATTTAGCTTAGGTGTAAAATGAGTGAGTAAAACATTAACAATTTCTTCGAATTATAATGCACAAACATCTCTAGGTGAGATCAATTCTTTCAGAATACCATAAGTATTTGGTCCAATAGACATAATAAAAAAAGGAACAATCTTCTTACCTTCAATTTCATTCACAAAAATGTACTGTTTGAATCGTTGAATATAATTTTCAAAAGGTTCTTCTTTCATTACATAAGGTTCGAACGAAAGTCTCGTCGCCATTGTTATTTTGCTATTTAAATAATTTTCTAGAAATTTATATCAAACAAAAGATGTCTGCACTTATAAAAGAAAAAAAAAAGTTTATTTCTCTTCCTTAAGAATATTTACATGCAAGCCAAGCAAAACTAAAATTAAAATTAAAATTGAACGAACAAAATTTACATATCTCTTGATAGAATGAATTTACCTTTTCTTGGTCAAAAAACAATAGAAAAATAAATTAATTAAAATATTCAATTATTATCTAATATTCAATCACTCATATTTAATTATTTTTTTTAAGTTCATCCACATCAACTAACAGAAAACACTAACTGCCTTCTAGAAACCTTTCACTATACTTTGATGGAAACTCTAATATATTGTTATTAATTTAATATCGATTTGCAAATTTCTATTTTATTTAAATGATATCATAATCCGTTGTTAAGATTTTGAATTTGAATATTTTCAAATTTTCAGATTATCTTTAATAATTAAAAAAAAAACACATTTATTTATGGGAATTCCCATCCCTGGACACTTTTATTTTTCCGTTTATCATTACTCTTCACAATTCATCCTTTCATACTTCATCCATAATGTTAGAAATAATCGTTATTTCACCATAAAATAAATTTTGATTTTTCGTTGAAAAGAAAAACATGCGGGATAATTTTCGAGTGTCGTTTTACAATCACAAGCCGCATTATATTGTATTGAAAGATAGACTTATTCATAAAACCCTAATTACAGGAGCGTCGAATGCCAACTACCTGATTAACCAGCGATAATTCAATGTTTTTTCAGGAGAAAATAATTTTCGCAACAACTTCAATAGACCTGCGCATTTGTGGACGGATAATGCCAAATTGTTTCAATCCCAAAAGCGTATCTCAAAAGAGTTACAATATTGGATATCAGATCAGTGAGGTCAGTGCAATAGGTGATTAGTCCAAGACTTATGCAATAGGTATTCATTTAAATACGGTGTAATAGATGTTAATCTGAAGTCAGTGTGATAGGTGTTAAGCTGAAGCCAGTGTGATAGGTGTTCAGCTGAAGTCGGTGTTATAGATACTAATCACAAACCACAATATGTGGTCTAGCCATCAAACTATATGTATAAGTGTTCCCAATGCGCATCATCACGCCTGAACAGAAAGACGGAAGAAAATAATTTATCGAGATTCAACTTCGACGATCCCAAACGAGATCGTGGATTTCTTAAAACTCTTTATGTCTGATGACGAAACATGATTCCACCATTATGATACCAACCAGAGTACAGAGCAAGAAGTCGCTACCACAAGGTGTAGAGGTTTCAATGAAATATAGCTTTATTTTGTCTTCTCTGAATGTTTTGGGAACTGTGTTCTTTGATTGCAAAGGACTAATCTATATTTATTTTGCGTTCAGCGGAACCTCAATTAACGCCGAGATATATATTCAAAGCCTTCAGCATCTCCTTCACCAAAAAGGGCTATTGTCACGAAAGGTCTGATCTCAGCATGATAACGCTTGTCCTCATATCGCAAAGGAGACTAATACCGTGCTTCAATGTATGGAATGGGGAGTTCTGGGCCACCCTCCATGGAGTCCTGGCCTTTCTTTAAGCGACTTCTATGTCCCTGGATGTTTTAATAAAACGCTCAAAGAACACCTTTTTGGATTGGTTTCTGAGGTTGAGGCTTTGATAGAAGGATTGTTACGTTCTTAATCTAAGGAGTCATATAAGAAGTAATTATAAAACTTGTCCGTCAGTGGCAGATATGTGTATATCATAATTGGAATAAATTCTTAAATAATTATTTTTCGCGTGACATGCGTAATTCTTTTGTAATATTATAGACCTTTGATCTTGCTTGGAGGCCTTCATTGCTCGAATTATCGAGTTTAACCATGTGCTACTCGCAAACGCAGCAAGCTGGACATATATAATAGAGCTAAAAGTTAAGTAAAATACTTCTATTAATATCTGTGTTATTATTATTTATTTGAAGCACTTTTTATGAATTAAACCCACATTCCTTATTTGATATATACCACCCCTTAATATTTTCTTAGAAGGAATTGTGCAATAGGTGTTCAGACAGAGTCAGTCCGATCAGTGGAAAGCTCTTTCAGAAATACCATTGCTTCTCTGGCCTCTGCCCCTTGCAACTCCACCAGTGTGCACAACTCTGACACCTTGTGAATGAACAAAAGTTGATATGCGTTCTACAAGGTATGATCATTAAGTTCCCGGATTTACTTAGTAAAAAAAAACTAAACGAGTTTTTAAATAAAATTTATCGTTTTATAAAATATTAAAAGATCTAGGTATCCGGGAAAAAAAAATAATTAGCCACGTTCTATAATATTGTATTTTAATTGTTCGAAAAATTTATATTTAAAACAAACGTAGCTTTATCCGCTCGCCAAATTTTGCGATGAAATTTTTAATCGAACAACGGGTATGTTTGATATTTTGTTTAAAATTGGATAGATAGGTTTCTGAAAGAGAGAAAGTTTGCTTTTGATTCAAAAAGCGTTCGGATAAAAGGCTATTGAAAGAACGAAGGCTTTTTAATGGTTTAAAAAATTTATAGAAGGCGTGACGTCAGTATTTGATGAGCCAAGGTGAGGGAGACCACAGACTGTCCACAACGCTGAAAATGTTGAAAATATGAAGGTTTTGATAATGGATAATTGTTGTATAACAATCAGAGACCTTTCAGAAGCGACCAACATATTATTTGGACTATGCTAGGAATTCATTCACAAAGATCTGGGTCTGAAAAGAACTGCAAGCAAGATTTTGCCTTGTGTGTTAACCTCAGAGAAAAAGGAGATTCGTTTGGAGATCAGTCAAAACATGCTCCATATGGTTGAAAACGATCAATATTGGCAAAATTAAGTGATAACAGGAGACGAGATATGGGTGTGGGTGTGACCACGAGACTAAACGCCAGTCTAGTTAGTGGATAGCACGGAATGAACCAAAACCGAAAAAAGCTCGAATGTGCAAATCGAAAACGAATGTCTTGCTTGTAATATTCTTCGAAAAAAAGGACTTGTGAACCATGAATTTATGCCAAATGGAGTCACAATAAAAAAAAAAACACTTCTCTTTCCATATTGCGGCGCCTGAGGGAATCGATCAGAAAGAAAAGACCGGAGAGGTGGTCCCGTCAAGATTGGTTCTTCTATCATGACAACGCACGTCCGCACACAGCCCATTAAAAACACACTTTTTGGCCAAAATCAACACCCCTCTCCTACCTCAATCCTCTTATTCTCCAGATTTAGCTCCTAATGACCTTTTCCTTTATCCTAAATTGAAGATGATAATGTAAAAGGAAAGAGGTTTAACACAATAGATAAAAAATAAAATCGCTGTACGTCTTGAAAGGCCTTACGGAGGACGATTTTGCAGCATGTTTCGCTAGTTGGGAGAAAATATGGAAGCGATGGATTGATGCAGGAGGTAATTCTTTCAAATTTATTAACAAATACTTATAATATTACTCGGTAGAATAAATGTAAACTACCAGTCCTCCCGGTAACTTAATGATCATAACTTGTAGATGTAAAGATTGTTGTGCACCTATAATAAAAGACATTGTCACAATGAGTATCTTTTTTATTTAAAAAACGCTAGCTTTCAAGCGTTAATCGCTCTTCAACGGGCTTACTATAATATCGACTTTATCCCACCAAAAATATTTACAAAAACAAACGCGCGCAGCGAGGATATTTATAACTGAAAATTTTAAATTGTTTTTGTAAATATTTCTGGTGGGATAAAATCGATATTATAGTAAGCCCGTTGAAGAGTGATTAACGCTTGAAAGCTAGCGTTTTTTAAATAAAAAAAGATACTCATTATGAGAATAGATTTGTGATTTTAATACTTTTTCACAATTTTATCATGAAAAGGCATTGTATAACTGCCCACTATAAATATCGTGGGCCGTATCATGTGTGTTTGAGATATTAAGAGAAATACGAATCTAATTAATGATGGACCTAATTATGATCATGGTTTCCTAACTTACCATTACCGAAACACAATAATTACTAGATCTGTCATTTCCCATTCATTGTATTTACATTTTTGTGCGCCATTTAATATGCTTATTTTCAGTAATATACAGCTATATATAATTTGATGCTTAGAGATCGTTTTCCTGATTATGCAGATTGGGATCGAAATTTCTAACAGGGTAATGTCGATGAGGTTGGTTGCCATTTTAGAGAGAGAAAATATTTAGATTATATTTTTAAATAAAGTTTGCGCACGTCTCTGTCGTTCCTTGTTTGCTTGCATTATGTGAATACACTTCACTACTAAAAGTAAATATTTATCAACGTTTTACATTATATATCCATTAATATATTCATTCGATATATATAGCAATTACCAAACCAGACAAGATGTTAAAAACAGAACATATGAAAAAGGTAATTTATTCAGTAGCATACAATGACTATAATGCTAAATATATCGTGAATTATGAAGATATTCCTAAATCAGAGAATAAAAGAACACGAAATTAAGGTATAGAATATAGATTCAGAATTTCTCAGAATAACGCGAGAAACTAGTTTTATGTTTAATATAGACAAAGTAGTATATGCCAAATTATAAACTTTGTGTCAAAGACTGGAGGGTTATATTTGTAATGTATATAAAGTTTATATCATTTTAATACAATAATATAAACATAAAGATTAAACTTCCCCCACAATTTATTCAAATAAGAAAATGAAAGAAATTTTGAGCAGATTACCAGCCAAACTTAATTATTGCATTCCATGTCTTGTTTCGTGTATTAATACAATTTATATATATCCTTTTTAATTTTTTCAAGTACCCCAGTAAGGGAGTTTTAAACTCAATAGCTTCAGAATTTATTAATTGTTTCAAATATAAAGACCACAGTAGCATGAAATATGTTGAGTTATATTCATCTACGCTTATGTAATACAGAAGTCATTATAAGTTGCAGTAAATATATGAATTAATATATTTTATATATTATCAATTTGATATATATAATAAAGAATAATATAATATTTAAAATATATATTTTGAAAACGATTATTATATCAAAAGTCTCGGCCGACTAAGAATATGCAAATTAGCCTGCTATCGTAATAATGAGGATATTCTTAAGGCCAGGCCAGAATCCAACATTTAAGTTGAGGGAGGATGATACTGGCCTTGCGTCTTCACCAGACAAACACCTTTTTGGCCAATTGGACCAATTTCGTAACTCCTCTCGTAGGATATTATGAAATCGATGCCGTCCCTGTACTGATGATGGCCATAACCCGAAGCCAAGGTATATCGGCTGGCTTTTTATTTGTACTTTTTAAAAATGGTATCGTGGCTCATTATTATCATCAACTCTTACTTTTTGTAAAGGATTGATAACAAAATGAATTGTTTCAATGATTTCTAAAGGGAGAGATGCCACTTTTGGTAAAGATGACTTTCATCTTCCCCCCACCTCTCTCTCTCTCAATGTTATGATATATATATACATATCATAACATTTAGAGAGGGGGGGGAGATGAAAGCCATTTTTACCAAAAGTGGCATCTCTCCCTTAAGGAACCATTGAAACAATTCATTTTTATATATTTATATTCCCTACGCGCGTGACTCTGAATTTAAAACACCAAGAAAAAAAATGAGCAGAAAATATGAAAATTTCAGGTTAAAGTTAGCTCGCCAAGTAATGTAAATGATAAATATTGCGCATCTATCCAGCGATTGTTAATTGAAATATATAAGAAAGAACTTGCACAAGTTTACCATTATTTGCACCTCTCTGTCTATCAGGAAGAGCATTTGAAAATTTTTATTTTCGACTCAAAAAAAAAAAAAAACTTTCAGCATCAGAAAATTCCAGGCCGTCACCAACCGAGGCAGTTCCAGCAGACAGACAAATTCACGAGAGGTATGGTGATTGGACTCAGAAGGGCCGGTTGGTCGATACGTCAAATCTCTACGGACAGACACCTCGACGCGTCCACAGAGCACCGGCTATGACGGAGTGGACTGACACATCCGCCGGATGGCGTTTGAGGCCCGACAGACATTTCTGTCGCCATTTTTCTGAATGTGCAGGACACTCTTTATCTACCATATTGATTGTAAGCATTATAGGCAGATTGGTCGCCGGCGGTCTGCACTTATGGCGCCCGTTTAGAAGACTCCCATTAACCCAACGGCACGGATACTTCCGTTTACAATTTTGTCGGGATAGAGCCACATGGACAGTGGAATGGCTCAAGATAGTATTCTCAGATGAGTTTCGCTTCTGTTTCAGCAATGACAGTCACCGAGTGAGAGTTTAGCGCCGTTTTGATGACAGGTCCAATCCGGCCTTATACGAGGTGGAACGCCGCACCTCACGTCAACGCGGCATTTAGGTTTGGGAAGCCATCGCCTATTATAGAAAATCACCTCTGATTCGTTTTGAGGGCAATATAACGGCCCAACGATACGTGGATGAAGAGAAGCCGCCGGTGACTTATACAAATTCTTTTTTTCTACTCTATTCCCGACCCCATCATGACCATCTATAAATCTGAAATTATGTACACTTGCAATGTTAGTAATATTTAACTAGTCTATAAAATAACGATCTTCTATGTAGTCAGGAACCATATTAAAATGTATCACAAAATTCGAGAAAAAATATATAAGTTAAAATTATTCTATTGCCGGACCACCCCAATCACGCAGAAGTCTAAAATTTTGTCATCTTTTAATGTCATCAGGTTTGAACAAGTGTACCAAATGTCAGCCTTCTAGGTTTTCTCTGTAAGTATATTAAAATCGATCAAAATATTTAAAAGGAGTTTTATAAATTAATCATTTCCCGACCACCCAAATGTCAAATATTTTGTCAAATTACATTGTCATCAGGTTTGAACAAGTAAATTAGATTTCAGTGATTCGCCGCCAGGAGGCCAAGGCAAGCGGCCGCATTGAAAAATGCTCCCGAACAATTTGTAAGTAATTTATGTTTTTTTTTTTTAGTTAAAGCGGATAATTACTGAAAAAAAGGGGAAAGCTAAGTTATAACTTATTTAGAAGATAATAATAATAAAACAGTTGTAAGGACGAGATGAAAATTCCGAAATTTGCATACTTGTTGCTAGTTCTCCATATCATAATTTGTTTCAAACGGCCAGAATACCTAATACAAGAGTTTGTTAAATGTAAACGGAGAATGTATCGGAAATCAAACGATGGATTTGGATGTGTTGGCACTCCTATACTACTACTACTGAACATATCCAGTGGCTATTGTATCCAGGTCATTTGGTTACTTCTAATGATCAGTGGTATTGAGCCTAACCCTGGCCCCAAAAAGCAGACAACTTTGTTAACAGAGCCAACCCCCACAGGGAAGAAATCGGCTGATACTGAGTTGAAGACAATGATCGTCCAAATGTCATCAGAGATCAGAAATCTTGGCGAGAGAATAGATACGAGATTGTCAAACATCGAGAAAAGAATAATAGAGTGGGACCAGAGACTTCTTGGAGTTGAAATGAAGTTAACAACTTGTGTGGAAACCTCGGCTGCTACGAACGAGAAAGTCTCTGAGAATGTAACTAAGTTAAGGGAAATTGAAGCCAGGACCGACTTTCTGGAGATGAAGCTGCAGGAGCCAAATCTCGTTTTCTACGGAGTTGAGGGAGAAGCGAATGAAGGACCAGCTGAAAGTCTTCAAAAAGTTAAATCTATTATAAAAGAAAAAATGCTGATTCTAGAGAATATAAGTATAACTAAATGCCATAGACTTGGAAAGGCTAATAAATCGCCTATTTTGATTTCATTGCCTGAATATGAGGACAGAATTAAATTATTCAAAAATACGACTAAACTTAGAGATAGCAAAATTTACATAAGCAAAGACTACAGTAAAAAGATTAGAGATCAACGGCTTATTCTTATTGCTAAAAGGAAAGAACTTTTTGAAAAAGGCACTCGATCAAAGTTGAGAGATAACAAACTTTTTGTAAAAGGTGTAGTTTATGAAGCTGTAAATGGCCAAGTTGTCAATACTAATGGAAATAAGATATAGCTAAAACAGGTTTTTTTTTTTTAAATCATATTTCCACTATATATATATTTTTCGCTAATAACCACAATACCCTATAGCTTCACATTGCAATCTTATATTTAAATTCCCAAACTTTTAGTATTTTGATCTTTTCTTATTTAATTTGATTTCACAATGTTTTTGTTTTTAGGATTTGTATTTTTACGCACTTTACCTTATTCATATGTAATTATATCTAAAAGCGCACCTAACTATGTAAATTTATCATTACCAACATATGTAAATTTTAACTTTTGTTTTTGTCCACCTTGATTCTTTTTCTTTAAAATGACCATTCTTTATTCCTGCCATTACTTTTTAAAAAAGAAAAAAGATTTACATGTTCATTCTTATTTACATATTTTCCTTTTTGTATATATTACCTTTTGCCTACTGATTATTGCCTTTTCACAAATGCCTTTTATTTTTCTTATAATCACCAAATGTTTTCCACTTATCCTTTGTTAATGTAATTTTCATATTGTTTTCAATGTTCTTCATATTCTCATGTTATACTTTTGTATTTATCATTCATTTTATTTCTCTTCCCCATTAATGATATATGTGTAATATATGTTTAAAGTCACCCTGTTTGCCATACCTCAATTGTAAATACTTTATCTCTCCCTTTTCCCCTGTGTTTAATATTGTTTGTAATTCAACGGCGAATCCGTATAGGGCAAGACGCCCTAATAAAGTTGTTTTGTTGTTGTTGTTGTTGTAAATTAGATTTCAGGCTTCTAGGTGCTCTGTAAGTATATTGACAATTGATTACAAGATTTACGGATAGGCAGATAGAACGACAGACATATTTCTTTTCACTGCTGATTCAAATATTTCCTTGTAAACTAATTTTAAAATATTTGAACTAATCTGTGTATTAATTTCAGATTCTCGTTTAAATTAAAACTAGAGAAAGAAAAACGTTCCAACATTTTATGAAAGAGAGGTAGGCTCTTTGAACAACAATATGGAAAGCTTAAAACGTGAGATATGGCGTCCATCTAACAGGAGAGGTCAAGGTCTCGTCAGGTGATGTCACGTGACCGTCTGATCGATATGGCGGCGCACTTGTTGCTTGCACTGATTGATCCCGCGTCGTCTGCTCCTGTTTTTTGTTGTTTATCGCTTCTCTCCTTTCTTCTTTGTGGGAATTTCGTCCATTGCTTTTTTTGCCGATTTAGATGTTTGGAATGATTACCCTTTTCTATCTTATTTTGTTTACGATATTTTTGGGTTTTCCATTACATTGTTTTAAAGATAAAATTATGTGAAAAGGGCAAAGAGTAATTAAGAGTGGAAAGGAAATTCAAGGGAAATAAAACAATTGAATAGAGACATCCTGATCACTCAAATGAATATTTTTAAATGGCAAGGCGCACTCTAGCGGAATCAATATCAACTAAACACTATTTGAGGTTTATATATAGAATTTTATATAAGATATTTAATCTATTATTATTTTTATTATTATTGGTTGGTGTGTGTATTTAGTATTCACAAAATATATATGTGATATCTTGGGACCTCTGGGACCAGTGTTACCTGATGCTAGACGAACCTCGATGTCAACTCTACCGTGCAGTCGTGGTGGAAGGCGACACAGCTGGCCCAAAGGTGAAATAAGCAAACAGAGATTCCAATAAGAAACGTCTGACGTCAAGAAGGAATGGGACGAGGAGAATTCTGGCAGGAAAGGGTTTACCTTTTATCGGAGCGTCCGGCGCACTGGGACTGGAACGAAGACTAACTAAGGACCGACTAACTGAGGATCGGGGCCTCCTTTTATAGCTGAGCTGGGTCCGAACAGGTCACTGCTCTTTCCTGAGGTAAACAGGGGGGGAAAGTTTTATTATCCAGGAGGGCCACGACCTCGTAAAAGTTGGACTGGGTTTGCTAGGCCTTCTTTTCTATTCTCACCTAAGCCTGATTAGTTTTAACCTTATTTTTCTCCTGTTAGTCTCCATTCCTTCTATCTGTACAGTTGCTATACTTTATTAGATTCTTACGCGGTACAGATTGATGTTAGTTGAGGCTTTCTATTTGCAGTAAATAAGAAGTTATATACAGTCACGTGGTGGAACATGTGGTAGTAGATATCTGGACTATTTACAACAATTCCATGGTCTTAAATCATCACATATATATATATATATGATAACCGAGGGTCTCTCGCTGGGTGTGGTAACCGAAAGGGGCAAACCTGTAGTAACCGAGAGAGACAGTCAGGGCGTGGAGAGTTTTCCAGTACCTCTCTGCACCTTGGGAGACCTTTAACAGTTCTCACAGAGTACAGGCAGTCGTGGTCGAGCAGAGTGAAAAGCTTGGGAATGTCCACACAGAAAACGAAGACACAGTTGCACTAGGAAATTTCCGTGAACAGATAAAAGTTGAGCTAGGAGCGAAAGATAGAGAGAAAAGAAGTTTTATTACTGATCTACGGCATGGTCGAGCATCAGAAGATGAAATGACGAGGACTCCCGCTGATGGTGAATTTACTATATTTCAGGCTAGGGCGTAGGTCTTATATATCTTTGCCGAGAGAGGAAGTATTGCATTTCAGCAGATGCAACAAGAGCGTAGATCGGATGGCGAAATTGTACACTGGCGCCGTGACAGTTTCCATCTTTAGACCTTGTTGTGGGACTTCCATCTCAACTTTTTGCTTTAGCTCAACTCTTAATCTATTACAGAGTTTTATTTATTTATCCTCAGTTTGTACAAAGTACATTACATATGATGATGTAATGACACAAGTCAATAATGCGTATAATCATTTACAGATGTGTTTCTATTATACAACATGAAAATCTTGTTATAAGTATTATACAATATGGGGTTGTTGGTTTAAATTACTACATATATATATCGTATATTTTAAACTGTATAATAATGACACTTTCTATTTGCTACCACCCCCATATTTTGTATATATGCTATATATTTTCATTAATATAACCTGTACACCCCCTTTTTGTATATAAACTAAAATTAGTGACGTCAAAATAAAGATCCAAAGAGAGAGCGGTCAGCTGGTGGCAGCAGGGACAGAGGGGTGGAAAAAGGCAACGCCCAGCCCATGTGGGGTCCCTAGGGACATTCTTATAGAGACCCCCCAAAACAGGACAAGTTTTGGCAGGGGGTCGGCAGAGGTTCTAGGGGGTGTTTCGCAGCAGTTCGCTTCAGCCTGTCTGTCTCACAAACTCTCCCTCCATGTCTCGGTGATAAACATCAAAGTTGGTGTCATGGCCTCTACCTCTGTCCCGTGGGCTGTCCCCGATCCCTCTTTGTGCTAACATCTAGCCCTGCCTCTGCTTCTTGTTGTCCGCGTGTGGGAAGATCACCAACACTCGCCTCACGTACACGACTGCCAGTTCATCCATACGTCGGCACATTGCAACAATATTACATATATATATATATATTAAAAATAAAGAAGGCATCTCCTGACCACAAGCACATGTGCTTTTTAGATGGCAGAGCGCCATCTAGTGGAGTAAAAATAAACTAAACGTTTATTTAGCTTACTCCGAGATATTTGGCCAACCCAATTTCTTGATAAATCAAGAAAAGCCATCCACGAACGCGTTTCGCGCTGTTGGCGCTCGTCAGCGTGGAGAAGGCTGTAACCATTGCGACCAAAAATATTTTTTGGACCCAATGGCTTCCCGAGAAATCAAGAAATGGGTATTTAATATATATATTATAGATTAGTGAAGATTCAGGGATTGATCTACTCACCGGGTAGCGAAAGAAGAGAGTGATGCTAAAAAGAGAAATAGATTTTTTTTTATTTTTTTATTTTTTTGTAATTCCAAAAGCTATATTTTAATATTATGATTTATAATTCCTTAAAATATCTAGAATTCGATTTGGTTTAACGTTTTATTGTATTTAAAAAATATATTAACATAATATGTTCGATAAAAATGAAAAGTTATTAAATACTATTTTAAAAAGCGATTTTTTATACTCTAAAATATATCCGATAAATAACCTATTAGTAAAAACCATAGTGCCTCACAAGAACTGGAATTAAAGACGTTATAACAGGGATTAGATTTAGTATTAGGTGGTATGAGGAAGATGAAGACTTAATATCAGAATATTGGACTGAATAATACCAATTGTTGTGAAGATGTTGTAACCTTAAGTAGAATATCATAACGCTTCAGACCTAACCAGTTGTTCCAAGGATTTTATTCCGAAATATTTGGCGCTGAACAAAGCAGATCTATCAACAGAGACGTCTGTCCCTTTATGGCGAGAAATGAGGATTATTGAGTCCCGATAAATTGTATTCGAAATGCTTCGATTTGGTATGAAACTTCCCATTATTTATCATCAAGTAGAATATAGTTTTAAATGAATTCCTAATATTCTCGACTCTTCTTCTGACATTAGTGACCGCCTACCTCTCCTTTGTTCATACTTTGTGGCACTTCAACCACGTGCTTTGACCTTTTTGCTTTACATTCATAAATTCTCTCTGCTCACCTTCACCCCACGGATTTGTTTAAAAATGGAAGTTTCTCTCAATTCTCCCAGTGTGCCCAACAGTGTCTTCGTCCATCTCGCACCATTTATCCTGCAGAGTTTGATGATCGTGACAATGTATGATCGCACCGGAGTCCACAGCTGATTACGCTTCTACTCTCAAGACATTGAACTTTTCTCGGTTTTATATATCGATTTATTTAGAAACCAAAAAGAAACCCCACACGGATTATTTATCAATAAAACGTTTCATTGATATTGATGCAAACGATGTTATTTTTTTCTATTTATATATTGTTTATTCTATTCTAGTAAAGATAGAGGCTGCCTGGCTGGAATTCCTAGTTCTTCAAAATAAAGAGACTTCGGCCAGTAAATCTTTTTTATTGTCTAGACGTTTCGACAAAAATCTTTTGTCCTCGTCAGAAACGAATAAAATTTAAACATTTGGCAAAGCGTTAAAAAAAGAAGAAAAAAAGAACGCCCTTGCAGCCTTAGAATAATTTTTAAAGTTTTACCAAATATTTTAATTTTTGTTCGTCCCTGACGAAGACAAAAGATTTTTGTCGAAACGTCGAGACAATAAAAAAGAGTTACTGGCCGAAGTATCTTTAATTTGAAGAAATATTCTATACTCTCCAATTTTTATTTTGTAAATAACATTTGTAAATATTAATTTTCAACGAAACATAATTATATTAAAACTACACATATACAAACGATAATGAAAATCAGCGTGGTCACAAGAACGAATTTAACAACACACAACATATTAACATGATGCAATAGAGCGCCATTATGATAAGAAATTCAAACTATTATTGACGCGGGTGATTCTTTTTGAATTAAAATAATTATCTACTGCCCTTCTTGAGATGATAAATTAATTAAAGGGTTCACCACTGATGCCAGGCCCTTCTATTAATTCATCATTGCAGTAAGAGCAGTAAAAAAATGTTTTAATTCAAAAGTATTGATACGTATCAAAAATACAGTATCGTAAATATTGAGGCTGCCTGGCCGGCATTCATATTTATTGAAAATAAAGATACTTCGGTCAGTAAATCTTTTTATTACCTCGACGTTTCGACAAAAATATTTTGTCCTCGTCAGGAGCAAACAAAAATTAAACATTAAACATACGGGACCAAAATTGGTCTTGATTATCGTAAATGTATTTAATTTTTGTTTGCTCCTGACGAGGACAAAAGTAATAAAAATATTTACTGGCCGAAGTATCTTTATTTTCAAGAAAAATACAGTAGTTTAAATTTGTTATACAAAAGTTTCCATCAAAATATTCCATATATATATATTATTTTAATTTTAATTTTTTTTTTTTTAGTTTCTGCTCGATATTTTGGATCACGTTGAGGATTCTTGTAATGGCGATGCAGTCGTGGCTAAATTTCTTGAAAGAATAATAATAAAATGGTCTTGATCAGATATTGCTTTATTGAGCTGAGAAATGAATTCATATTAAAAACATAATTTTGTACAAGTACCGCCTGGCTTAAGGCGTAAGAATAAATAAAACAAAATATTATAATTACATAATTACAAACATGTTTGAGCCGACCAGCGGGGAAGAACAACAACAATGATTATTTATAGAGAAGGCGTGACCTCTGGCGGTCGATTAAAACAGAGTATTTATATCTATGAAATTATAACTTTAAATAAAATAACATTTTAACATATAACATTTTTAAATAAAATATTTCAATATAACATTTCCCCCCTGTGAAGAAAATAACATGGGTTCATTCAGAGAAAAGTGATAAAAAAAATATTGTTAAAAAAAAGATAAAATGATTTATGGAAAGAAAATAATGTGAGAGGTGATATTCACTTATCATATTGGTTTTAAATATGGTAACCAATAGACAGGAAAGTACAAAATTATATAAATGATAAAAATGAATAATAACAAAACAATTGGGAGCAAGTGAAAATAAAAATGTGATATTCCCTAATCATATTGGTTTGTTATTAACCAACAGATTGGAAAGAGCAAGAAAAAATGCACATATATAACATCAAAAATGAGGAAGGAAAATTTAAAGAAAAGATAACATTAAAAACAAAATAATTGCAAAAGTATGTGAATGAAAAATAAAGAAGAAAAACATAGAAAACAATATAAAAAATAATTGGCAAAGATATATGGAAATGCTATAAACATTTGATGTTTATAAGAAAAAGGCATTAATGAGAAAAGGCAATAAGTAGAGACAAAAGTTTATGTACAAAAAGTAAATGTGAAAACAAGGAATGAACATAAAGATAAATATAAATGAAATTAATGTTAAGAATAAAGAATGGGCATTTGAAGAAAAAAAGAATCAAGGTGGATAAAAAAATAAGAGCTAAAATTTACATATGTTGGTAGCGCTAAATTTACATATTGGCTAGGTACGCTTTCAGATATTAATTACATATGAAATAAGTAATGGGGGCAAAAATGCAAATTTTTAAAATAATAACATATTAAGAAATGAGATTTAACAAGAAAATATCAAAATATTAAAAGCTTGAGAATTTCAGATATAAGATAGAAATGTGAAACTATAGGGTATTGTGGTCATTAACAAAATATATCATGGAAAATATGATTAACAAAGATTAATTTCTATTAAAGATTGAATATGTTAGAAATATGTAATATTATTTTGTTGTTGCCGTGTTCCCGGCCGACTGCTTTACATATGATGTTAAAAAATGATGGTTGTAAATGGTTTAGATTATTTGAAAATGTTTTAAAAGTAAAATATGTAATGGGAGATATATTATAGAAACTAATTTAATAAAGAAAAAAAAAGGTTTCAAAAGGTGTGGTGTAATTTAAAGGGCAAAAACAGCTATGGTAAAATTGATATATAAAAATAATACGACAAAAATGATATATCTAAGCAAATATGCGATTGAAAACTATTGTGAATAATGGGGGATAATGGTCTATAACTTTTGCTTGTTTTATAGTTTATTTTATTAGATTTTGGAATGATATTTACAATAGAGAATTTCCATATATCCGTATAGTAACCTAATTCAATAAATTTGTTGAATATTTGTTGTAATATTGGGAATAAAAGTGTACTTGCTTGTTTGGTCATATTATTACTGATGCAATCTGGACCTGGTGCTTTCTTGATATTTATTTTTGAAATAATATTTCAACATCTTTTATTTCTATAAAAATATTATTTTGGTTTTTATATTCAGGTTTATAGTTTCTAATAATAACATGTTCCTCTTTATCTGAATGTACATCATTATCTGGAAATAAATCATTCAAGAGACTTTTCATTTTTTCTTTCTTTAAAGTATCCGGTATATTATGGATCATAGGAAGTCCTCTATTGTTGTTGGATGATCTCAGAGATTTAAAAATTTTATAGGCGTTTCCAAATGGGCTGTTTGATCCATTTTCTTCAATGTATATTCTCCAACTTCTTTTCTTATCTCTTTCGATAGCGTCAATGTACTTGTTTCTTGCAAATTTAAAAGTTATTTTATCGATAACTCTATGCCGATAGTATAAGTTTCTAATATAATGAAAATCATTTTTCATTTTTTCAAGATTCCTTTTTCACCACTTAATATTAGATATATGCTTGAAAGAGTTTGATTTTATTTCGAGAGACGAATAAGCTGCCTCACTAATTATGTCCGTAGGTTTCATCACAATCCTGTCAACATCCGTAGTATTAGAAATCTGATTTATTTCATTCGACAAGTTATGTATATCTTGAATTGATATCTCTTAAGTAAAATTTTCACTGTTGGCATTTTTCTCAATGAATTTCCATGTTGACCTTTGCCCAATTCTCTGCACTTTGAAAATACGTATATCGAAGGTTATTGCTACATGATCGTAAATACTTATAAAGGTTGATGTGCTCCAATTCTGTATAAGCTTTATAAAATTTTGTTTGATATTGTTAAATCTATAATACTTGCAGTTTGACATGTAGGCGTTTTAAGGTTATGGATAAACAAGTTGTATTCTTCCACAATAGAGTGGAATTTGTAACCATTGGAGTTGATAATTCGGTCATACCATACAGGATGTCGAGAGTTAAAATCACCACAGAGGATAATTGGCTGTAGCCCAAAAGTCCAGAGGTTATTTAATAAATATTTGGTGAGTATTACCGAAGTTGTTAGGGTAAATGTAGAAGTTTGAAATATTATTATTTGAATTCTCTGAATGTATAGAAATAGTTGTACAAAAAGAATTAGTGAATCTATCAATTGTCGTATATTTAATGATACTGTTAAGAATAATCGTTGCTGTGTATGCTGTTTTATCAGTTTTAGAGTAAACAATTTGTGAGTCATTATTCAATATCACATCATTCCCTAACATATAAGGCTCTTGAATAATTAATAGATCAGGAGGGTTGGAAAGAACAGAGGCTAGAAGTTCATCTACTGCTATGACACTTTTTATTATATTTTGTTGAATACATTTTATTCCTTGTTTAGTTACCTTCATAGACAAATACACATGCAAATATGCATATTCAAATATACAAACATAAACATGTATATAAAAATATAATTTAAAAAATAGACAGCACTAAATTTACACTCATCTCTATATTTACTCGTGAAAAAATATAAACATACATATTTTACGTGTTTGAATGTGTCAATTTTTATTATATATATGGCGTCAGTTTTTGACGTTTATTTTGACGGTAGAGCCGCCCTATGCTTCTATGGATCAATTTCCTCCCGGCAATTTTTCCATCTATATATATATATATTATATATAAAAAATGAGATTTCTGCTGTTGATTTTGTAATTGTTGAGATTATGCCATGGTAATTGCAGTCGTGGTTAAAAATCTAGAAATAATAATAATAAATATGGTTTTGATCAGATATTTCTTTATTTGAATTGAGGAATATATAAAAGAACATAATTTGATAAAAGTAATGCCTGGCTTAAGGCGAGTAGAATAAGGAAAACAAAATATTATTTACATAATGTACAAAAGATTTGAGCCGGCCATTGGGATAAAACAACAACGAGTTTTCATAGGGGAAGAGTGACCTCTGACGGTCGGTTTAGCAGAGTATTTGAATCTATGAAATTATAATTTGAAATAAAATAAAAATTTTATATAACATATATATATTGATTTTTTATTCCTCCGCTCTAATTAAAAAAACTTCAGTTATTACCATATTATAAAATAGTTATCATCTCGTAGTCCTACATTTAGGATCATTGGAGCAAATAAATTGAAATGGTTTTCTCTCTTACTAAATGTAGTCATGTCTTTGTCGGTATTTTGGATTTGTTCCTTGATATAAAAATTGATCAATTTCTTCATGGTTTCGTTATTGGTCTCCTCGTTGACCTGGAAATATATCCTCCAATACCTGTCAGAAGCTAGCGTTATATCTAGCCACATGGCTTACCCATTGGTGTTGTCGCCTTCGGATTTTATAAGGATGTTGTCGCGGCGTCCTGCAAGCCTATCACCTCGTACTTCGTCACTCGTGCTGTATGAAAGAGAACACAATAACTGTTTTTCCGATATTGAAATTGCCTTAATTATTATAAGTATAAAACAAGCATTTAAATTTGATTAATATATTCTATAAGTGCTCTAACAAACTTTTGTCCGTCCGAGTATTTCAAATAGAGAGAGAAATACAGCGCTTGTTTTCTACTTGAATATATTCAGACATGAATTTTCATCGATCTATACAAGGGCACACTACAAAAAGCAGTATTCAATAATGATAATAATAATTACTATATACATATACAAATACATATATAAAAGATTTTTTTAGGTTGTTGAAGGGTACATGAGTATCTTTATTGATATTGCTTTGTAGTCGTTGAAAAATATTGATAAAATAAAGGTTCAATCATAATTTACATTAATTAATATGATAACATAATTGAGATCAAAATAATACCCTGACTTTTAAGGCGGGTAGTAGAAGAAAACAAAATCTATTTACATAATTACATATGGTTTGAGCCGGCCATCGGGAAACAACAACAATGAGTTTTTATAAGGGAAGCGTGACCTCTGGCGATCGATTTAACAGAGTATTTGAATCTATGATATATAAATTTATATAAATAATATTTTAAAATAACATATATATATATTGGCAACATATAGGAGAGAGAGTTGTGTATTTACCCAATCACAAAACCAAAGTCAGAGAGAGCATTTATTCTCCACACACAATCTGTGAAATTAAATAGATAGTCAAATGTTGGTTCAGGCGTGAGTAATCATCATTTATTTCAATTGCGTTTCTTCTTTTTGTTTTCTCTGGTCTGGAGATTAAACTGAACAAAACGCTCGGAGGTTTCCCCATTGATGGTTATCCCAATATCTTTCATTTACGACTGAAGAATGCATGTAGCACTGTTTTAATATCTTTATATTAAATAATTACATAGCTCTTATTTGGGATAAATAATAATATATGGGATATATGTCATAATTTGTATATAATTAAATGCAACCCCGACCCACTATGTATATACCATGTATGATTTTCAAAGACTTAATAAAGAACAAGGTAACTGGAGGAAAGAAAGTAACAAAAGATATAGGAAGTAAGACTAAAGCTGGCACGACTATTTTGGCACCCCTGTGTCAACATTGCAGGGGCAGAGACCGGTCGTCTCTAGTGACCGCAGAAGTTATATTAGACAAGAAGCACTCGACACTTCCTGGAAAAACAGGATGTATTCGGTGACCAGAAGTTATAAATATTAAACTAACGCCCAACATTTCCGGCAAAGATAGGACGTATTTGATAACACGGAAGTAAATAACGTCAAAATGGCACTCGACACTTCCTATCAAGGCAGGGCACAGCTTTCATCAAGGGAAACCGCCGGCCTATCAGAAGATAGCACCTTAAGTAGGTCAACCAATAGAAAAAGATCATGTGAGATCTCTCAACCAATCAGAGAGAAACTGACTCGTGGTGTTAAATCGAAAGACAAGAATAGTTAGTTACGCTTTGGCTCCCAAGGAGGTGACATCGGCTCTAGACCTCTCCCCTTCTGCTCATCCCACAGCTAAGTACAATCACCGCCATGTGATCAGCTAATTAATAAGTCAAATCGCTCAGCTCTTATCAAACTTTCTTTCCTCCAACCCGTTGCCTTTATTTTCAAACTCAATCACGTGTCCTGATTATTCCTAACTGTATGCTGCAACTTCCACTCAAACGACTGCGTTTCAATCAATCCTCACCATTCAAATCAAACAATAAGAAACCCCGCAACGATATTGCCACAGAACGGTTAAGTCGACAGGATAGTGAGATGGAATTAAATCAGGATCCCATAGGCGTAAAGTCAGACGGTCCGACGGAAACAATGGAAAGAAGGCAAGAAGTAAGAGAGAACGAAACGGTAAGAGAAAGACAGGAGATGACCGACCGAGAGACAACTGCGCCCCTAGCGGACGCCGTCAATCAGCTGTCAACGCTTCTAACCCGGGCAAAAATTTCGGATGGAGCGGAATCGGCGATCCCGCCTTTCGACGGCACATACAGTGCGACACAGTTTTTCCAGACGTTCGACCGAAAAATGGAAGACGCATCCATGGAAGAACAAGAAAAATTACTGCGCCTGCCAAACTACCTGGTGCGACAACCCCTGGAGCTCTTCAGGAAACTTCGATTGGCCGACCGGAGTTATTTCCAGGTGAGACAAATCCTCCTAGATCTCTACCCTGAGTCAAGCGAAGCGTCCTTTGCGAAATATTTCGCCATGAAACTCACTGGACAAGCCAACTTAGAGACCTACTACCGGGAAAAAACCGCCATGGGATTGCAACTAGGACTTCCACAAGAGGTGATCCTCGAGACGCTGACAGAAGGACTGCCATTCAGCGACCAACGCCTAGTCCGCGTAGTACCCCCCGAGAACCTAGGAGAGTGGTTCCGACTGGTACAGCGGATCCACGGGCCCAGTGTACCGGCAACGCGATCCAGAGAAGATCAACCACCCACAATGTCGGGTCCGTACCACAGCACATCCCGACGCCCAGGTGCATGGAATGCACCTCTTCCGCCGTCCAACTACAAGTTCTGCGGCGCGAGACACTGGCACAGCGAATGCCGACGTCGACCAATCCCGACGACCCACGAAAAAGTCCGGACAGTGCAAACAGTCCCAAAATCACCAGTTCCGACTTCATCACAACCAAGTCAAGCCAGAGACACCTCAGCCGGACAGCCCTTTCGAGACTGAGGTAGGATCCCTAAACCAACTGACTGCCAAACTTTTTCTAACCCCTAATGTATCATGCCCCTTTTTAATTGATACAGGCGCCAGCCTGAGTATAGTGCCATATAGTATTTACCATATGCTAAAAACCCACCTGCCTAATTTAACCCTTGAGGGACAGTCACTACACCTCCAAACCTTAAACGGATTTGCAAAAACCATGGGTAAACTAGCTATCCCACTGACAATAGGACAAATATCACGAAAGGAGTATTTCCATGTAGTAAATGCACCATTGCCATTCGGAATTCTTAGTATCAATAGCCTCCATAAATTCAGATTAACCATAGATTTTAATAAATGCACTATACTCCAGCTGGGCGCCCCATTGTCTACCCTTTCCTACCATTTTAATCATGTGTCCAATGTATGCACGTACTGGCAATGTCAGGCGATGTCACAAAAAATTTTCCCCACATCCCAACTTTCCGCCTATGACAACCATTGCGTGCATTCATTGAGAAAACCCCACTTATCTACATGCCCCTTTTTCATTAAAGCCAATTGCCCTTTTTACATGCCCTCAAATAATCAAACCACAACAACTTCAACTTATGAACCTGTCCAAAACGCACCCACACAGCGGGATAACTCGCATACCAAAAACATAGGTGATCACACACCGTTGCACAACTCTCACATGACCAACCCACACAACGAACTCGACACTCACACTAATACACAACAAAACCCTTTACCACATGCATACTACAACACAACACCTAACACTCATTATACACCACAGTTCACAACACTTCTACAAAGGTACACTCACATTTTTTCACAGGACAAATTCAACGTACCATGCTTACGTATTCCACCAGTAAAAATACCCACGAATTCCGAAAAAATAATCACCATACGTCCATATCGTGTTCCGATATGTGACCAACAGGAAATCCGTAACCAAATACAACAAATGCTGGAGAACGGCATCATAGAGCAATCTTTTTCACCTTTCTCGAGCCCTGTCACCCTCGTCACTAAGCGCGACAAAACCAAACGGTTTTGTATCGATTATAGGAAGGTGAATGAGCTAATCAGCTCTGATGTCCATCCCCTCCCGAGAATCGAGGATATCCTAGACCGCCTCGCACAGGCCAAATATTTTTCCACGGCCGACATATCCTCTGCGTATTGGCAAGTCCCAATACACCCCGATTCTCGACCACTGTTAGCATTTGCCACCTTTGAAGGATTATACCAACCCACTCGATTACCTTTCGGGTTAAAAACCAGTCCTCAGATTTACGAACGAGCCATAAGTCAGGTCCTACAAAGACACGGACTTGACTGTGTGGCACATTACTTTGATGATTTCATCATTTACTCCAACACGTTGGAGGATCATCAAAACCACCTGCGACAATTTTTCGCCTTTTGCGAAGCGGAGAAGTTACAACTTAACTTCGCAAAATGCGAATTTTTTAAGCAATCCATAAATTTTCTAGGTTACACCATCACAGCTGGTACAATTACACCACTCACACGTAACACCGACATTATCCACGCCATAAAACAACCACACAACCGAAAAACACTACAATCCTTCTTAGGCGCTGTGAACGTCTATAACAAATTCATTCCGGAATACGCTCGCTTGCGAGCACCCCTCAACAATCTCCTCAAAAAGGACGTCGTGTGGAACTGGAATGAAGCTTGTCAAGAGGCGTTCATTGACCTAAAAGGAAACCTCACACAACACCCCATTTTACACCTTTACAAAGAAGGTCTGCCATGCCAAGTGTATTGCGATGCATCCACCCTCGGTATAGCAGGCATTCTCAAACAAGTTCACCCTGACGGAAACGTATATCCAGTTCAATATTTCAGCCGAACATTGCGCCCACACGAGAAAAACTACTCCATCTCTGAACTTGAGTGCTTAGCAATCGTTGAGAGTGTGGAGAAGTTTCGCATCTATCTTATGGGCAGAAAATTTACAATATTTTCTGACCATCACGCATTGCAGTGGTTGAAAACCATCAAGAACCCGTCCGGTAAACTGTTTCGATGGAGTTTACGACTATCGAGTTACGAATATGAGGTCCGCTACATAAAGGGAAAACTACAATATGAAGCAGATCTCTTGTCCCGTAACCCGTTTTGTGGATTCTTGGACGCCACCCTTATCAAGACCCACCAATCTCCTCCATCGAAAGAGTCTAGTTTGACCATTGATCATAATGGATTACATACAGTTTCCCGAAAAGGTGTAACCAAGATTATACTTCCAAAACCACTCATACAACAACTCTTACAAACAGTACACACACAATACAATCACCCCGGTATTTCACAAATGTCACGAATCATCTCCACACAATATTACTGGCAAGGTATGTCAAAAGATATTAAACAAAAAGTTAAGACCTGTCCCACCTGCCAATTAACAAAACGTCCAGTAGGACCCACTTACGGAGAATTAAGTCAACCTCCGGAATCTAAAGAACCCTTCGACCTTTTATCTCTGGACACCATAGCAGGATTTGCCAAATATGGCAACACCAAGATATACCTCCATGTGGTAGTCGATCATTTTTCACGCTACGCATGGGCTTTTCCATCTAAATCCACCAGTACCACCACCTACCAACAGGTACTTAAACGAGTATTCCAGGATGGTTCTCCAAAAACGCCTTCTTACGGATAGAGCCCCTGCCTTCACTTCACCCAAATTTCGTAGTTTTCTCCTTAATAGAAATATTCACCCGTTAATCACAACCAGCAACAACCCACAAGCCAACGGCCTATGTGAACGCCTGAACGCCACCCTCACGGGAAAACTGAGGTTATTACACCTAGAAAATCCTAAGGTCGCATGGACCAAATTAGTCAAGAAGGTTACACTTATATATAATAAGACACCCCACTCTACCACAGGTTTTCCACCCATATACTTAATGTTTGGTATCCTACCCCCAGAAATCTCTAATCATAACACACCGTACCCAGATATCGACAAAGCTAGAAAAATTGCACACACACGCACACAAAACAAACATTTACAAGACAAAAACACTTATGACAAACGACACAAGCAACCACATTTCGAAGTTGGTGATCTAGTGTTAGTAAAATTATATCACCACCCAAATACAGGGAAACTCGCACCATATTTCACAGGACCTCACACAATATTAGAAATTATTTCACCAAATGTGGTCCGCATAGATCGACCAAATCAACCACTTCAACGAGACACTGACACAATCCACGTCAACAAACTTAAACTGTATACAGAAAAAATCCATTATATATCACCACCCGCCGTTAGCACCTATCATATAAAGCACAACCCCAATTACACGTTCCCTTTCAAACATTTAACACCCGAATTATTCCCAACAGAGTCATTAAGGTTCAAACCCACCAGCAGCGAACCTTTCAGGCATTTAGACCCTGCCATTTTTGCAACAAGACGATTTACATCACTCTTCCCCGACGTTAAAAACTGCAAACCTGACAACCAGCTCAATCATATCACACCACTCCCTAAAGCTATCAAACAGGAGAACGGCGAACCTACCAATCATTCAAATTCTACAATTCATAAGGTTCAAGCAAATATTTCAGAGTCCCCAGTTACAAAAATGTGGACGAACATGGGACAATATCCTATCTTTCATCTGATTTTTATCCTTTGTTTATTAGTTCTACCGTACAACTGTATTCCAATTTTATTTATTAAGTACTTGTTTGTCTATGCTATGCCCGATCAGAAAATCTTCGAACTACAAGAGGTAGTTTTTAATTTAGGACAAGCAGTTTTTAATTTTGGACAAGCATTTATAAAACTTCTCCTAATTTTAGGAACCATCCTCGCAGAAAATCTAAATAAACTCCGCAGAGATAACAGTAACTGAGAAGATAACCAACCAGTGTCGGAGAAATCACGCTCCAAAAACAAGATCTGAGCCGCACCAAAAATAAATAGACGGGAGGAAACGAGAATTTGAGACACCACGACGGAAGTGTAGTCCGCAGCGGATAAATTCGGCCTCTGTAAACAAAGCGAAGCGCCCTCGTCCGATCTCCAATTTCATTCCCTCTCTTTTGCCCGACACACCCCACTTCCGTATCTCTAATTACAATGAGAAGATCCCCTATTGAGGTCAACTGGGAACCTCGCTATACCACCAATCTTGGATGCCAATTCAAGCCTGCGCATCGACTTTTACAAATCGATTGTCATTCGAAAATCAACCAAGGTACACGACACACATCTGAATGAGTTCATACTCCCATCATAATTGATCAAATACTTTACAAATTTTCAAAAAAAAAACGCTACACCTTCCATCTACACATAAATACCACAGACCTTAGGATCTCGACAACACATAGAATTCACACACACATTTCTTACACCAAAAACTACTAACAAGGTTCACAACACACACAAAGACAAAAAATTACACATAAAGGTTATATAGATTTCCATGTCTCCTGTACACACAGCATAAACGCACTTGAGGGCTAGAATCACGTTTTTCACCTAAGTGTCGCTACAGACGAGACAAAAAATTTATAGGGCATAATTGAGCAAGTAAAACATTTATAGGGCAAAATGGAACAATCAATACATTTAGATCAGGGCATGTAGATACCAAAGGGTTCCAACCAATACATCTTATTTTTCATATCAATCATTTTTATTATTTTCTCTCAATTAAAAGTTAAATATTTAATCAATTTATCAATTTATTCAACTTATTACCACTTTTTATCATTAATTATCATTTTTTTTTCCCAATTAGTTTATATTATCATCTTTATTTATCCATTATCATTCTATTTACCACTTGACTTATATTGTCACAACTCAATTATCAACGAAAACACTGGTTTTCGATTAAACTAAAAACATTAAACCACCCTTTGTTGTTGAAACCTTTTATTTTTCATTTTTTTTTCTTTCTCAAGCACTCACCTTTGATTTCGCTCAACTTTTATTTTTATTTTTATTTTGATTTCTCACAAGCCCTAATAAAATTCCCTCGGTCTCCATTCCCAATTCCGAGCTAGAACATAATTAGGCATTTTTCTTTTTTTTTCCTCACCGTTCAACCAAACACATTCAATTTTGGTTTCATTCAACTATTCTTATTTCATTTTGTTTTGATTTCAAAGCACCTTATGAAATTTCCTCGATTCCTTTTTCTCAGAATTCGAGCAAAAAAGTAACTAAGCAGTTGTCTTTGTCACCATGCAACAAAATATTTTTCTTTTTCAACCAAACACATTCAATTTTGATTTCATTCAACTATTTTTATATTATTTTTATTTGATTTCAAAAACCTTAATAAAATCCCCTCGGTTTCCATTCCCAATCCCGAGCGAGAATATGGTTAGGCATTTTTCCTTTTTTTTTTTTTTTTCTCACCATTCAACCAAACACATTCAATTTTGATTTCATTCAACTATTTTATATTATTTTTATTTGATTTCAAAAGCCTTAATAGAACTCCCTCGAATTCATTTCTTAACTCGAGTAGAATTCGTTTAGGCGCATTTTCTTTTTTTGCCCACTATGTACCATAACATTCATTGATTTCTTACAATTAAAAAATTTTTGATTTCTAGTAATTATACTCAACCTATATCATCAACACCATTCTATATTACTTATTATATCGCCACCAATGCTTGTATATAGACTCAATACCCACAACTAATTTTCCCACAAAATTATTTTTCACTTTACAGAATTCTCTCAGGCTAACCCCTTCTTGAATTCTTCACATGTAGGGGGCGCATCTGTCATAATTTGTATATAATTAAATGCAACCCCGACCCACTATGTATATACCATGTATGATTTTCAAAGACTTAATAAAGAACAAGGTAACTGGAGGAAAGAAAGTAACAAAAGATATAGGAAGTAAGACTAAAGCTGGCACGACTATTTTGGCACCCCTGTGTCAACATTGCAGGGGCAGAGACCGGTCGTCTCTAGTGACCGCAGAAGTTATATTAGACAAGAAGCACTCGACACTTCCTGGAAAAACAGGATGTATTCGGTGACCAGAAGTTATAAATATTAAACTAACGCCCAACATTTCCGGCAAAGATAGGACGTATTTGATAACACGGAAGTAAATAACGTCAAAATGGCACTCGACACTTCCTATCAAGGCAGGGCACAGCTTTCATCAAGGGAAACCGCCGGCCTATCAGAAGATAGCACCTTAAGTAGGTCAACCAATAGAAAAAGATCATGTGAGATCTCTCAACCAATCAGAGAGAAACTGACTCGTGGTGTTAAATCGAAAGACAAGAATAGTTAGTTACGCTTTGGCTCCCAAGGAGGTGACATCGGCTCTAGACCTCTCCCCTTCTGCTCATCCCACAGCTAAGTACAATCACCGCCATGTGATCAGCTAATTAATAAGTCAAATCGCTCAGCTCTTATCAAACTTTCTTTCCTCCAACCCGTTGCCTTTATTTTCAAACTCAATCACGTGTCCTGATTATTCCTAACTGTATGCTGCAACTTCCACTCAAACGACTGCGTTTCAATCAATCCTCACCATTCAAATCAAACAATAAGAAACCCCGCAACGATATTGCCACATATATATATTTTATCTCGATATTCCAGCGAGGCTGGTTGCCCATCTTCTGGAATTCTACTCCTTTAAACTTCCTATCCACGTGATGCACAAAAAGTGTGATTTTAAAGTTAAATTGGGTGATGTGACCAAACAATTTTAATTTAATATTCATTTCGTTAGATTACTATTAAAATAACATTTTTATGAATATTAACTGTTTATTTTAGCTGTAAGTATGATTTTAGTATATATATTTTCTCATTGTGCTGTTTATGTATTGTCTAGATGCCTAATTTCCTGATTATAATCTTGCCGTTTTACCTGTATTCAGATGTATAAAACTTTTCAATTTTAGAATCTGGTTTATACACTTGTTTAATTGAGTGTTAAACCAGGAGTGATGATGAACTATGATTTTTGAAAGTTGTGCTTTGTATTGATAAATTATTTCTTTCACAAAGTATTTCCAGTTTCGCCATTATGGGCAAATGTGCATGATTTACACAGGACAATGAGGTTGTGTTTCCAGTTTTGGGTTACGTTTAGTATTAGGATCACGAAGAATGTTTTTTTTTTAAGTTGGGAGCGCGGTATGTGTGTGGTATCTAATTTTTAATATTGTATATTCTGAGAGATTTCTACCTTTTCTGGTAGGGAAAGTATGCAGTAAGAGCTCTTTCTTGCGTTTGTTAATATGGTTTCTATTAGATATTCCATTTGATAAGTTGTTCATGATATTCGTTTTATTGCAATTCCTGGGATATTTCTCTTTATTTTCTTAATGATGTCTATTTTTGACAATGATTGGCAAGAGTTATTTTATATGTTTTTATTACAGATATTTCATGATTTCTTATTGGGCCAAATGATTTGAAATTGGGGTATATTCCTGTGTGGGTAGGTTTTCGGTATATATATGTTTCTATTATTGTTGATCCTTTGCAGTTTTATATTTAAGGAAGTTAATTATCAACACATATATAAATAAAACGTATGATGGCGCGTGTGGATGTATTTTTTCCACATTAGGTTTCCACAATATTTGAACTCTATTGATTTAATTTTGACCCCATATAGATAAATGTGGAAAGTTTTACTGTCATATGTTGACCCCGAAATATGTTAAATATTCCGATAAAAGACAGAAAATGTTTATTTCCGTTAAAACGTACAATAAAAGAGTCAGCCGTTTCTGTGGCGCAATTGGCGGCAGGCATTTCTGAATAATTGTTTTCAAAATATGGAGAGGGGAAGAAGTAAACATTACGTTATAAAGCCCTAAAAACATATCTTCACCTATATTAAAAGTTTATTGTAAGTAGTTTATATTTTTATAGAGTATGTTCTCAAGTGATTTATCTTTTATTTATATCGTACTTAGGACAGTATCAAAATGTTTTACTTGAAAATATTATAAACAAAATAAACTGCAGCCATAAAATACATACATAGTAAGCACAAAATAGGTATACATTTTCAATATATTAATAAAGTATATATACATATACAGTGAGAGAATTCCTACACATTAAGTAGATAAAAAATTGATAAAAATAATAAAGAAATAATATAATTTTCAAATAAAATGTTTTCATTATATTGAGGTTCTTAGTGATAATTGGAGATAATATTTCTTTATTGATTTTTAGTGTTTTTTTTATATTATAAAATGGAAATCATAATGAGTCAACTGGGGTGGAAAGAGCCACTGCCGAAGCCTTTGCGTGAAACTTGTTTTATCGCTTATTTGTTTTAAGAAATACAAAATCTTTTTTAACTTTTAATATATATATATTATATATGTGTTAAGCGTATTTACGCAGTTTGGCCTTAAATACCCATTTCTTGGTTTCTCAAGAAGCCACTGGGACCAAAAATATTTTTGGTCGCAGTGGTACAGCCTACTCCACACTGACGAGCGCCAACAGCGCGAAACGCGTTCGTGGATGGCTTTTCTTGATTTATCAAGAAATTGGGTTGCCCAAATATCAGGGAACAGGCTAAATCAATGAATAGTTGATTTCTGTTCCACTAGATGGCGCTCTGCCTTCTGAAAAGCACATGTGCTCCTGGTCAGGATAGTCTTTCTTAACTTTTAATATATATATTGTAACGTAGAACATTACAAAAGACAAACTTCAGGATGACACGGCAAATTATTTAAGGCACAAGTACTGACTAAAATTTATAAAATACAAGAGAAGCAATAAGGGAAATTTCCAGAGTAGCAAAAATATAAAAATAATAAAAATATCAAAAAACTAGCCGAGTGACCCGGGCAACGCCCCAGGTTTACCCGAAGGGCCCGCTGAGATCTTAAGAGTATATATAGTGGCTTAAAAATTGCAATGGATATAATATGATTTTCTAGAGGCAGCATATCAAGTATAAAAATGAGTAAAAATACTTTCTAAGTGAAGTATATATACATTCGGGCAGATCTTATATATTTTTATATCAAAATAAGAATGGAATCATATCATCAACAACAAACCTTAAAATTAACAACATATCAGACAGCACAGTGCAATAATGCAGAAATTTAATGTATAGAGTAGTGATGAATAAGGTAAAAAAACGAAAATCAAAATAATTTTGATGTGAGAAACTATAGGCATTTGTGAAAGGTTTAATTAAATATAACAACAACAAAAGCCTTTATTTAGGGCCTCTCGCCCTATACAGGATTCGCCAGTTCACAATGGATGGGGAGAACACTGTGTGGCCTTTTTCCAGGATATAGTCTTGTGGAATCCAAATATCGCCACCGCTATATACCTATTCTTTGATATTTCATTAATTAGTGCCGGAAATGAAGGACAAAGTTGCCCCGTTTTATCATTTAGTTTTCGTCTTTCCTCAGACAGAGCAGCACAGTCAAATAAGTAGTGCAACATCTCCGTTGTTATTCCTGATCCACAGAAAGTGCATTTCAGGTCTTCACGCCTCAATAAAATCAGATGGTGTTCTCTGAAAAAAATTGAAAGGGTTCTAAATTGTGCGATTAATCTGATGACAGGAAAAGGGAGTTCACTTAAGAAATATTCTTCGGTGGTAAACGTTGTATATATATCTCTATAGTGGGAATATAACTTTGATTGGGTTATTCTTGTTAAGTCATTTTGTATTGTTTGCTCTATCGCAGTTCTTAATATTCCTGGGATAGCATTCCTTAGTGAATCAGGATCATTACAATAAGTAAGCCACGAGGATCCGTTATTATTGAGTAAATTGCTTAATTGTTTTATAAACCCGATGGGCGCACCTGTAGCACAGATATTTGCCTCATTCTATTTAAACATATTCGAGGCAATCTATGGTTTTATTAAATATATTTAAAGTGAAAAAAGATTTTAAAAAATTAACAAATCAGAAAATAAAATTGCAAACAACAAAACTATATTGCAGATAAGACAACATATAAAGGAATGAATTCATTTAAAGGACCTCATTACTATAATTACAAAACTATATTTATAGTTTTATTTATACAATATATAACCTCGATAATTCGACACACGATAATTCGACCATGCTTTGATGTCCTTGTCTACGGCCTATCATATAACAAACTGTGATTGGACACTATCGATAATTCGACTCTTACGATAATTCGACCCTTTTTTATTTCAACATTTCATTGTTGTTTGTGTGTTTAAATACAACTTTACCTCTAAAAAGGTATTACAGAGACAAATTATTGGCAAAATATATTACAAAGAATTTCTTTCAGGTGAGAAACTATACACATTGGTGAAAGGTTTGAATAAATATATTTGAAATGGTAAAAAGGAGATAAGGAAAAATATAAGAATATAAATTTACAAAGTATATTGCAAGGGAATTGATTTATTATAGGAATTAATTTAAAGAACCTCATTAAAAACTACATTTTATATATACGTGGGTTCAACTTTACATGTTTGCTATCCAAAGTTCTCACACTTGAAAAAGACACATAAAGCTGCCCATGCGTAAACACAGGCTCTTGTAGCAAAGGTTTGGCCTTGAGCCTTATTAATAGTCATAGCAAAATCCAACCTTAGAGGAGAATGATGCCTCTTCAGAATGAAGGGAAGGTTGATATCTGAAGGAACCAAAGGTATTTTTGGCACCAATACAGTGTGTCCAACTTTGGTCTCTGTCAGTATTTGTGCTTAAAGGGCATGAGAGCACATGCGCTGTATCACCATACGTGTGCCATTGCAAAGACCCTGCCTTGAATTCAAATTTCTCAGACACATAACAATGGCGCCATCCTTAAGTTTTAACCAGTGTGTAGGCATTCCTCTGGGAGTAATGTTATTGAGAAATTCAGTAGGGTAGTTATTTTGCTCCTCCACATTCTCACACTCCACACTCTCAACACTGAGAAAACGCCGACTCCTGTTTGGTAAGCAATTTCAACTACGAAACTATAGGCATTGGTTAAAGGTTTGAATAAATATATTTAAAGTAAAAAAATAAAATCAGAAAAAAAAATCAAAAAATACATCTATATTGCAGATAAGACGACATATAAAAGGAATAAATTCATTTAGAGGATCTCATTAAAAATAAATTTCTAGTTTTATATATACAATAAAACCTGATTGATTCAACATACGATAATTCGACCATGTTTTGATGTCCCGACCTACGGCCTATCATATAACAAACTGTAATTCGACACTTTCGATAATTCGACTATTTTAAAATTCAAATTTCGACAGTTGATATTTGTTTAAAACCTCTACAATTAACAAAATATTAGACTGCACAGTGCAAAAATGTAGAAAATTGTATGTATATAATTGCATGCATATAATTGTATGTATAGAGCAATGAGTAAAATAAGTAAATAAAGGGAAGCCCAAAAAAATGATAATAGTTTATTAGCTAACAAATAATACAAAAATTTCTTTTCAGGGGAGAAACTATTCGCATTGGTGAAAAGTTTGAATAAATATATTTGAAATTAAAAAAAATGCAAACAACACAACTATATTGCAGATATTACAACATATTAAAGGAATAAATTCATTTGAAAGACTCATTGAAAACTACATTTCTAGTTTTATATATATGTGGGTTAAACTTACACAAATTCTATCCAAAGTTCGCACATGTTAAAAAGACACGTAAAGCTGTTCATGCGTAAATAAAGGCACTTGTAGTAGGAGACCCACTCTAGAAAAATTTTGGCCTTGAGTCTTATTTATAGTCAAAGCAAATACCAACCTTAGTGGTAACTGACGCCTCTTCAGAATGAAGGGAAGGTTGGTATCTGAAGGAACCAAAGATACTTTTGGCAACAATACAGTGTGTCCAACTTCGGTCTCTGTCAGTATTTGTGCTTCAAATACATGAAAGCACATGCTCTGGATCACCATACGTGTGTCATTGTAAAGGCCCTGCTTAGGATTCAAATTTATCAGATGCATAACAATAGAACAAACCTTATAGTTTAAACGGTTTGGAGGCATTCCTCTGGGAGTAAGGTTATTGAGAAATTCAGTAGGGTAGTTATTTTGCTCCTCCACATTCTCAAACTCCACACTGTAAAAATTGAGAAATCACTGACTCCTGTTTGGTAAGCAATTTCAGGTAAGAAACTATTGGCATTGGTGAAAAGTTTAAATAAATATACTCGCATTTAAAGTAAAAAAGAAAATTTAACAAATCAGAAAATAAAATTTCAAACAGCACAACTATATTGCAGATAAAACGACATATAAAAGTAATAAATTTATTCAGAGGACCTCATTAAAAATTATATTTATAGTTAAACACAAGGTAATAAGACCAAATATAAATAAATAGTGTGTGGCGTTTTGGTAACAGCATCTATAATCCAAATTGTGCCTTATAATTACATTTATACTTTTAAATATATAATAT
This sequence comes from Cordylochernes scorpioides, assembly GCA_030710605.1. Lineage (NCBI taxonomy): Eukaryota > Metazoa > Arthropoda > Arachnida > Pseudoscorpiones > Chernetidae > Cordylochernes > Cordylochernes scorpioides. Next base: position 176,713,741 of record CP092886.1, on the reverse strand, counting down.
AACCTCATTAATTCAACACACGATAATTTGACCATGTTTGATTTCCCGACCTAAACCCTATCATATAACAAACTGTAATGCGACACTATTGATAATTCGACTATTTTAAATTTAAATTTCAACAGTTTATTTTTGTTTTAAAACCTTATAATTAACAACATATTGGGCTGCACAGTACATACTAGTAAATGCAGAAAATTAATGTATAGAGCAAGGAGTAAAATAAGTAAATAAAGGGAACACCAAAAATAAAAATAATTGAAAATAAATAGTTTATTAGCTGACAAATAATACAAAAAGTTCCTTTCAGGTGAGAAACTAAAAGCATTGGTAAAAATTTTAAATAAATAAATTTGAAATGAAAAAAAAAAAAAGAAAATTGCCAACAACACAACTATATTGCAGATATGACAACATATTAAAGGAATAAATTCATTTAAAAGACCTCATTAAAAACTACATTTCTAGTTTTATATATGTGGATTAAACTTACACAAATTCTATCCAAAGTTCGCACAAATTAAAAAGCCACGTAAAGCTGTCCATGCGTAAACAAAGGCACTCATAGCAAGAGACCCACTCTAGCGAAGGTTTGGCCTTGATCCTTTTTTATAGTCATAGCAAAAGCCAACCTTAGTGGTAACTGAAGCCTCTTCAAAATGAAGGGAAGTTTGTAATAAACTTACCTGCTTAGTTAGCAATTCAGTACTTTATCATTAATCTCTAATGAGCTATCAACAGTTTCCAGAATGAAATTCAGGGCTGAGCAGTTAAGGCAAGAATATATCCAGGCCCCCAATAATATATTCAGTGGGAACAGGAAAAAAAGCATTTGCCAAAGACACGGGAAAAGGGGTAAAAATAATATACTTGTAATACAAAAAATGGAGCTAAAAACGTATTATTAAATGAAACAACTATAACTGTGAAAAAAATCTGAATCAAAAACTTTAACAAAAGCTACACTTAAAATTATAACAAAGTACTGACATATATGCAACATTCAACCACTCTAGCTGTTAACTAAAAACAAAACTATGTAAATATTTAACAATTGAATCAGAAATACAAAAAGAACGTGTTTTAAAAATAAACAATTCGATGATGATAAATAACAAATAAGATAAGCAACATTTGAAGGTAAAATATATACGATTGCAAAATCGAATAAATTAAAAATAAATAAATCTATTAATATTTGCAAAATAAAAATAAAACAATCATTTAAAGCAAAAAATAACGAAAGTTTTGGTATATAAATGGCTATGTATAGTTAAGTATCTTTGGAGGAGATAGCTTCAAACTTTACAACTGAAACCTCTGTTAGCCTATTATATATATAGATTAATAATCTGTTTATATTGTAGCGTAGAAAATTAAGTCTTTGTTTATCTGGAGATGTGAAAGTATTTATTAATGACGTCAGCACGACTAGTCGACAATTATCAACAACTCAACAAAACTCTCTACAGCTAGAGAATCTTGAGCAAGCACGCAAAGAAATATTTCGATCATTATTTTATAATGAATAATTAAATTAAATTAAATCTGTTTCCGAATATTTTCATTGAATAATTAAATTAAATAATAAATTATTTCTTCGCCACAATATAAAATGTAATAAATACTTTGCTACAATATATATATATTCTATTTCCCTTCAAACATTTTTTATTATTAAATCAATATTTCCTAATTTTATAAATACTCATAATTTATAACAAATCGTTACTTAATTGTTCAGTTTTATCTCAATAAACTGACATTATATTTGTCATTATGCATGTCAAAATAAATTTATTTTTTTTTAAATTAGAGCTTTATTAAAATTACATTATATATTGTCACGTAAAAAATAAAGGAATAAATAATATTGCAATAAATAGGAATAATATAAAAATGGAATAACAAGGCAATTTATTTTATC
>CP092886.1:176688606-176711714 GCA_030710605.1 Cordylochernes scorpioides | reverse complement strand
GATCGATTTTCGAATTTTCGATTATTGTTTATCACTACGCTGCCCACACATGTACGTTTACACTTTACATGAATATGGCTACGGAATTTAAAAAAAAAATATTTTAAAAAAATTCTAAATAAGTCTTATGGACTGCCAATGTTATTCCAAATTTACCTGATACACTCTACATTTTTCATGCTATGCGAAATAAGGAGAGGGAATCTGTATCTTTAAAAGCTGGCTACTCCCTTATAACACATTGAATAGCCACTGAGCGTTATTTTTTAAGTTCTCGACTGAATTAAATGGTCTAATTTATATTTCCCTCTTAGAAATCAAGAATATTCATCGATGTGATGAGTTTCTAAGTATTTTGTACTCATTAGCATGGTGGACATTTATCTCAGCCAAGGTGGCTTGGGGGCTTTTTTATAGGCTGGTTAGATGAAGTATACTTGAAAACCTATTAGGGTAAGATACTCTGCTCAACTCTATTTGAACCACATGAGATTTGTTATCAATCCAATTCAACTATATGCAGTGTATCTGAAGAACATCATTGTGGAAAAACGATAAAAATTTCAGAACAATTTTTTTTTCCAGAGTTTGATAGTCACAAATTGAGAAAGCAATTTGTCGTTGGACCCCCACTGGCCTGGATGCAGGCTGCCACCCGACGTGTCATGGACTGATAAATATTCCGGATAGTGTGCTGCGGAATTTCTTGTCAAATTTTCTCCAACTGTCATTTTAATAAGTTAACATTCCGGGATGATTGCAATTGACTTCCCAATACGTCCCAGATGTGCTCTATGGGTGAGAGATCAGGCGACCTTGCTGGCCCCGGAAGAGTTCGGCAAGATTATAGACCATCCATAGTAACAAGTTATACCTTTCAGCATGTATATCGGGATTCATACAAAAACTCTGAAATATATTTGATACATAGTGACCTTTATTGAAGACACATAAGTGTGAACAAAATTGTCTCTGTCTCCTTAAAAAAAAAAACAGACGGCCGGTGATATAAAAGAATTTCACTTCCTCAAGTTTTGTCTATGAGAGTATATATGCAATTTGCACAAACACAGGAATATATGAGTACAGATTTGTATAGAGACAATGCATAAAAAAATCGTTACACAATATTTACAGAACATTTATTCTGTGGGTGTATAACGACACAAACAGGGATGTCTAGGCATATATGTATATAGGTATGTTCATTAATAGTATATATGATTAGGAAATTTATATATATTCATTCTTTATAGTTCGAAATTTATATATAATCAACTGCTAACATACGATGGAATACAGTATTCGCTATTATTTTCTGTTGTGTATATATATATATGCCTTTTACATCATCAATGGAGAATATATATAGGGTTATGTTCTTTATAAAAGCTTTCCTGTGTGATTTTAAAATCTAATTCACAATATCTACATAAGTTTTTATTTCCCAAGTGTTTATTTAAGCATATTGTGCAATATACATTGCTTATCACATAATAAATAGGGCTAATACAAAGCAGTAACGCGCCAACTATACATATAAAATGAAAGGATTTAAAAACACGAATGTTTCTTTTAGTTTGTATTATGTATAAAAGAAACATTCGTGCTTTTAAATCCTTTCATTTTATATGTTTATTGCTAATAAATCATAACATACACACTGTTTGCATATAAACAAATATTCAAATCAATTTAACTATTTCTGAATAGTTTTGAAATTTCTTCATCTAGATCTATTTATCTCGAAGATTTACCCCTTAACGTTACATACTACAACAATATTTTATATTCTTATATATACATTCCATACACAATAATAATAAGAGTATATTCTATATAATAATAAAATCGTATTGGGGCTTATATGGTTAAGAAACAGCTCTATTGAGGCAGTTAAATAGATTTAGGTAAGAGATAAAGTTTCAAAACTATTCAGGTTTAGATTAAATTACTTTAATCAATTTTTTTATATATAAAGGTGTATGCTGTGAGAGATAAACAGTATGTATTTTAAAAGTTATTTTATATTCAATAATAGTAGATAATCTAATCTTTGTTTCTAATACTAAATCTCCATATTCAAGGTATTTACTTCTCAATGAAATGCTCCATTCGAGGATCACATATAGAATCGATATGGGAATTACGAAGGTTGTGCACCTACCTAGAGGCAGAGAGCCGTCGAGGCACTGAGGTCTGTGGGACGAGAGCTTCTGAAAGGAACGCACGCGCAGTCGCCCAGAGCTTGGATGTGACCGGCGTCGTAGCGTGCGTTTAAAGGCACTGGTGACGAGGGTGCAGCTAGGCTTTTTATAGGCTTTAGGGTGGCAGCCAGTGTGACCGAGTGAAGGTAAAATGTTAACAATCATTGAAAAATATACTAAAATATAGAAATATTTATATAAATCTTTTAGATATATTTACTTCTCACTATTTAAAAAGAGATCAAGGCAGGCAATAATTTTCACTCTGTGTTTTCTCTCTTTTTATTCCTGATCTTAAGATCTTGTTTATCACTGATTTATCTCGCTGAAGTTGGTAGGCTTAGTTTAAAATTTATACTTTTATCATCTGATATATTTATAAAAATGTTTTTTTAAAACTTGATGTAAATATAAATATTTGAGCGGCATTCACGTCTGAACAACAATACACTTGGGCCCTGCTGAAAAAAGCAGCACTTAACTTCAAATAACAATTATAATATAATTATATATATATATAACCCTAATTGAAATGTATTTTCAAGTGAAATATATTATTATTAAAATAAAAAAGCCAAATATATATGTATTTTAACAAAAATTGCTGAATTTTTACAGAATACACGTAGATCTGGAAAATCTTAAAACTCTATTTAAATGGATTTGTAAAAATTATTTACTTGACTCATCCTTGCCTTCTTATGTGGCTTTATTTATTTGACCGTTTTATTAACAACGATATATAATAAAACCCTTCTTTTTCAAATATGTGTGTGTGAGATCAATAAATCTTCTCGAATTTTGTAAGGGGAGAAGATTCTGAACGTTACATTTTATCTTCAAGAATATTTTACATATGTTATTAAAGCAAGATAAGGGCATACATTCTTCGTTAATTATCTCAATCAGACTTCCAATTCGACGCTTGTTTTTACAACTTGATCTTCAACGCTCAAATTCAGTGATCTGAGGTTGTGAAATAGTGTATTTGGATGATTGTGGAGTTTCCATTGTTGTAGGTTTTCTTTAAAAACAGAATTTAATAAGCATATTTATATAATATTTTAAAATTATTTTTCACATACATATATATTGTTTTGAAAATAGAGCAATCCATAAATATATAATGTTATAAAATAGAATAATTTTAATTGTTACTTTGAAAATTATTTTAAAAACTTATTGGTAATATAATTTCAGTTCAGCAAGCGATCCAAAACTGAACAATTAAATTAATACCAAAAATTATTATATTTATTTTTTAGAAGGTTTCTTACTAAGTGCAGTCGTTTGATAAAAAATATGGAAGAAATATGAGTTTATTAATAAGTAGTTTATTATTAACTCTTGTGTGTGTGATTAAAATACACAATAATAATCTCACAATTAATATAGTAGTTGTTAAGTTAATCCTATATTATATTATGAACGATATATATATATAAAAGTGAAGACAATATTATTTAAAGATAATGTTATTATAATAACCAACTAAAAAGGTAACACATATTAATTTAAAAGAAGACAGTGCTGTCTTTAAAAATAATGGTTAAAATATGTTTTAAATTAATAATGAGTAAAACATAGAATATATTTTTAATAATATTATATATATGTTATATATTAGATTATGCTGAGAGAAGAAAGAAATTATTATTTGCTTTTTTAAGTATATAAACATTTTACCAATGGTATGCAGTCGTGTCATCTTGGAAAATATAATAAAAGCATTTTAGATGGCAATTTGTTTTAATTGAGGCAATAAACAATTGAGGATGCAATACCTTACTTGAAACGGAAAGAATAAAGAAAAATGAAAATATTACCTTAAGTATTTACATATTTACAAACATATTTGAGCCAGCCAAAAAAAAAAAAACAAATTTATATAGTGTGAAGCCGCTGTATCTGGCGGTCGACTTCACAAAATAGTTCTAAAACAATATATTTTTGAAAAATTGAATAAACATTTATATATATATGTTATGATTTTTTTGTTTTGTTGTTGAAAAAGATAGAATTGGAGGTGGAGTGGTGAAAAAGGAAAAGATAGTTATTTACCCATCAATTAGTTTTTTTATTTTGAATTACTTGAAGTAAATTACACATGAAATTATTTATCACAGCAATATAGAATTTATAAAATGAATTCTTTAATCGTGAATTTAAAAAATAGGTAGGTTAACTATACATATTTACAACAATATTCGGAAAAAAAAGTGGTATCTTCTAAATCTATGGTCAAAAATGTAGAACAGTCAATAGTGAAAATAAAATATATGTTTTTAAAAAAATAAAATAAATGCATTTTAGATTATATAATATATATATTATACCATATAACATATATATTATGTATATATATATATATATATATATATATATATATATATATTAAAAATCGCATATCCCGACCAGGAGCACATGTGCTTTACAGAAGGCAGAGCGCCATCTGTATATATATATTGAATGATTAACGCTTATTATGTATCAAAATATTTAATATAACTTCCAATATTTCGATGAGGCTGTTCGTCTATCTTCCTCGGGGATTCTAACCCTGTAAATATCCACGTAATGCACGAGTGGCGAGGTTTTGAATAAAGCAGATTGGCGTGGCCAAACTGTTCAATGAAAATATGATTACTTCTTAAATTTTATATTATTAAAATAATATTGTATATATTCTATAATTACTGTTTCTGTTTTATCTGTAACTAAGATTGGGGTATATCTATTCTTCTATTGATACTATTTTTGTATTCTATAGATGCCCAGCTCTCCAGAAATAATCTTGCATGTTTATCTAGTATGTTTCTGTATAATATATTGGAATTTTCGAAAATATGTTTGTTTACGTTCTCCTTTCATTTACATTACTAATAATCCGCCCCTCGTATTACAGTGATTGGACATATAGGTTAATATGAGATTGACAGGACAGACCGTATAGAAGCGATTTGTATTTAATAGATGATGAAGGAACATGAATAGTTTTATTTATTATGAATTGCGAGTATATCGGTTCATAATAAAGTAAGTAAATAGAAATATTATCATTATATTTATTGTCCAAATTTATATACACCAGAATGGGCAATAAACTACTTAGCGATTTTATTCGGGATAGTTAAGATATCAAAACGATATATATTAAAAGGGAATTTAAAATTTATAAAATTATATATATATATATTTATGTGTTATAAGTAAATAGTTAAAACTATTCTATTTATATAAATCATAAATATATATTTAAAAAGAAAAGAGAATCTTCAAAAATATCTCTCCTTCTTTCTCGAAAGATAAGTAGTTACAAAACTTCTCAATAGATGGCAGGGTATCTCTTATAAACATTGCCCAGATCTTTCGCTCGCTCGCACTAAATTGCCCTAGAATTTTATTGCTGTTAAAATTTTATTTATTTTTAGTTTTTATATATATTTATATTGATGGTCTTCTGTTGATGGTGTTTTTCTATATCAGCACGTCAGGCAGAAAATTAACATAATGTAAACAGAAAACACTAACTTCCTTCTAGAAACCTTTCACTATACTTTGATGGAAACTCTAATATATTGTTATTAATTTAATATCGATTTGCAAATTTCTATTTTATTTAAATGATATCATAATCCGTTGTTAAGATTTTGAATTTGAATATTTTCAAATTTTCAGATTATCTTTAAAAATAAAAATAAAAAGATTTATTTATGGGAATTCCCATCCCTGGACACTTTTATTTTTCCGTTTATCATTACTCTTCACAATTCATCCTTTCTAACTTCATCCATAAGGTTAGAAATAATCGTTATTTCACCATAAAATAAATTTTGATTTTTCGTTGAAAAGAAACACATGCGGGATAATTTTCGAGTGTCGTTTTACAATCACAAGCCGCATTATATTGTATTGAATGATAGAATTATTCATAAAACCCAAGTTACAGGAGCGTCGAATACCAACTACCTGATTAACCAGCGATAATTCATTGTTTCTTCAGGAGAAAATTATTTTCGCAACAACTTCAATAGACCTGCGCATTTGTGGACGGATAATGCCAAATTGTTTCAATCCCAAAAGCTATCTCAAAAGAGTTATACAATATTGGACATCAGATCAGTGAGGTCAGTGCAATAGGTGATTAGTCCAAGACTTATGCAATAGGTATTCATTTAAATACGGTGTAATAGATGTTTATCTGAAGTCAGTGTGATAGGTGATAAGCTGAAGCCAGTGTGATAGGTGTTCAGCTGAAGTCGGTGTTATTGATACTCAGCACGGACCACAATATGTGGTCTAGCCATCAAACTATATGTATAAGTGTTCCCAATGCGCATCATCACGCCTGAACAGCAAGACGGAAGAAAATAATTTATCGAGATTCAACTTCGACGATCCCAAACGAGATCGTGGATTTCTTAAAACTCTTTATGTTTGATGACGAAACATGATTCCACCATTATGATACCAACCAGAGTACAGAGCAAGAAGTCGCTACCACAAGGTATAGAGGTTACAATGAAATATAGCTCTATTTTGTCCTCTCTGAATGTTTTGGGAACTGTGTTCTTAATTGCAAAGGACTAATCTATATTTATTTTGAGTTCAGCGGAACCACAATTAACGCCGAGATATATATTCAAAGCCTTCAGCATCTCCTTCACCACAAAGGGCTATTGTCACGAAAGCTCTGCTCTCAGCATGATAACGCTTGTCCTCATATCGCAAAGGAGACTAATACCGTGCTTCAATGGATGGAATAGGGAATTCGGGACCACGCTCCATGAAGTCCTGGCCTTTCTTTAAGCGACTTCTATGTCCCTGGGTGTTTCAATGAAGCGCTGAAAGAACAACCTTTTTGGATCGGATGATGAGGTTGAGGCTTTGATAGAAGGATTGTTACGTTCTTAACCTAAGGAGTCATATAAGAAGTAATTATAATACTTGTCCGTCAGTGGCAGATATGTGTAAATCATAATTGGAATTAATTCTTAAATAATTATTTCTCGCGTGACATTTGTAATTCTTTTGTAATATTATAGACCTTTGTTCTTGCTTAGACGCTTCCATTGCTCGAATTATCGAGTTTAACCATGTGCTACTCGCAAACGCAGCAAGCTGGACGTATATAATAGAGCTAAAAGTTAAGTAAAATACTTCTATTAATATCTGTGTTATTATTATTTATTTGAAGCCCTTTTTATGAATTAAACCCACATTCCTTATTTGATATATACGACCTTAATATTTTCTTAAAATGAATTGTGCAATAAGCGTTCAGACAGAGTCAGTCCGATCAGTGGAAAGCTCTTTCTGAAGTAGCACTTACTTATCTGGCCTCTGCCTTTTGCAACTTCACCAGTGTGCACAACTCTGGCACCATGTGAATGAACAAAAGTTGATATGCGTTCTACAAGGTATGATCATTAAGTTCCCAGATTTACTTATTTAAAAAAAATCTAAACGAGTTCAAATGAAATTGACCGTTTTGTAAATTATTAAAAGATCTAAGTATAAAAAAAATCAGCCACGTGCTACAATATTGTATTTTCATTGTTTGAGAAATGTCTATTTGAAACAAACGTAGCTTTAGCCGCTCGCCAAATTTTGCGATGGAATTTTTAATCGAACAACAGGTATGTTTGATAATTTGTTTAAAATTGGATAAATAGGTTTCTGAAAGAGAGAAAGTTTTCTATTGATTCAAAAAGCGTTCGGATAAGAGGCTATTGAAAGAACGACGGCTTTTTAATGCTTTAAAAAATTTAAAGAAGGCGTGACGTCAGTATTTATGAGCCAAGGTGAGGGAGACCACAGACTGTCCACACCGCTGAAAATGTTGAAAATATGAAGGTTTTGATAATGGATAATTGTTGTATAACAATCAGATACCTTTCAGAAGCGACCAACATATTATTTGGACTATGCTAGGAATTCATTCACAAAGATCTGGATCTGAAAAGAACTGCAAGCAAGATTTTGCCTCGTGTGTTAACCTCAGAGAAAAAGGAGATACGTTTGGAGATCAGTCAAAACATGCTCCATATGGTTGAAAACAATCAATATTGGCAAGATGAAGTGATAACAGGAGACGAGACATGGGTGTAGGTATGACCCCGAAACTAAACGCCAGTCTAGTCAGTGGATAGCACGGAATGAAACCAAAAACCGAAAAAAGCTCGAATGTGCAAATCGAAAACGAATGTCTTGCTTGTAATATTCTTCGAAAAAAAGGACTTGTGAACCATGAATTTATGCCAAATGGAGTCACAATAAATCAAATCACTTCTCTTTCCATATTGCGGCGCCTGAGGGAATCGATCAGAAAGAAAGACCGGAGAGGAAGTCCCGTCAAGATTTTTTTTTTTCTATCATGACAACGCACGCCCGCACCCAGCCCATTCAGAACACGCTTTTTGGCCAAAAACACTACCCCTCTCCTACCTCAATTCCCTTATTCTCCAGATTTAGCTCCTAATGACTTTTTCCTTTATCCTAAATTGAAGATGATAATGTAAAAGGAAAGAGGTTTAACACAAGAGATAAAAAATAAAATCGCTGGACGTCTTGAAAGGCCTTACGGAGGACGATTTTGCAGCATGTTTCGCTAGTTGGGAGAAAATATGGAAGCGATAGATTGATGCAGGAGGTTAATTCTTTCAAATTTATTAACAAATATTTATAATATTACTCGGTAGAATAAATGTAAACTACCAGTCACCCCGGTAACTTAATGATCATAACTTGTAGATGTAAAGATTGTGGTGCACCTATAATAAAAGGCATTGTCACAATGAGTATCTTTTTTATTTAAAAAACGCTAGCTTTCAAGCGTTATTTGCTCTTCAACGGGCTTACTATAATATCGACTTTTTCCCACCAAAAATATTTACAAAAACAAACGCGCACAGCGAGGATATTTATAACTGAAAATTTTAAATTGTTTTTGTAAATATTTCTGGTGGGATAAAATCGATATTATAGTAAGCCCGTTGAAGAGTGATTAACGCTTGAAAGCTAGCGTTTTTTAAATAAAAAAAGATACTCATTATGAGAATATATTTGTAATTTTAATACTTTTTTTCACAATTTTATCATGAAAAGGCATTGTATAACTACCCACTATAAATATCGTGGGCCGTATCATGTGTGTTTGAGATATTAAGAGAAATACGAATCTAATTAATGATGGACCTAATTATGATCATGGTTTCCTAACTTACCATTACCGAAACACAATAATTACTAGATCTGTCATTTCCCATTCATTGTATTTACATTTTTGTGCGCCATTAAAGATTCCTATTTTCAGTAATATACAGCTATATATAATTTGATGCTTAGAGATCGTTTTCCGATTATGCAGATTGGGATCGAAATTTCTAAAAGGATAATGTCGATGAGGTGGGTTGCCATTTTAGAGAGATAAAATATTTAGATTATATTTTTAAACAAAGTTTGCGCACGTCTCTGTCGTTCCTTGTTTGCTTGCATTATGTGAACACACTTCACTACTAAAAGTATATATTTATCAACGTTTTACATTATATATCCATTCGATATATATAGCAATTACCAAACCAGCCAAGATTTTAAAAGCAGAGCATATGAATAAAGCAATTTATTCAGTAGCACACAATGACTGTAATGCTAAATATATCGTGAATTATGAAGATATCCCTAAATTAAAAAATAAAAGAACATGAAATTAAGGTATAGAATATAGATTCAGTATTTCCCAACATAACGTGGTAAACAGGTCATATGTTTAATTTATAAAAAGTAGTATATTCCTATAGTTCAACTCTATGTCAAAGACTGGAGGGTTATATTTGTAATGTTATGATGTATTAGAGCGCCATCTGTTATCAAATTATAAAACTATTTTAGAGGCGTAATATTCTTTTTAAAATAAATTTTTATCGTTTTATTTTAAAAAGAATATTACGCCTCTAAAATAGTTTTATATTTGTAATGTATATAAGGTTTATATCATTTTAATACAATAATATAAACAGAAAGATTAACCATCCCCCACAATTTATGCAAATAAGGAAATGAAAGAAATTTTGAGCAGATTACCAGCCAAGCAAATTTATTGCATTCCATATCTTGTTTCGTGTATTAAGACAATGTATATATCTTTTTTTCATTTTTTTTTTCAAATACCCAAGTAAGGGAGTTTTTAAACTAAATAGCTTGAGAATTTTTCAATTTTTTTTAATATAAATAAAACCACAGTAGCATGATATATGTTGTTACGAGTATATTCATCTACTAATATGTAATTCAGAAGTAATTATTAATTGTAGTGAAGATATGAATTAATTAATAAATTTTATACAGTATATTATCTCAATATATGTGTGATATATATAATCAAAAATATATATAATATAATATAATATAATTGGGCCAGGTGTGCTTTTTATATGGCAGAGCGCCATCTAGTGGAGCAAAAATAAATTAAACGTTTATTTAGCTTGCCCCGTGATATTTGGCCAACACAATTTCTTGATAAATCAAGAAAAGCCATCCACTAACGCGTTTTGCGCTGTTGGCGCTTGTCGGCGTGGAGTAGGCTGTAACCACTTTAAAAATATATATATTTTGAAAGCGATTATTATATCAAAAGCCTTGGCCGACTCAGAATATTCAAATTATCGTATTATCATAATAACGAGGATATTCTGGGAGTTCAGGCCAGAATCCAACATTAAGTTGAGGAAGGATGATACTGGCCTTGCGTCTTCACCAGACAAACACCTTTTTGGCCAATTGGACCAATTTTATAACTTCTCTCGTAGGATATTAAGAAATCGATACCGCCTCTGTACTGATGATGGCCAAACCCCGAAGCCAAAATATATTGGTTGGCTTTTTATTTGAATTTTTTAAAAATGGCAGCATGGCTTATTCTTTATCATCAACTCTTACTTTTTGTACAGGAATGATAACAAAATGAATTGTTTCAAAGGTTCTTAAAGGGAGCGATGCCAATTTTGGTAAAGATGACTTTCATCTTCCCCCCCACCTCTCTCTCTCTCAATGTTAGGATATATATATACATATCATATCATTGAGAGAGGGGGGGGGGAGATGAAAGCCATTTTTACCAAAAGTGGCATCTCTCCCTTTAGGAATCATTGAAACAATTCATTTTTATATATTTATATTCCCTACGCACGTGACTCTGAATTTAAAACACCAAGAAAAAAATGAGCAGAAAATATGCAAATTTCAGGCTAAAGTTAGCTCGCCAAGTATTGTAAATGATAAATATTGCGCATCTATCCAGAGATTGTTAATTGAAATATATAAGAAAGAACTTGCACAAGTTTACCATTATTTGCACCTCTCTGTCTATCAGGAAGAGCATTTGAAAATTTTTATTTTCGACTCAAAAAAAAAAAAAAAAAAACTTTCAGCATCAGAAAATTCCAGGCCGTCACCAACCGAGGCAGTTCCGGCAGACAGACGATTTCAAGAGAGGTATGGTGATTGGACTCAGAAGGGCCAGTTGGTTCATGCGTCAAATCTCTATGGACCGACAACTCGACGCGTCCACAGTGCACCGGCTATGACGAAGATGGTTAAAAAAAAGAATATGTCTCGCGATTGAGGGGTGCTAGGCGGCCAGAGTGATGTCATAACACGTGGACTGACGCATTCGCCGGATGTAGTTTGCGGCCCCACGGACATTACTTCCGCTATTTTTCAGGATGTGCAGGACACTCTTTATCTCCCATATCGATTGTAATCATTATAGGCGGATTGGTCGCCTGCTGTCTACACCCATTGTGTCCGTTTAGAAGACTGCCATTGATCCAACGGCGTAAACACCTCCGTTTGCAAATTTGTCGGAAAAGAGTCAAATGGACAGTGGAATGGCTTAAGATAGTGTTCTCAGATGAGTTTCGCTTCTGTTTCAGCAATGACAGTCATCGAGAGAGAGTTTGGCGCCGTTTTGGTGACAGGTCCAATCCGGCCTTATATGTGGAACGCCGCACCTCACGTCAACGCGGTATTTAGGTTTGGGAAGCCATCGCCTATGATAGGAAATCACCTCTGATTCGTATTGAGGGCAATATTACGGCCCAACGATACGTGGATGAAGAGAAGCTGCCGGTGACTTATACAAATTCTTTTCTCTACTCTATTCTCAACCCCATCATGGCCATCTATAAATCTTAAATTTTGTACACTTGCAATGTTAGTAATTTTTAACTAGTCTATAAAATAACGATCTTCTATGTAGTCAGGAACCATATTAAAATGTATCGCAAAATTCGAGAAAAAATATATAAGTTAAAATTATTCTATTGCCGGACCACCCCAAACACGCAGAAGTCTGAAATTTTGTCAACTTTTAATGTCATCAGGTTTGAACAAGTGTACCAAATGTCAGCCTTCTAGGTTTTCTCTGTAAGTATTTTAAATTCGATCAAAATATTTAAAAGGAGTTATATAAACTAGATTTCAGGCTTCTAGGTGCTCTGTAGGTATATTGACAATTGATTACAAGATATATGGATAGGCAGATAGAACGACAGACATATTTATTTTTACTGCTGATTCAAATATTTCCTTGTAAACTAATTTTAAAATATTTGAACTAATCTGTGTATTAATTTCAGATTCTCGTTTAAATTAAAACTATAGAAAGAAAAACGTTCCAACATTTTATGAAAGAGAGGTATGGTTCTTTGAACAACAATATGGAAAGCTTAAAGCGTGAGATATGGCGCCCATCTAACAGGAGAGGTCAAGGTCTCGTCAGGTGATGTCACGTGACCGTCTGATCGATATGGCGGCGCACTTGTTGCTTGCACTGATTGATCCCGCGTCGTCTGCTCCTGTTTTTTGTTGTTTATCGCTTCTCTCCTTTCTTCTTTGTGGGAATATCGTGCATTGCTTTTTTTGCCGATTTAGATGTTTGGAATGATTACCCTTTTCTATCTTATTTTGTTTACGATATTTTTGGGTTTTCCATTACATTTTTTAAAAAATATATAATTATGTGAAAAGAGCAAAGAGTAATTAAGAGTGGAAAAGAAATTCAAGGGAAATAAAACAATTGAATAGAGACATCCTGACCAATCAAATAAACATTTTTAAATGGCAAGGCGCACTCTAGCGGAATCAATATCAACTAAACATTATTTGAGATTTATATAGTTTTATATAAGACTAGCGGATGTGTACCCGGCTTCGCCCGGGTTTTATCCGAGTGAAAGTTTGCCTAACGAATATTATTGATAATAATATTCCGAAACACACAGAATATTATGATAATAATTATAATAATATTCGTTACATTATATATTTATATAATATATAAAATATATTTTTCGAGCAAACATATCCTCTCTCTCTTCTGAATAGATTTTAAAAATATATATATATATATATAAATAAAAATATCTAGAGATATACTACATGATTTTAGCCAAAAGGCCGAGAAACGATATTTTATATATAGAGATGACCTGGCTTCGTGTGTTTTCTGCTCGAGTGAATGTTTCGCTGGTAGATTTTGTTCCTGCCTACTGATAATTATTATCTGGCTTCGCCCGTGGTCTGCTTTAGTGAATATTCCCCTCAAGAATTTTGTTTATTTCAATCAAGCATGATACAGCAATTAAAGGTCAAAGACTCTTCCAGTAAGATATGTTAAGTAAGAAGTTTCAGAAGATGAGTTTCTTTTAATTGTAAAACATTACAAGCTTTCGGGCAATGCCCTTCTACAGGTAAAATAAAAATAAAAACAAAAATTAAAGGTAAATTAAGGTAACTAAGCAACTGAGAATTAAACAATTTAAATATATATTTAAATATATATTATTTTGTTTTCTACGGTTAGCTGTTATATATTTAAATTGTTTAATTCTCAGTTGCTTAGTTACCTTAATTTACCTTTAATTTTTGTTTTTATTTTTATTTTACCTGTAGAAGGGCATTGCCCGAAAGCTTGTAATGTTTTACAATTAAAAGAAACTCGTCTTCTGAAACTTCTTACCTGACATATGATACAGCAATATTGTCTTAATCATTTCTTACTAAAAAAATATTGTTGCTCAGTACTTGGTTAATTATAATTTTTCTTGGTTAAAGTGCGACAAAAACTTTTCCAGATTTAACTCTCTGTCCTGTTCGAATATAAGCGAGATTAGTTATATATTGAGGGTGTTCATAGCCGACAAACATATATATATGTTCCCGGCTTCGCCCGTTTTTACCCGAGTAAAGGTTTGCCTAACAAACATTTGTTAAAGCGAATCTAGCAAACATCCAATCCCTACTGAATCTATACTTGTCTATACTCTCTATAATTTGAAAATTTTCCCGGTCCCTTGAAAAATACTCGATAAGTTGAAAAAAATCAGTATTAATTGGTCCACTCGGTAATTTGAAGTTGAAGGAATAGTATCTTTCCACAAACGAAGCTTCGTAAATAACTGTATTTAGCGAATGTACCCGGCTTCGCCCGGTTTTTACCCGAGTAAAAGTTTGCCTAACGAACATTTGTTAAAACGATTCTAGAAAACATCCAAACCACCTATATATTGATTTATAATCGTATATAAATATAAATATTGTTATATGCGTTTAAATATATTTTTGAAACACATATTTTTTTAAAACATTTATTATATTTCAAATAAGATATTGTCACTTTTGTGAATTTTATAATTAATTATTTCTTTTTTTCTCACAATGAATTATATATATTAATTTGCAAATTCATTTTTGTTATCATGATCACATACAATGTCAATTTTTTATATAAACAAACGATAATAAACAACAACAACAATGTAATTTGCATCTTCATTACTCATTACAACAAATTAAATTAGCAATGTAAAAATATATTTTAACATTATATTTTAACATTACATTTTAACATTTAACACAAAAACGTTACAATATTTTCTTTAAATATATATTAATATTAAAATGCTAAGTTTTTTTTACGTCATTGGAATATTATATAAATAAATTCACAAATTAAATTTATTATACTTGGAACACATTTTAAGCATTGTTGCAATTTATAAATATAATTTCGCCAGATTCCGCTAGAGGCGCTGCTTGCGAGTGAAAGTAGAAATTTTGCAAATAAAATTGCAAAGAATATTTATTTCAAATCAAATTCAAACCAGAAACCTTCCCAGTAGTATAGTAAATAACTTCCTAAATTTCACGGCGATTGGATAATCGTACCTTTTAAAAACATTCATCTTGTAAACAAATTAACATTCATCGTGTAAACAAACCACGTGTAAATTATTAACCAATCAAATTTATTTATCGTCGCGACCAGTGCTGCGCCCAAGCGGTAAAAGGCTGGAACTAACGCTTTTTGGTTATATATTTTTTTAAAGAAGCACATTAACTTTTTTAGTTTTTTTAATAGCCTATATGTTAAACGAAATCTTCAGCTACCTACATGCGAAATTTCATAAAGATTTATTCTGTAGATTTTGCGCAATGCGATAACAAACATCGCTTTTGGATTTCATTTTTATAGATATAAGGATATTTAATATATTATTATTTTTATTATTATCAGTGTGTGTATTTAGTATTCACATAATATAGCTCTCTCTATATATATATATTATAGCTTAGGGAAGATTCAGGGATTGATCTACTCACCGGGTAGCGAAAGAAGAGAGTGACGCTAAAAAGAGAAATCGTTTTTTTTTTCGCTTTTTTTTTGTAATTACAAAAGTTATATTTGATTATTATTTTTCAAAATTCCTCAAAATATTTAGAATTCGAAAATTTATAATGTTGTATAGAAAGAGTTGGTTTAACGTTTTATTGTATTTAAAATATATATTAACATCATATATGCGATAAAAATGAAAAGTTATTAAATATTATTTTAAAGAGATTTTATAGTCTAAAACACACACTTAAATACCCTATTAGTAAAACCCATAGTACCTCACAAGAACTATCTACAATATGATGAGAAGTTAATAAAAGGATATTAAAGTAATCCAGGTATTAAAGACGTTATAACGGGGATTAGATTTAGTATTAGGTCGTATGAGCAAGATGAAGACTTAATATCAGAATATTGGACTGAATAAAACCAATTGTTGTGAAGAGGTTGTAGCCGTAAGTAAAACATCGTAACTCTTTATGCCTAAAGAGTTGTTCCAGGGATTTTATTCCGAAATATTTGGCGCTGAACAAAGCAGATCTATCAACAGAGACGTCTGTCCTTATATGGCGAGAAATGAAGATTATTGACTCGCGAAAAATTGTATTCGAAATTCTTCTATTTGGTATGAAACTTCCCGTTATTTTCATCAAGTAGAATATAGTTTTAAATGAATTCCTAATATCTTTGACTCTTCTTCCGACATTAGTGACCGCCTACCTCTACTTTGTTCATACTTTGTGGCACTTCAACCACGTGCTTTGACCTTTTTGCTTTACATCCATAAATTCTCTCTGATCACCTTCACCCCACGGATTGGTTTAAAAATGGAAGTTTCTCTCAATTCTCCCAGTGTGCCCAACAGTGTCTTCGTTCATCTCACACCATTTATCCTGCAGAGTTTGATGATCGTGACAATGTATGATCGCACCGGAGTCCACAGCTGATTACGCTTCTACTCTCAAGACATTGAACTTTTCTCGGTTTTATATATCGATTTATTTAGAATTTTTAGCCAGCAAAAAGAAAACACCCACGGATTATTTATCAATAAAACGTTTCATTGATATTGATGCAAATGAGGTTATTTTTCTTCTATTTATATATTGTTTATTCTATTCTAGTAAAGATAGAGACTTCCTGGCCGGAATTCATAGTTCTTCAAATTAAAGAGGCTTCGGCCGGTATATCTTTTTTATTGTCTAGACGTTTCGACAAAAATATTTTGTCCTCGTCAGAAACGAATAAAATTTAAACATTTGGCAAAGCGTTAAAAAAGAAAAAAAAAGAACGCCCTTGCAGTCTTAGAATAATTTTTAAAGTTTTACCAAATGTTTTAATTTTTGTTCGTCCCTGACAAAGACAAAAGATTTTTGTCGAAACGTCGAGACAATAAAAGAGAGTTACTGGCCGAAGTATCTTTAATTTGAAGAATTATTCTATACTTCCCAGATTTCTTTTTTGTGAATAACATTTGGAAATATTAATTTTCAACGAAACATAATTATATTAAAACTTCACATAAACAAACGATAATGAAAATCAGCGTGGTCACAAGAACGAATTTAACAACACACAACATATTAACATGATGCAATAGAGCGCCATTATGATAAGAAATTCAAACTATTATTGACGCGGGTGATTCTTTTTGAATTAAAATAATTATCTACTGCCCTTCTTGAGATGATAAATCAATGAAAGAGTTCACCACTGATGTCAGGCCCTTCTATTAATTCATCATTGCAGTAAGAGCAGTAAAAAAAATGTTTTAATTCAAAAGTATTGATACGTATCAAAAATACAGTATCGTAAATATTGAGGCTGCCTGGCCGGCATTCATATTTCTTGAAAATAAAGATACTTCGGCCAGTAAATCTTTTTATTACCTCGACGTTTCGAGAAAAATATTTTGTCCTCGTCAGGAGCAAACAAAAATTAAACATTAAACATACGGGACCAAAATTGGTCTTGATTATCGTAAATGTATTTAATTTTTGTTTGCTCCTGACGAGGACAAAAGTAATAAAAATATTTACTGGCCGAAGTATCTTTATTTTCAAGAAAAATACAGTAGTTTAAATTTGTTATACAAAAGTTTCCATCAAAATATTCCATATATATATTATATTAATTTTAAAAATGTTTTTTGAGTTTCTGCTCGATATTTTGGATCACGTTGAGGATTCTTGTAATGGCGATGCAGTCGTGGCTAAATTTCTTGAAAGAATAATAATAAAATGGTCTTGATCAGATATTGCTTTATTGAGCTGAGAAATGAATTCATATTAAAAACATAATTTTGTACAAGTACCGCCTGGCTTAAGGCGTAAGAATAAATAAAACAAAATATTATATTTACATAATTACAAACATGTTTGAGCCGACCAGCGGGGAAGAACAACAACAATGATTATTTATAGAGAAGGCGTGACCTCTGGCGGTCGATTAAAACAGAGTATTTATATCTATGAAATTATAACTTTAAATAAAATAACATTTTAACATATAACATTTTTAAATAAAATATTTCAATATAACATATATATTAGATGGACACTTTTGGGGCGATAATGATCTATAAAAAGGCCACTTCTCCTGTCAAAATTTGGACGAACAACTATACACGAACTTTGAAGCGTCTCTTCAATCTAGCAGACTCGGATCAGTGACAAAGCCACAACACCTGAATTGGAAAATTCAGAACGCAACCTGGAGATCATTGTTTAAGCTAAAGCCCTCGCCAGACCAGAGCAGAGTTTGGTTTCGTGAGAGCTACAAAGGATTCGTGAAAACTTCGACATTTGCCAGAGATGGCTCATTGTTTTTCGCTTTCGCGTTATTTTAACGGGAGAGGTTGTCTTTCTTTTTGAGATATATATATATGTAAGGTGGAATAATTTGACATCGTAGGTTATGTGTAACTACCGTAGTGGTTCAATATAGCACTTTTCATTTGGAGCTACTTCATACAATGTTTCAAACTAATTGCGTTTACATAACTAGACAAATCAATTCACTCAATAGTTACAAATTTCAAACCCATCCCATCAATATATTTATTGCTCTCAAAACTAGTTATACAAACTGCAAACACACGCACAATCCGTAAAATAAAAAAATATTTGATTCGAATTATTAATTACCTCGTACACAAACAAACGTGTACTTAGTGACTAGCTCAATGTCGGGGAATTTAGGTGAACGTCGAATGTTTAAAGGCCTATTTATCTTCTCAACTCTAGTTAGCTGTTTATATAGACAGGGGGAGAGAGGTTAGCATAGAAAGGTGCTTCGAGAGAACTGATACAAAGATACACACATTCAAACAGACAAACACAATTATACGCTCGTTTAATTAGGCAAACCCAATATTCTACACAAATATAGACAATCAAATAGACATATGCAAATATACACAAACATTTTATTTTATTTCAACACACAAAAAGCGATATCCCGGCTAGGGATAATTGCGCCGATTTACATTTTTAAACAGAAACAGTTATAAACAAATTATACAAGAGAAAAAAAAATAATTTAAAAAAAAGAGAAACAATGGTATAATTTAGGAACCTGAACCTTTCAGGTTAGAAAGATATATAATCATAAATATATTTACAAAAATAGTTAAATCTGTGACAATTCTCTCTAGTATTTACAAATTGACATAGATCTACAACATTATTTACTGTCTGTTGTCTAGCGATAAAGAAGAGTGGGCAATCCTGCAGTAGGTGTCTCGAGTCCTGGATTTCCTTGCCACAATGACAGCTAGGATCCTCAACCGCTCCAAATTTTGATAAAAAATCCCTAAAATTTCCATGGTTCGTTGTAAACTGGGTATTATAAAATTTGGAACGGAAAAATGTTGGAATTCCAAACGGTAAAAAGCTTTGGAATGTTTCATTTGTTTTTAGAAATAATTCATGTATTTTTTCACTTAAAAATGATCTAATTATACTTGGAGAATGTGGTTTAAAAGCATTTTGATCCTCTATAGAAATTTGAGCCAAATCTTCTTTAATTATTGTAGATTCAACATAATCTGTGAAAAGGGGGATGTTCGCAAGACTATGGACACAATTGGAAGAAGTAGTTTTGTAGGCTCTAATCGCCAAAGAAGAATTTGATATTAAATAGAATTTATTTTTTCTTTGCATCGACTATTTATAAATATGTTCCATATTCTGAAACATATGTAAGAACTGGCCTGATAATTTTTTGATACAAAATTATTCTTTTTCCAGTATTTATTCCCCACATTTTTCCACTAAGTGAAACAGAACATTTTTCATTCTTACGATCCTGCACTACATTTCGTTGATATGTGGGGTAAAATTGATCTTATTTTTTTATTCTATGATTTGTATATTTTATGCCTAATATTTTTACTTGATTTACTGGGTTTAAAATAATATTCGGTATTTTTTTCAATTGGAACTTCAAGTTTATTATGTAAGTAAAGTAAATTCGTTTTCTCTGGGCTGATTGATCATTTATTCCTATTACACCATTGAATCACATAGCATAGAATATATTCGCCTTATATTTTGAGATCCTCGACAGACTTGCTCCAGCAAATGATAGAAACGTCGTCTGCGTAGCAAATTATTTCAGCATTTGAATGTTCTAAACTCTTCAGCAGGTCGTTTAACAAAATATTCCATAATATTGGGATAAAGGATCGCCTTGAGGGCATCCTTTTGTCAGATTTTTTTGTAACATTTGTATCTTCATATGAGAAATCTGCCCTTCTTTCACTGTTTAAATAAGATTGTATAATTCTTATATATTAATTTGGTGGGAATGTTATCTAAATCGAGTCTTCTAACAATTGCTGACCACCATGTGTTGTCGAATGCGCCTGCTATATCCACTGTAATCAAAGAAGTCAGTTCTCCTTGCCTGTGTTTCAGTATGGTTTCCATTATATCTTCCATTGCACTGTTCGTTGATTTATGTTTAGTAAATCCGTGTTGCCTTGGACTCATTAGATTGTTCTCTTCATAATATTTATTGATTTTGTTTTCAATTATGTTTTCAAAATTTTTATAAGTTTTTGACGTCAATGATAATGGTCTATAACTTTTGCTTGTTTTATAGTTTATTTTATTAGATTTTGGAAGGATATATACAATAGAGTATTTCCATATATCCGTATAGTAACCTAATTCAATAAATTTGTTGAATATTTGTTGTAATATTGGGAATAAAAGTGTACCTGCTTGTTTGGTCATATTATTACTGATGCAATCTGGACCTGGTGCTTTCTTGATATTTATTTTTGAAATAATATTTCAACATCTTTTATTTCTATTAAAATATTATTTTGGTTTTTATATTCAGGTTTATAGTTTCTAATAATAACATGTTCCTCTTTATCTGAATGTACATCATCATCTGGAAATAAATCATTCAAAAGACTTTTCATTTTTTCTTTCTTTAAAGTATCCGGCATATTATCGATCATTGGAAGCCCTCTATTGTTGTTGGATGATCTCAGAGATTTAAAAATTTTATAGGCGTTTCCAAATGGGTTGTTTGATCCATTTTCTTCAATGTATATTCTCCAACTTTTTTTCTTAGCTCTTTCGATAGCGTTAATGTGCTTGTTTCTTACAAATTTAAAAGTTATTTTATTTTGATAACTCTATGCCGATAGTATAAGTTTCTAATATAATGAAAATCATTTTTCCTTTTTTTCAAGATTCCTTTTTCACCACTTAATATTAGATATATGCTTGAAAGAGTTTGATTTTATTTCGAGAGACGAATAAGCTGCCTCACTAATTATGTCTGTAAGTTTCATCACGATCCTGTCAACATCTGTAGTATTAGATGCCTGATTTATTTCATTCGACAAGTTATGTATATCTTGAATTGAAATCTCTTAAGTAAATATTTCCCAGTTGGCATTTTTCTCAATGAATTTCCATGTTGACCTTTGCCCAATTCTCTGCACTTTAAAATATATCGAAGGTTATTGCTACATGATCGGAAATACTTGTAAAGGTTGATGTGCTCCAATTCTGTATCAGCTATATAGAATTTCGTTTGATATTGTTAAATCTATTATACTTGCATTTTGACAAGTAGGCGTTTTAAGGTTATGGATAAACAAGTTGTATTCATCCACAATAGAGTGGAATTTGTAACCATTGGAATTGATTATTCGGTCGTACCATACAAGATGTCGAGAGTTAAAATCACCACAGAGGATAATTGGCTGTAGCCCAAAAGTCCAGAGGTAATTTAATAAATATTTGGTGAGTATTACTGAAGTTGTTAGGGTGAATGTGGAAGTTTGAAATATTATATTTGAATTCTCTGAATGTATAGAAATAGTTGTACAAAAAGAATTAGTGAATCTATCAATTGTCATATATTTAATGCTAAGAATAATCGTTGCTGTGTAGACTGTTTTCTCAGTTTTAGAGTAAACAATTTGTGAGTCATTATTCAATATCACATCATTCCCTAACATATAAATCTCTTGAATAAATAATAGATCAGGAGGGGGTTGTGTGTGTGTGTGTGGACACAACAGAGGCTCGAAGTTCATCTAATGCTATGACACTTTTCCTTATATTTTGTTGAATACATTTTATTCCTTGTTTAGTTACCTTCATAGACAAATACACAAGCAAATATGAATATTCAAGTAGACAAACATAAACATAGGTATATAAAAATATAATTTAAAAGATAGACAGCACTAAATTTACACTCATCTCTATATTTACAAGTGAAAAAATATAAAATGTGTCAATTTTCATTATATATATATGGCGTCAGTTTTTGACGTTTATTTTGACGGTAGATGCGCCCTATGCTTCTATGGATCAATTTCCTCCCGGCAAATTTTCCATCTATATATATATATTATATATAAAAAATGAGATTTCTGCTGTTGATTTTGTAATTGTTGAGATTATGCCATGGTAATTGCAGTCGTGGTTAAAAATCTAAAAATAATAATAATAAATATGGTTTTGATCAGAGATTTCTTTATTTGAGTTGAGGAATATATAAAAGAACATAATTTGATAAAAGTAATGCCTGGCTTAAGGCGAGTAGAATAAGGAAAACAAAGATTATTTATATAATGTACAAAAGATTTGAGCCGGCCATTGGGATAAAACAACAACGAGTTTTCATAGGGGAAGAGTGACCTCTGACGGTCGATTTAGCAGAATATTTGAATCTATGAAATTATA
>CP092886.1:176647098-176688506 GCA_030710605.1 Cordylochernes scorpioides | reverse complement strand
ATTCTCATATGAGCACGGTCAGAATATACCTTTTTTATTTTCAATATAAGATAATAAATTAGAGTTGAGTACCAGACTTTCAATGAATCGTTCCTCGTTCAGCTCCACCTCAATGTCAACTTGTTCAAGATCTGGAAGCAGATTTACCTGCAAGTACAATTAAAACATTAGTTAAGAAAAATCGTAAAACATGTATGACAAATATAACTAATGGAACTTGTACTGAGTTCAGGTGGATAAATTAATAAAAAAAGAGTCTCTCCTTATCGTGAAACTGAGTGTTGCTGATGGCTTGCGCCATCTGTCGGAATAAATAACTATAACTAATGAATACATATTATTTTTTTATTTTACACAAATAAATTTACTGGCAATGCGCTTCTTTTAAATATCATCAAATATTGTCTCTACAGACCTTACTGCAATGATATGAGTTATTGAATGAGAGGGCTTGATGATGATATTTAAAAGAAGCGCATTACCAGTAAATTTATTTGTGTAAAATTTTAACGATAGATGGCAATTAAATTTAATTTACGAATAAATATCAGTTGATTTTAATTATTCCAAAATATTGGCCAGCTACCATTTCTTTATAAATAAAGATAAGCCAACCATATATACGCTTTTAAGACTGTTCGCCTTTGTCAGCACGATGCAGGCTGTACCTGAACGTCCAAAAAGCATGTCCTAGAGGCTTCCTGAAGGTTGTAGGCTTATTGATTAGTATTAACAGTCTGAAACGTGTATGTGGTATAGTCCTTTATTTATTTATCAAGAAATAGTACGTAATCTATATTCTGGAATAATAAAAAATAACGATAAATTGATATTTATTTCGATAGATAGGGCAGTCATTAATTAAATTTCAGTTGTACGATCAGGAGAAATTTTCCTAATAATTAATATAATCTGTCTAATACCAACATTTTTTTATCATTCAAAATTAGCAATACTTTATACGTCAATTTGAGTCTGTAACTTGAATCGTTGACAAATTCGGCAAATGAGGTTATTCTTTTTTGATATAATTCTATTGAATCGTAAATCTCAATTTTAAAAAATTATTAAAAAATGTATAAAAACATCGGAAATGACCAATCCACATAAATATAATGAAAATTTTAATAATTAAAATAAAGTAGTTAGGATCAATCGTAGTTTGTTCAAAAGCCTCTAGTTTTACGTACGTCACCGTTATTGACCACTGACCGACGCCATAGGACGATGCCTTGTGTGGGGATAATAGTTAGTTATTCATAATCAAGAGGATTTTGGGGTTTGAGAATGACAAAAGAGCAAACGGTAACGTCGCAACTTTCTTTTTTCTTTTTGCTAATCCCTAGTACATGTGGTACAGGCCATGATAATCTAGGTCGGTAGAGGTAGGCGACTGATTTTACTGTAAGTGTACCACATCTCTACACATGTGTTCGACTTTGCACTTAAAAATGTGTCAGAGCCCTGTTTGGTTACTTGCACTCGCTGGTGGGGTTGTACTTTTGCAAGAATCGGGTGCCATTGAAGCATTATTTTTTTAAATCAGAAAAAAGTTCCAAATGCGGGAATCGAACCCGGGTCGTAGCAAAAAACCAACGGTTTAGACCATCCTTCCACCGACCCCCTAAATTATTATCAAAAGAAATTGAAGAAGCTTTTTCGGGCAAGCTCTTCATCAGGTTGATGTAGATTCATGGACAAAACCTGAAAAAAGTTTTACATTCAGCAGTATATCGGGATTCATAAAAACCTCTGAAAGATATTTGGTACACAGTGATCTTTATTGAAGACACACGAGATAACCAAGTGTGAAAAAAATTGCCTCTGATTCCTATAAAAAAAAACAGACTAACTACTGGCGACATCAAAACCTTCCACTTGCTTACGTTTTGTTCATGAGTCATAAAAGTAATAAAAGAAATAAAATTAATTGATAAATGTTTTGATATGACGTGGTAGTATTGTTACCTTTGTGTTGACCTTATTTTCTGCTTTATCATATATGCAGCTGTGCTATATATTAATATAATCAATATATACAATTTTAATATAAGAACAATATCACACAGCATATAAGACTATTAATTTTATTGGAACTTTTACTTTAAAATAAAAACTTTAAAATATATAGATTTAGAGATAGGATTCATAAATATGTGCCTTTGGAATGATAATAAACAATTTTGAAAATGAATCTTGAGTCGTTTAGAATACAAAGTTTTGAATGTATATGTGAATAAGATAAATTATTAAAGTATAAATAATACTTACGGGGTCAATTGGCCCAGTAAGTCGCAGCACTGCAGGTGGAGAAAGTGATCCTTCTTGATCGCTCTCTTCTATTCTTATCTGTGAGCACAATTAGAAGTTCTAATGTAAGAGAATAGAACATTGTAAAACGACATTTGAAAAACTATCCCGCATGTGTTTCTTTTCAACGAAAACTCAAAATTTATCTCAAGGAGAAACAACGATTATTTCTAACCTTTTAGATGAGGTATGAAAGGGTGAATTGTGAAGAGTAATGATAAACGGAAAAATAAAAGTGTCCAGGGATGGGAATCGAACCCACAGTGTTCCTCTTACCGGCAGATGCCATGTCCACTAGGCTACCCTGGACATATTTTTCCGTTCGTAAATAATACATATAAGACCGACCCATGAGAGACCGACCAGCAAACATGGCATCACACGGTCTCTTCTGGAGGTTGTCACTCATCTGAGACTCTGTCATGTCAACGACCAAGTTATAACGGATTCTACCGACCCAAACACGATAAATGTTTTCCTTCAGCAATTAAAAAATAATATTTCTGCATCAACCGTTATTTATTTATTTACTTCTCAATGTTTTAGTGTTGCTTAATGTAAATAAGAAAAATAATTCATAAAAAAAATAAATAAGATAGGAATTTTTACCAGAAATTCTCCTAATTCCTCATCTTCGCCTTGCTCGTCTGCGCTCATTTGCTGCTCATCATGATCCATACTCTGCAATCACAAAATTAGAAATTGTATAAATAGTAGTTAATGAAAAACCTAAAATATAGTCAATTCATTCTTGAGGGCAGTAGGGGAGAAATTTGATTTATTTAAAAGAATGATAAGCGCGTCATAAATAGTTCAAATTTCTTTTAGCAGATGGCGCACTATAATGCATTGTGTTTACATTTAATCTAAATGATCCGCATTTATGAAACCTCGAGATTTATTCCTTCAGCAATAGAATCCTAATCAATTTGCGACCTAAAGTATGCGCAGTATTATGCTATTTGGTTACACTGCATAAGTTTAAAATAGCCTAGATGCGCTGAATTATATCTTGATCTGCATGCGCGTGAAATTTATTAATGATCGATTCAGTAATTGGCGGAGAAAAGTAACAAACATCCTCTGGGGACCTTTTATTTTTATTTATATAAGCAAGGATGTGTGTGTTGTTAATTTTTATAAGGAATATATCAATATTACTATTGCCCGCAGTATAAATCTGCCAAAATTTTCATTTTTTCAATTGTCTATTTCCAGCTCATTATGTGTGTGCGACACTTTTTAAATGATTGAATCAATTGTTTTGGTGAATAGAAGCAAACATATCAACCCGATATTTCATTTTTATTTTAAAATATTGTACACAATGTTTGAGAGAGAAGGATTATTATTATTAAACTCTCTTTAAAGAAATAAATATATCAAAGACTTATTCAAATGACATGATGTCTGTGTGTGTGAGTTGGCAATGAAGAATTCAGTAAATGAAAAGTTGTGCTGCAAAAGAAGAACATTTGCTGCCAGAAGTCGCTAGACGATATTCGAGGATGATATTTCTTCTTATTGATGAGATTTCTTCTTATTATAAAAGAGTCATTTAAAAACTAAAATTTGTATAAAAACAATACCAAAATTTAATCTTCTAGACTTTTCTTTCAAATCATCTAAGGACGGCTTTGAGAAAGTCCTGTTTATATCAGCGAGGGGTCTATACTTAGTCTCAATATTTACATTCCTCGAATAGACGTTCGACAGTTTGAAATCTACAATTTTGGAAAGAGCTTGTTTTGGTTTAAAGAGAAAACCAAACAGTTGTGATGGGGAAGAGCTATATATAGTGTGATGGGTATAGTTCTTGAGTAACTTATTTTAAAGTCTTGAGTGAGATCATCACGTGAGAAATTTAGTAAGTTTGCTAGTGTAGCCATATCCAACGCAACATTTCATCTACATTCATTTTTATTTACAATTACCCAAAGGTTTTTGATTGACAAAATCGCTTTAGTTTAACATTTTGATTTTTACGCGACATCGTGCAATATTTTTAAGATCATGAATATTATGAACGTATATATATATATTTATATGCTTTTTGATAAGACTAGATTTTTATTTATAAGGGAGGAGGATAGAATAGTATCGTATTTCATATCTGATCGTCTTCCTGTATAGTCCAGGAGAGAAACGTCTTCGGGTTCAAATAAAGATATTACAAGAAACCGACTCTAAACGAAACAGCTGGGAGTAAGAATCCATATAGGAATGATCAGTAAAGAGGGTAAAAAGGAAGTTTTTCACAAAATAAACATAGTTTTAAAGTTAAAACGGAAAGTGCGCACTGAAAAAGAAGGATTAGAAAATACCAACTAAACTCTTCTTCCTCGTTAATGACATAATACCCAGAATTCTAAGCTCTTAGAAGCCAATCACAATTTTTAAAAAATAGGCTTTAATCGAATTTGGTTGACTTCAGTAAAGAAAAAGAAAGAATCATACAATCCTATATTTAACACACACACAAAAAAGGTTAAACAATAAATAACAACTACTCGTTGATTTTTAATAATTCCAGAAAGGGGATTTGGAAAATTCTGGAATAATTAAAAATAATCAACGATTAGTTGATATTTATTCCGACAGATGGCCCAAGCCATCAGCAACTTTCAGGTTCACGATCAGGAGATGCTTTTTTCTTGATTTATCCACCCGATTCCAGTACAATTTCACTTTTGTACTGTTTTTCATATAAATGTATCAAAAGTGGCACCTTTTCCTTATTAATATGAATTACCTCATTCCGCCTCAAATCTTATATATATTGCCACGTGGAAAATTAGGGAAAACTTCAGGAGGAGACAACAATTTATTTGAGGGAAGGACAAACTATGAATTGTAAACAAAAAGATAAGCCACGAGGGAAATTTACAGAGTCGCAAGATATAAACATAAAAATGACCACTCTGTTAATGAAAAATTAATAAAATTAATATATACTATGTTACATAGCTTCTTCCCTATGGAAGCTGTGACCCACAGCTAGCAATTATTATAGATACTGACGTGGATTTGACGTGCTTCTTCCAAGGATTCCATCAAAGTCTTGGAACTTTGTCCCTAGTACTTTTGCGTCCATTTTCTTGCGGCGTGAAGAGCGGCTTTGTCGTCGTATCGTCGTCTATAGGGACATCGTCATCTTGGAAGGAAGTCTTGGCTTTGACACGGCTGTGGAATCCTGGAGCCAGTCTCTAAAAATGTGGATTACAGCACCCATGGCTTCAAATTCTTCTCGGCGATCTTCAGTTTGTCTTCCCTAACTTACCCAGCATCTCCACCAAAATGCCACGTGGAAAATTAGCGAAGACAAAAACTTCAGGAGGAGACAACAATTTATTTCAGGGAAGGACAAACTATGAATTGTAAACAAAAGATAAGCCACGAGGGAAATTTACAGAGTCGCAAGATATAAACATAAAAAAAAAATGACCACTCTGTTAATAAAAAAAAATAATAAAATTAATAAATACTATGTTACAATATATATAATTATATATATATACTAGACGAATGACCCGGGCAACGCCCGGGTTTACCCGATTAAATGTTTTATTCAAACACTATTCGTTACAATTATAAATTGGCGCCGTGGATGTCACTCTTGTGAAACGTCCCGCTCCAAACTTTACAGTCATTTTAGTTACGATATAAATCTTCAAATCGAGCGAGCGTCTATAAATATTTCGATTTAGATCAAGTATTCTAATTATTAAGCGAA
Source organism: Cordylochernes scorpioides (assembly GCA_030710605.1). NCBI lineage: Eukaryota > Metazoa > Arthropoda > Arachnida > Pseudoscorpiones > Chernetidae > Cordylochernes > Cordylochernes scorpioides. Next base: position 176,682,463 of record CP092886.1, on the reverse strand, counting down.
CACCACTATTATTAATACAATTTTGAGAAGATTTCGATTTTAAACGTATTTATAACCTTGATAGAGGGCGCTGTTCGTGAGCTAAGTAGAATAATTTGAATATATAGTTTTAATATTTAATTTATATATAATTTAAAATAGCCTATCGTTTTCCTCGTATTTTTTTACCTATGTATGGAAATTTTGGTTTGAATTAGTGAACTACTGCGAATTTGTATACCGGACATACAAACCAACAAACAAACAAACAAACATACAAACATTCATTTTTATATATATAGAAGATATAATATAAATGAGTTTTAAAAATTGTTAAAAAAAAATGCATCGGCCGGGAATCGAACCCGGGCCGCCCGCGTGGCAGGCGAGCATTCTACCACTGAGCCACCGATGCGTGTACAAAATGGCCATATTTGGGTATTCATTCCATTCCGGATTACTCCGCGTAAAAAAAAGTTCTTCAAATGAAAAAAAGAAATAGCAAAAATACTAAGCAAATTGTATCCAAAATTTTCCTCAGGTTTATAAAAAGCGACATGCAAAATTTGGTACCAATTGGTTCAGTAGTTTTTGAGTTTATCGCGAAACAGACAGACAGACAGAAATTGACTTTTATATATATAGAGATTAGTGTTTAGGTGTTTGATTTAATTCATAGAGTTGATATAATAGTATATATTTATATTATATTTTTTATAAATTAGTTTTAAAAATTGTAAAAAAAAAAAATGCATCGGCCGGGAATCGAACCCGGGCCGCCCGCGTGGCAGGCGAGCATTCTACCACTAAGCCACTGATGCTTTAAAAAAAATGGCCATATTTAGGTATTCATTCCATTCCGGATTAGTCCGCGTAAAAAAATAGTTCTTCAAATTAAAAAAAGAAATAGCCAAAAATAATAAGCAAAATGTAGCCAAAAATTTTCCTCAGGTTTATAAAAAGCGACATGCAAAATTTGGAACCAATTGGTTCAGTAGTTTTTGAGTTTATCGCGAAACAGACAGACAGACAGGAATTGACTTTTATATATATAGAGATATATATATAAAAGAGATATTTCTACATACTTTATATTGTGCAATGAATAAACCAGTGGTGAGGCGTCCCAGCGGTTTCGTGTGTCATTATTGACATCTAGAGAGTTCCTTCTAAAACAAACTGAAGCTATAGTACATTTCTTAACGACTTAATAATCACCTTAGTTGCAGTATAACAAAAAGCATAAGGGAAAAGGAGCAAATTTATTTTTTAATGCGTAACGTCACACAGAACACGAGCTTTCCAACTTCTAGGTTGACTGGAGCAGAATCTAGAGATTCGAAAGTGCGCAATAAAAAATAAACTTATGTCCTGCGCCCTTATACTCTCCGTTATACATTTCTCATTGACACCAAAACCTGTTCCTTATCTCAGTTTGATCGCAAGTCGAACTCGGCCATTAAACCGCCGCTAGAGTTAGAATTGAACTCAGAAAATTGTTAGGAAACACCCAACGACATATATTTACAATTTCCAAAAGTATTCAAAGTAATCAAGCTATTTTTATGATAAATGAAAATTTATAAAAAAGAAAATATCAATTTAAAGAAAAAGAAATTCAATCCTTAATAAATATATTTAATTAGCCAATTATTATTTTCGTTCATTTTTAATTGTTTGTAATATTTTCAATTTCTCTCAACTTCTTATTGAATGACCATCAGTAATTCCTCTAATTTTACTTGGAAAAGAATAACCATAAATGAATATCTAAAATTACCACATTATCACAATTTAAAGAAATGGACTTTCTAGGAGTTCCATTTTAGCCTTTCAATTTTTTTCTATTTGCATAAACAAGTGCCATTTTAAACGTTCTTTCAACTAGAGGGGGAAAGTATTTTTTGGACTAACCAAATAAAACGTAGAGGAAGCTTCAATGTCGAGGTTAGAGATCAGGGCTAGAACTCAATGGCTCCCACTATAATAAATAAAGGATTGCAATGGCCTTGTTTTGTTTTTTTACCACATACTTTGGCTCAAATGACCTGGAAGATTATTTGACTTAGACTTTGGTCTCAGGGTCGCAAGATGTGGCGTAGAAGTGGCGGTAAAATTTGATTCCAGAGGTGATGGTAATATCTGGTAGTGATGCTGAAGTTGGTGCTAAATGATGGCTGCAATGTACGGTAATGATTGTGAAAGATGTCAGCTGGTGATGGTAATGTGATGCAGTGATGTTAGAAGATAGAAATTGGTGTTGTAATATAAAGCAATTATCATGAAAGTTACCAGCTGATGTGCTAATGTGAGGCAATGATGTTAGAAACTAGAATTTCGTGGTTTTTAATATTTGCTAATGATTGTGAAAGCTGGTGCGGGCAAACTGATAGAATGTAAATGTTGAGGTATTGATATTGGATGTTGGCGTCTGTTGGTGGTGTTAGATAGTGCTAGTTGTTTATGAGGCGTAAGATGGTAATGGAGGTCCTAGTGTCAGTTGATGGTGGTGATGGTGAATTGATGGTGTCTGATATCATTTGTTAGTGTAAATATAGGGAAGCGATTGCGATAGCTTGTAACCTCTGATGACTATTTTGGGTAGAAATTGTAGGGACTTGTTCCAGTAGGGAATGTTTTTCCATTAGGTAACGTTAGACGTAGTTGGAGTAGCTACAGACAGCTATCCTGCTTGAACTGACCCACCTCAACCCTACATCTATGGCCAGACTGGACCTCAGCATGGAGCTCCCTGGTGAACTGGCTCTACTCAGCAGTCCACTCATGATGCGATTAAAAGTGCTTGGCACTCGTCCATAATAGTAAGCTGGATTTCCGGGGTAGTTGTCGTTCTGCGCGTTACAGGAACCTGAGTTATAAATAATTCCCTCAAGCTAGGTATAGTAATGACCCTTGAGAGACAGTCTAAGATGTTGGCTACTCCTGGAGGTGGTCTCCTAGTAGAGGTTGGAGTATATATAAAGCACAAACTATTTTGATCTTAAAAATGTAGTAGCTCCTAGAACTTCATTGCATAGGATAATGACAGTAATAGATCAAAAGATCTAGAGCCTATAAGATAAATTCGCCTATTCCGTTAGTACCACATATTGTCCACAATATTTGACCTACCGTATGAAACTATGAAAGAATAAAGAGTCAGTTTCGAAGGACTTGGTAACATCAAGTTTGGGATATAAATTCGTCTAATTTCAAGATAATTTTTCCATTCTGTGGCCGTAAAAGTATCATGATAGTAATACGTATAATAATAATTCCTATTTTTTTATTATCCCTGATACACGTGGTACAGGCCATGGTAATCATGGTGGGTAGAAGTTGCCGACTGATTTGATTCCTATCTTTACTACTACGAATACTCTCTGGATCTTGGATCCGAATTTAGTGACGAAGTCTTTCTCCAAACACGCTAGTTCTCTATCGCTTTCAAACTCAATATCATAAAAATCCAATGGTGTCAACGTTGAAGAGAGAGAGAGAGGTGAAAGAACTTTAGAGCGGTCACACCAATTAAAAAAAACATTTTTGGATGACCTCAGCTAGAGAGGATAAGTCTTCGGAATTTCTCTCTTTAGCAACATGATTCCCCAACAGTCCAAAGGTTTTATGATTTTAGCAACTCTTTTTTTTTTCTGCACAAGCAGCTCACTTCTCCAGTTACCTAAGGGGAGCAATATCTCGAAGTAATCCGATTCGTCGCCTTCTCATTCCTCTTCAGTTTCAAGAAACCTGATTATATTCATTCCAGAGCCTCTTCTTCAGATTCTCTTGTAACTCTTGTAGATATGGAAATCTTCGATTCAATTTTTCGAAACTTTTGACAGCATTAAAATGATGCAGCACTTGATCGTTTTCCATATAAACCTCCTCTTGCACAATTCCCAATATCACATTTTCTGGTTGTTCTTCTTTTTCCTCTATCAACATAGATCCCTTGTTTAGAATTCAGTTTAGGTTTACTTTAGATTTATGTGAGGGTTTGTTGCTTTTGATAATTGTGTACTTTGAGTTGATGAGTCAGCTGTTCTCCCAATTTCTACAGATCATTTTCATTCATTCACACTTAGCATTGCTTCCACGTATTTTATTTCAGAAAAATTCACCGACTCATATTTTATTGTGACTTGTTCTTTTGTGGATTCCCTTTGATTACACTTCCTCGATGTTTGTCTTCATTACAGCAAGTATAATGCAACACTTCGCTATAATGAGCTACAATCCAACTTATAAAGATCTTTCCATTTTTTGAACTAAATCTATTCTAGATAAGCAGAAATGTCTTCGCGGGAAAAGAGTCCGATTTTATAAATTTTTATAAAACACGTCTTGGACGTCTGCACTCTCTTATCTCACAGCAGGCAGACTAGCGCGTTGCCAAACGACTTACTTCTCCAAAATTCGAGAAAAGTCCAGGCTTTCCGCGACCTTCGAGATTTTCCAAGAATTTTCTCTCGGCCTCACCAAAACAAAATGTAGAACACTCTTTCCTTGTGGTGTTCCACTTCAAAGTGAGTAAAATAATTGTACAATTTTATCAAATCTTTGTTCTACTTTTCCATTTTATAATTAAAAAAAAAATGAAAATCGATATTATATTTTAACTGCTATTTTATCAAACATTCAAAACCCCAAAATTTAAATTTAAAATTAAAGACAGATTAGAAAAAAAATCAAATCTTTATCTATGGCAGATAAAATTAAAATTTCACGGAAATGCGACTAAAATAAAATGTTAATCAAAGTGATCTAGACAACTCTCTTGAGTTTCCTTCATCCACACACTTCTCAACTTTTGCAAAAACTCAGAGTATAAAAACTTAGTTGAAAATAAATAATTATCCAGTACATTTGTTAATAAAGAGAAATAGTGCGCTAATAAAATACAGTATGCAATTATTATAATGTCTATTCTTTTTGAGTATTTTTATTGAGAGAATTTTTCCTTTAGATTAGATTTTTTAATTTCCTGTTTATAGTTCGAATTGCGCCCAGTTCCCAGAAGAGTGTTATAACGAAGCTCTCTTTAAAGTGTTTTAGATTACATTTTCAGTCGCGCGTATTACGACAGCGTATTTACGCAAACTTGGCCTTAAATACCCATTTCTTGATTTCTCAGGAATCCCATGGGATCAAAATTTGGTCGTAGAGGTACAGTCTGCACCACGCTGACGAGGGCCAACATCCAGAAACGCGTTCGTGGTTGACTTTTCTTGATTTATCAAGAAATTGGGTCGGTCAAATATCAGTTAAATAAACTTTTAGATTATTTTTGCTCCACTAGATGGCGCTCTGCCATCTAGAAAAGCTTTGTGAGCCTGGTCAGGATATGCCTCTTTTGTTTTTAATATTAACACCTGACCTTTTTATAATTTTTATTTTTTATTGTTTTTTCACACATATATATATTAAAAATAAAAAGGGCATATCCTGACCAGGAGCACATCTAAATTGAAGAGACAAATGCGAGAAAACTGTCTTTCAGTAGTTGCAACGGTAAAATAAAAGTGTCTCCGTGATGGGAGGACATGTTACATCTTTGTCAATGGAAGTGTTACGACTTTGACATTTGGGCCGAATTAACGTGCTTATTTTTTAGCTAGAAGAGGCTAACGATCTACTGGGTAACCTTGTCAAGGCACAGACCTGAAGTATCAATCACGGCTGAAAGCAAGGTAAGGATAATTGACAACACCAAATACATTTAAACCTCGTTATAATGCTATTCAGCTCATAGCACCATCTAAATCATTGTGTTAACTTGTTCAGTTTCTAAAAATGCTTTTTATATTTTTTCGTATATTACGCTATCTCATTTATAACACCATCTTGCCAATTGGGCTAACCGATCCTGGTTCTACATTGTCCTTTATAATCTCCCGTATATAGCGCTATCCCTCTTATTGTGTGCTTCAGGCCAGGTCCTAGAAACTCGTCAAAACAATGTTTTACTGTGCTTAAAAAATAGGAGATATGGTAATGTACGAAAGTACGAAGTAATGTAACTCCGCCTTTGCCGGTCCCAAACCCGGATGAAAAAGGAGGAAGGGGAGCAGTAACAAGCTCACTAAAAAACCTGGGCTCAGGAGGCCAGGCTGATAGTACCCTGTAAGGGCTCTTAATCCAAGGATACAGGATGAGCAGCGTTTGTACTCCATGTTAGGAGCGGCTGCACATGGCGTCTGTTCCTCATGTCAGAGACGGCCATATTTTTCGGAGCTAAGTCGGCCTGCCACTGAGTAGTGCTCCCAGTCTTAATGACAAAGGCAGACGCCTTCAACTTCACGAGATGAGAAAGAAGATGTCTAAGTAATGCACGAAATTGTAAATATGACTAAGAATTTAAAAGAATAGAGATGATTCGCACAAAAATAGAGCTACAAGAACATTTATTAGTTACGAACGGAGAAATATCGTCCAGGATAGCCTAGTGGACATGGCACCTGCCTGGTAAGCAGAAGGTTGTGGGTTCGTTTCCCGCTCCTGGACACTTTTATTTTTCCGTTCGCCATTACTCTTCATATTTTTCACCCTCCATACGTCATCCATTCATATATAGACCATCACTCTTCATATATTCAACCTTTTCATACGTCATCCAAAAGTTAGAAATATTAAATTATTTCTCTTTGAAATTAAAAAATATTTTTCATAAATAAAAGAAACTTATGCGGTTAAACTGGTTGTATAGCTTTATATTTATTGCTTGTTTGAAAGAAGTGTGCGTAACACTGAGAACTAAATCGATAAGCAATATCCTTCATAAACCTTAGAAAAGCAAGCTGAAGAGACAAAGGACAATCTGCTGGTATATAGAAGCTAAGATGTCCGCAAAGCAATCAGAGAAGGGGTATCCAGTTGCCCAACCACCGGCCGGCTGGCCTATATTTAGTTGGGAAAGGAAGAGAACCATAAATCAATCTCGTGAAGGGGATGTTTATATACGAGTTCATATTTGTGCGTTTTATTACTTTTGGTGAATCAGTCCTACGACTGATGTGCCTCCAAAATAGGGTCCTCTTAGATAATCGACCCACAGTCATAGTCTTAACTGGTGGCAAGTCGTCTAAGTCACTCCATTCAGTTGGTTTCAAATGTAGTACGGGGGTGTCTTCCTTGATCTAATGACTTCAATGCATTCCTCAATCAATACGTTAGTAGGCTATCATATTTCGTAATATGGCGTATCCAATTCAGTTTATGTGTTAATTGTATTTTAATAAGGCATCTGTTATTTCTCGCTAGTAATATCACCTCGTTATTTGCAGCATGGGCAGTTTATTCTTTTTTTTTTCAGAAACCGTCTCTAGAACCACATCTGACGTCCTTCTTGGTATTTTGACATAAGGTCTTGATAAAATACAACTTAGAAGCTTTAGAGAGAGATAGATGATCAGAGTTCCTGGGGGTGTAGCCACCAATGTGGGCATATCACACACACAGCTTACTCCAACGCTGACGAGCGCCAACAGCGCGAAACGCGTTCGTGGATGGCTTTTCTTGATTTATCAAGAAATTGGGTTGGCCAAATATCAGGGAATAGGCTAAATCAATGATTAGTTGATTTCTGTTCCACCAGATGGCGTTCTGCCTTCTGAAAAGCACATGTGCTCCTGGTTAGGATATGCATTTTTCATTTAATACATTTTTATGTGAATAGATTCACTTTCGTTCCAACATATATAGCATCAATATATATGCGAAAAATTTTCCGGAAGGATAGTGATCTATAATAATAAAGATCGCGCCTCTCCCATCAAAATAAACGCAAAATCTAAGCGCCATATATTGACTGTCTTCATAAACTGGGGGACTCGGGCCGGTGACGAAGCCACAACTCCATGTTTGGCAACTGAGAAGCGTCCACCTAGAGACCATGGTTTCGAGATAATGACCCTCGTCAGTCTAGGGCGGACTTTGACTTCATGATGTCCACAAAGGATCAAATGAAATCTTCGCAATTTGCAAAAGTGACCACAATAGCCGGTAAAGTTGCTTGGCCATATCTATAGCCAAACTATATAGATGGCGATTTTGCCGAGAGTAGAATGATCTATAAGATAGGCTAGTTTACAGAGACGTTCAATAGATGGCACCTAGATTTTGACGTCTATTTTGACAAGAGAGCCGACCGTTATTTTTTAGATCATTATCCTACTGACAAAATTTCCATCTATATTTTGTCCATAGATATCGCTTAGCCAATTTACCAGCTAAATACTTCCTTTGCAAATTGTGAAGATTTCATTTGATCCCTTGAGGATCTCATTAAGTCACCTGGGGGAGTTGGCGATTTTTACGCTCCGGGGGGGCCTGGGTTATCCTTTATATCTGTCTCATTAGCCCGAAGCCATGGTCTCCCGGTGGCGTTTCTCAGTCTGCCGATGCTGGTGTAATGGCGTTGTTACTGACCCGAGTCCGCTAGTTTGCATTTATGGTCAATAGATAGCACCTAGTGTTTTGTGTCTATTTTGACGGGAGAGAGGGGACCTATATATATATATATATATATTTTTTTTTTCGGATAATAAATCATTAAAACTTTCTTTTAATAGAGATCATATTTGCCGATTGAATACGTGGGCATTTTTGATAATGTTGTGCAGACGTGAACTTTCTTGAAAATTTGTAAAAACATTTCTAAATCATTATTTGTTTTAATTAAGCTTACAGTGATCGTTAAAATACAATTTATTAAAAATACAATAAAGTCTCCACGGTTAAAATATTTTTTCTGTATTCTCTAGCTTTCGGACCTGTCAGTCCTTCCACAGGAGTATCACGATAACGTTATCGTAATACTCCTGTGGAAGGACTGACAGGTCCGAAAGCTAGAGAATAAAATTTGAACAAGAAACTTAGCCCTGGAGACTTTATTTTCTTTATAATATTATAAATCAGGAAGGAACGTTTATATATAAAATACAATTTAATCAAATGATAATAATAAAATTCTTCTTTTTTTTTCTTTTTGAAAATAGATTTCCTCAAATTCTTTTACACATAAAATATTATTAGAAAGAACATCTGACTTGAGGCGAGTTTTCGGGCTATGGCCTTCATCAGTACAGAGAAGCGGCTTCTATTTCGTAACATCCTACGAGAGTAGCTTTCAAATCGATGTCGAATTACCCACGTTTTGTATTGGGATGATGAATGATTCTTTGCTTTAATACATATTTAAAGGTGAGGTGCTTCTTTTGGTACATACACGTATAATTCTTTTCAAAATAAAAACAACGCCAGTTAAACTGGCGAAACCGCTGGGAGGGTTCACCACTGATGAGGCAGGCCCTCCCATTATTTTTTACATTGCAGTAAGGGCAGTAGAAATTATTTTATTTTGAAAAGAATCATACGCGTCTATAATAGTTTCAAATTTTCATAACAGATGGCGCGCTAATGCATCATAACATACAAGTATATGTACATGCATCATAACATACAAGTATATGTACATGCATCATAACATACAAGTATATGTACATGCATCATAACATACAAGTATATGTACATGCATCATAACATACAAGTATATGTACATGCATCATAACATACAAGTATATGTACATGCATCATAACATACAAGTATATGTACATGCATCATAACATACAAGTATATGTACATGCATCATAACATACAAGTATATGTACATGCATCATAACATACAAGTATATGTACATGCATATACAAGTATATAAAGGATTTTTTTTATATATTTATGAAATTTTATAAAATAAAATCCTTTTTGAAATCAATTGTAATTCTCTTGGTTCATATAATGTCTGTTTAGCAAGCTGAAACTAATCAATTAAATTAAGATTATAATTATTCTTTAATTAGAGATAGATAATTAATTCTAAGAAATATGAATGCGTCGGCCAGGCAACCTCTATCTTCATGATAGATAATTATTTCTAAGAAATATTGATATGGAGAGGGGAAAAGAGATTAGATAACGAGAATTAAAGAGGATATATTAATACTAAGCAATAACGCGCCATCTATACATATAAAATGAAAGGATTTAAAAGCATGAATGTTTCTTTTATACATAATACAAACTTCTACTGTCCTTACTGCGAAATTGGCGTAACAGCTGGGAGGGTTCACCACTGATGAGCCAAACCCTCCCAATATATATTTTCATCGAAGTAAGGACAGTAGAAGTTTGTATTGTGTATGAAAAAGAGGATATATATATATAATACAAATTTCAAACCATTTTGTTTTTAAAAACAATTAAAGGGTATAACAAGGTTGTTATATAGACATTTATTGTTTTTTTTTTATGAAAACTTTTGATTTTAAATATATATATTCTCTTTAGTTTTCCTCAGATAACTTTTTCTCTTTTTTCCATATTAACCTATTTTTACATTTTTAACATTAATTCAATTATCTAATCAGATAATATATAAATATAATCTGATAAAATATTAATTTAATTGTTTAGTTTTAGCTTGCTAAACTGGCATTATATAAATAAAGAAAATTGAAAACACCAAGACGCGAATGTCTCCTTTTTCACACAAATCAAATTTTTTCCTACTGTCCTTACTGCGATGAAAAACCACTGATGAGCCAAGTCCTCCCAATATTTTTTCATCGCAGTAAGGACTGTAGAAGTCTGATTCTTTTGTGAAAAAGGAGACATTCGCTTCTTGGTGTTTTCATTTGTTATACGTATTTAGATGGGGCGTTATTGCTTTGTACACAGAAAATTGCGATGATATCAAAATGTTTTTGTTTTAAAATTTCTAAGTTTATATAAAAAATATATTTATATTGTTGCATCATGATTAATGCGCGTATTTTAAAAAATATTTATAATATTATTTTTAATATATTTAAAATTTAAAATACATATCTATTTATTTTTATTTAAAACAGATTATTTAGATTATCATCATTCCTTTTTATAGTTTCATTCCTTTTGTAATATTTTATTGTACATATATCTTGATTGGTTATTGGAGCGAGAGAGGACCTAGGCGAAGACTGCGGATCGCGACCTACGAGGAAGACAAGAATAAATAAACGCAATAACTTTAAAAGTTAATTTATTTTTATTTAATTTTATTTATCTACTTTTATTTATTTTCTTTGACTATGGAAACCCGCTCGGGAAACGTGTATAACACCAAGAAGGAAGAAACCAAGGTCGACGACCCTGCAACTTGGTGCAACAATATATGTATATTATATAAAATACCCATTTAATATGATGATTATTTTATATATAATGCCATAAAATAATTATTCATTTTAATATTCAATGTAAATGTGAACGAAAAGAATTAGAAATATAAAGAAATGGAGCTGGTAAAATACTGAAAACGCGTCTACGCTTGATTATGCAAAGAAACTGTTAAATAATATTATTGCCATCTATCGGAATAAATAAACATTGGATATTTCTATTCCAAAATGTTATTCTCAAAAGTGGATATAAACATTTTGTGACGCCTCTTTGTCTAAGCAGAAAATACCTTTGTCGCCTTTTTGAAATGCAGAGAATTCAAGATGTTAAAAATGAAGGGAAAATATTTCTGGATTGATTCGAGGAGATATTAAAGGAAGAAAAGATCAAACGTCGGTAAAAATACTTTACATATTCTATATTTGGTATTGTATGGAAGGAATTTGTACGATGTGCAATAAACATAATCGAAAAAAGATGAAAGACTTTTCACGGGGATCAAAAAGTTCCATGAAAAATTCTCCTGAAAAGTTAAAAAGGGCTAAATATTCGCGAAGTAGTTTAAAGAAGAATACGAAAATTATTCGAAAAACACGTCTGTTAAATATAAGTAGCTGAGAAGAAATGACAAAGTTGGTTAAAAACAAGAGAAAGAGATGGATAAAAATAAACCTTAAGAATTCTACTAAAAATCCGAATATTGATGAAAACTTGATTCTGAACTCGGAAAATTTTCTATAATTTCATACTGGACATTTTAAATAAATTTATGAAAGCTTCAATATTTAAAACAAACAAGTAAAAATAGATGAAAACAAACAAATTTGAGGTAAATTGTTATAAAGTTAAATAGCTATTTACTAAGTCCTGTACTGGAATAAATCACATTGCCAAGCTCAATTACACCAATAAACTGATGTGCCTTTTGGCGCTGCTTATATCTAATATAATCACATTATTAATGATGCACTAGCGCGCCATCTGTTATCAAAATTCGAAACTATTTTAAACGCGTAAGATTCTTTTTGAAATTAAACAATTTCTACTGCCCTTACTGCAATGGAAAAACTAAAGGGAGAGCCTGGCTCATCAGTGGTGACCCACCCAGCGGTTTCGCCAGTTTAATTTTTTCATTGCAGTAAGGGCAGTAGAAATTGTTTAATTCAAAAATAATCTTACGCGTTTAAAATAGTTTCTAATTTTAATTACATTATTATAGATATTTTATATATGGGGAATCTACATCTAATATATAATACATATGTGTGCTATTACAAATATAATAACACATTTCAAGAAAGTATATTAATATATTATGACATTATGTAATAGAGAATAAATACAGAGGTTGTTCACACTTATAGGAAACGAGCGCCCGGTGTAAAAAGGAACTATTACTTTATTTTAAAAAATCAACAACGTGGAATTCGAAAAGGCTTAAGCTAATTCTAACACGCAATACATTTTTTTTAAATAAAAAAATGCCCTTCAAATACAATAATTTCATAATCTATATCTATATATATATAAAATTGAATGTCTGTCTGTGTGTACTCTATAGATTCAAAAACCATACATCCAATCGCCGTGAAATTTTGGGATATTATTAGGTATATCCCCGGGAAGGTTTTTGAAAAATAATTTCTTGAATATCTTGAATATCCTTAGAGTTATTTGTAGATTTAACTCGCAAGCAGCGCCACCATTGCGACGATGTTAACAAGTTTTTATCTATAAGTTTTATTATCACTAAGTTTATTATCTTAAAGATTATTTATCAAAAGTAAGATTATCTCAGGATGACACGGCAATTTATTTGAGACAAGAATAATGATACAATTCAAGGCGAAGATACTATTCCTTTAATTTCCAATTACCGAGGGAACCAATTAATATTGATTTTATTCAACTTATCGAGTATTTTTCAAGGGACGGGAAAAAATGTTCACTAGATAAAACGATGATTTTGTAATGTAGAAAATTAGGAAAGACAAAATTCAGGATGACACGGCACACAGGGACCGGGAAAAAATGTTCACATTATCGAGAGATTCAAATTTACGAGTTTCAAATTATCAAAATATATCTTTTTTTTTAAGTTTATAGAGAATTGTTTTAACAAATGTTCGTTAGACAAACCTTTACTCGGGTAAAACCTCGGGCGAAGCCGGGTACATCTGCTAGTAGGTTATATTTTAGGACTTTCCAGAGCTAAACTTACCTATTTGGACATAATTAAAATATGCAAACAAGGTGATATCAACATTTCTAAAAAAGGTATTTATAATATTATTCACGACAAAAATATCCAGTTTTTATTCAAAACACCTACGGAGAAATGGACAAAAGATTATCACCCTATATCTGTGAGAACTCCTGCAACTGTCAAAAAAGTGAGAAAATATATTACAAAAGAAATTCCTATGCCACAAAGAGATATAGCCAAATTAATAGGAACATCAGTGTCAACAATAAATAAAAATTTAGGCCTAAAAGCTACAAAAAAACATACGGTTCACAAATTGTTTCAGAGCCATATTCGTCAGCGACCCACTATCAGCAGATATTTTTATGAAAATTTCTTGGCTGCTGATAGATGGAAATTTATTGTTACATATGACGAAGCATGGGTATATTTAACCGATTGCGACAGAAAAAGAGCTATATACTATCAAAAAGGGTGGGAAAATGTAGGCCAATTTGGTTGAAGGAATGTGCCGAAAGTTACCCCAAAGGATTTATGGTGGCATGCGGTATATCATATGAAGGAAAATTAAAAATAAGAAAAGTTGAAAGAAATGCCAAAATAAACTCGGAGTACTATCAAAACAACATTTTAGAACCTATATTTTTAAATGATATTCTCTCTATCTATGGAAAACAGAGCAACAAAGTCTGGTTTCACCATGATAACGCCACAAGTCATACCTCATTTTCAACCCAAGCTTATTTGGAAGATCTAAGGCAAAGAACAGGAATCAACACTATTCCAAAGAACAGAACCCATGTAAAATTTCCTGAATTAGCCCGATGGATTTTTGCATTTTTGGATGCCTTAAAAGAGCACTTGGAAAGAGACACCCTAGGACAATTGAAGGTCTTTGGAAAGTAGTAAAGGAAGAATGGGATTTTTGAGTATGACCATGATCAGAAAGTGTCTGCTATCGTGAAAAATCAGGTGCCGTTCTGTAAATAAACAAAAGGGCTTTCAAATAGAACATTTGAAAATTTTCAAATATGGTGTTAATTTTTAATATTTTATAATAAAACTTGTTTCCTATAAGTGTGAACACCCTCTGTAGAGGAGAGAGAGAAATAAAATAGGAGGAGGGTAATATTTGCATATAATGAAAATGAGAAAATAGGTAAATATTTATCTTTCTATAAAGCCAACATACGTAAACTAAAGTTTGCTGTTGAATGTTGCAACTGAACGCTGTAAAGATTACTAACGCCATCAATTGGTGAAACATCATTTAAGTGATATTTTTATCCCCGACGTGGGCAGTTAGGCATCAAGATTAAGCTTTGAATTTCTTCTCTTGGTTTTCTAGTTTTATATATTTCCAGTAATTTAAAAAAATGTAATTAAATAAAGCAATATTAAAATGATATCATAAATATGCCGTCATTTCGACATGCTTTATCGTTCGTTGTTAGGCTTCATGATAAACCAGTGAAATTCTGTAATTCGTTTTCTAGCTTTATAATTTACTTTCAATTTCTTCTCTCTCTCTCTACACCAGCTTCGGAATTATGTGCACCGATCAAGCAGATCCCCTTAACACCCTCCAGCCCTGCCGCGTTTTCGCCCGGGGCAAATTGCCCTATCCATCCCTAGGAGCCTTTAACTCCTGAGCCACCTGTTCCTGCGCCGAGCACCAGTCAGAGCTCTCCGTGACCATTACTGAGCCAACAGAGACTCCTACGAAAGAGACCCAAAAAAGACTTGCACAATCTGTCCAGTCCTCTACCCCCACGACACAATCCATACAGCCTCTTGAGACCTCTCAGAAGAAGAAGTTCGAGGAGCAGGTAAAGGAACCTTTTGAACAACTAAGCGCTAAGGTCGCCCCACTCGGAAGTCGGAACTACGCGAGTCGTCTTGATCGAGTCCTTCTACCATCTAGGCTCTCTGACCATGCCACCCATTACTGGAAAACAAATTACATACTGTCGGACCAGCGTGCTGTGATTCTTCAGTTGGGCCAACCACCCCCTCCACACCCGACATGCATAGCTGCTATGCTTTGCTCAAGGATGGTTATTGCCAAAGTGAAAACACTATTCAACGAGGCATCTAGGGCTATATCACGGACTTGTACAACACGGAACTATGGAGGAATTAGACTTCCATCAAACCAAATATAGTTTCAGAGATTAAGTGCCTTGATGTCCTCCGCGTCGCTTAAGATGATTACGTTATCCGTGCCAGCCGGTTCCTGAAAGCGAGGCTCGAAGCCGCGTCCATCGACGCAGACTACCCATCATCTTCGGACCTTATCCGAGCGTTCCGTGTGCATCGCTTGGGACTTAACAACATCTTGCGACTCCAGCGACTCTACGAGGCGTCGCGAATTTGCGGGGCCTTACCTTCTTCATCACGACGGAACTACATCTGTCTCATACCCTAGTCAAACGGTGGTCCGGGCCCTAACAGCTGGAGACTCATCTCCATTCCAACGACAGACTATCGGGTCCTCAGCTGCGTTCTCCTCGGGCGACTTCGACCTCATCTTCCTCGTTTAGTTCCGGACGGTCCTCCTCTTGGAATATTGCTCGCGTGTCTGACGAGGTCGCCGCAGACTCAAGGGACAACACACCGCTAGCTGCCATCTCCACAGACCTTAAAGTCTGCCTTCGACACCTTGGACAGGAGTTTCCTGATTTCTCTACTGGGGTCACTTCTGCTGCCGCCGGCCTTCATCGGGTGGTTCCTCGTATTATATTTCGTCTAGAGCAAATACTCGACCAAGGGAACGTCCTAGCTGGATGACAACGCCATCCTCGCGTCTGTCAAGTCATCCATACACAGGTTGAGCCTTGAGGTGAGGAAAGAGCGTGAAACCCCCTTACTGTCTGGATGAGGACTCTTTGTCGTTAGGGGAGCCTCCTGGACTTTAAATAACTGTAAATATTTTCCTCTTTTATTTTTAATTTTTATACTTACTTTTTTAATACTCTCTCTTATATATATATATATATATATATATAATTTATTTTATCTATGCTGCCACAATGACTTATGTTAATAAAATATTTTTAAATCTCAAATATCTATCTTTATCTCTCGTTATCTTTCCACATAATTAACATATTGTAATTAAATAAATTTAAAATTAAAATAATAAAATTAAACGTGTGCCGATATATTAAGACAAGCTTTATCGCTAGATGTATGCCCAGGGTGGACTTCCGGTGGGCGTTGGAAATGGCCAATTTTATCTCTCTTGGTTTTCATCATATGCTTATCTAATATAGAACTCCAGACTACATCTCGTTCCATCAGTATAGGGGCCTTTAGTTATATGGGTCATTAGTAACCTGGTATACAGTTTGGCTTTCTGTCTGAAGTTTCCTAAATTGGTGTTGTAGCTCTTTCCTTATCATCACCAGTAAACTATACTAGGGTAACTGGCGAAACCGCTGGAAGGTTTCACCACTGATGAGCCAGGCCCTCCCATTATTTTTTCCATTGCAATAAGGGAAGTAGATATTGTTTAATTTTAAAAAGAATCATACACGTCTATAATAGTTTCGAATTTCCATATACTAGGGTGATAAATATAATACATTTTTCTAATACATAATTTAAGGGGAAGGTACTTCTCTCTCTCTCTCGGTGGCGGAGTCTTTCCTGCGGTGGGCGACACCAATGAAAACTTTGTATATATTCATTATATATGTACATTTATATCATTTATTCATATATATTAAAAATAAAGAAGGCATCTCCTGACCACGAGCACATGTGCTTTTTAGATGGCAGAGCGTTACAGCCTACTCCACGCTGACGAGCGCCAACAGCGCAAAACGCGTTCGTGGATGGCTTTTCTTGATTTATCAAGAAATTGGGTTGGCCAAATATCACGAAGCAAGCTAAATAAACGTTTAGTTTATTTTTTCTCCACTAGATGGCGCTCTGCCATCTAAAAAGCACATGTGCTCGTGGTCAGGAGATGCCTTCTTTAATTTCAATATCAACACCTGACCCATTTATCTTTTTTTTTTCTATTGTTTTTTCATATATATATATTTTATTTTATTTTTTTTTGAAGATTGAGAAATCCATAAATAAAAATTTATTTATAAAAGATTCATATATTGGATTTATAATATTTTTATACGTCCTATATCTCGAGGGGACAACTCGCATCTCTTTATCGAGGATGTTTGTGTTTTTCATTAAAACACGTGAGCACGGGTACACCACTCTCGTTCTACGAGGCCAACTAAATAATTGTATCTGTGATTTAAATATTACATTTAGTTTATATATACAGCCCTAATATATATAATTATATATTATAAATTAACATTATTATTACATATATAATTTTATCTCATATATAGATTTACAAAAGTGTAATTGTAAATAATTGTATATATATATATATATATATATTATAAAAATAAGATTGATTTCTGTTAATTTTTGATTATCTTGAGTATTATGTTATGGTAATGCAGTCGTGGTTAAAATATTTAAAAGAGTTTTGATTAGTACTTTTTTAAATTGAAATAAAGGAATATATAAAAAAAACATGGTTTGATAAAAGTACTGCCTGGCTTAAGGCGTAAGAATAAAAAATGAAATACTTATTTACATAATGTACAAAGGTTTTGAGCCGGCCAACGGGAAAGAACAACAACGAGTTTTTATAGGGGAAGCATGTACTCTGGCGGTCGATTTAACAGAGTATTTAGATCTATGAAATATAATTTTAAATAGAATAATATTTTAATATATAAAATATATATATATAATAATTATGAATTAATGATAACAAATTTTTGAAATAAAATAAATGAATAATTAAGTAGTATATAAATAGTTATTTGCAAATAATTAAGATATGAATTTTTTATAAATTTCTGGAAAATCAATTTTCTATTTATACTCTTTTTATCCTCGGCAGAATCCCAACTTTCTAAAAACAATCTGCAATGCTTTTCTGTAATATTTTTGTATATAATTGATGCTTGTTTGAAATCTGGTACATGGCTATTTATTAGGGAGTGGTCAACTAGGAGGGATAATGGTTTATAGTTTTTTGAAGCTGCTTTATGCTGATTTAAACGATCTTTTAGTGATTTACCGGTTTCTCCAATATAAGTTTCATCATTAATTCATAATATATATATATATATATAATAATAAATAGTTGTTTAGTTTTATGGTTTAGTTTTGTATTAAAATTATCTTCATTATTTTGATTATTTAAATTCAAATTATAAAATTTGTAAATTGTTATTATTTAGTAGAGAGAGAGAGAGAAAAAAAAATCCTTTACTTCTAACACATCATTCTAATCAAATCTACTTGATATGAGTTATCATTCTTATCAGTTTGCTCCTTGAGTTTTAAATGTGGAATCACTGTTATATTTTTGTCATATAGTTTTTACACTATATATATATATATATATATATGTCATAAAAAAACGTATATTCTATTTACGTTACCAATTCATGCAGCCGTGGATGGTAAAAATGAATAATAACTTTTGTCCTAAAACGATATTTATTTTTTGATTATATTTCAAAAGCAAACAGTTTTTTGCATACATTGACAACTAACTACGTTATTATTATTATAAAAAAAAAGCAAATTAGGTTATATTCCTTTTGTTTAGGATTTCTTTCTATTTTAAAAATTAACTCTGTGTTTATTTTTTACTTTGATTATTTAAATTATAATTTTAGTTATATTATGAAAACAATTTTAATAAATATAATGGTTATGATTATAAAATTTTAATTATATTAATGATAATAAAATTCATATTTTTATTATGTCATATATATATACATAATTGTTTACAATTACACTGTCGTAAATATATATATATAGATAGATAGAATATAATAATGTTAATATTATATATTATTTTATATTAGGTCTTTATATATACTAAATGTAATTTCTAAATCACACAGGTACAATATTTGAATTGGCTTCGTAGAACGAGAGTGGTGTACGCGTGCTCACGTGTTTAAGTGAAAAACACAAACATCCTCGATAAAGAGAGGCGAGTTGCCCCTCGAAATATTGGAAGAATACAAATATTTAGAAAAACAATATATGAATTTTTTATAAATATATATTTATACATATATTTATACTTATATAGTCTTATTTATCAATTTTGTATTTAACCTTATTCACACTTATAGAAACAATGTAAAAGTTACAAACTCAAGTTAAAATCTCAATCTCTCTCTCTCTTTCTCTTTTGGTATATATGTATATCTAAAATTTTATAAAAAATGTGTGAATGTATTATATATATAATGCATATATAATATGAAATAAATATCATCGCTAAGTATATTATTTGACATTTACGGAAAAGAAATGGCTACATTCAGTAAGATGAAAGGTGAATAATATTGGGAGCACCTGGCTCATCAATGGTATATCCTCTAAGAAGTTCCACCAGTTGAACTACCAAACTGCTATAACTATTTTTTCAAATAAAGCCATGTTCCTGGAGCGTGGAATGCCAACCCCGAGCAGTCTAATATAAAGATGTACTCGTTACCTGTGCTAGATACAGAGCTGAATCAGTCTCCTAGGAATTTCATGAAGATCCTTGGGATTATGCCGTCAGTGAGTCAATTATAGCCATGGTTCCGCTCACCTTCTGTGTCTTATGAAAGTAGGTTGGATGTGTGACAGGATACTTGGAAATTGCCTGGACAAGGACGTGTGGACCTCTCGTGGCAGACGATGGAAGGTAATATGAAATGTCGACTTGAAGTATATTAAGACGTTTTAGAGAAATGGATGGTCGAATCGTCCTGCAGGTATACTCCAAGTAGCTAGAATCATAGCACGTGAGCTGTTGTGACCGTGATTAGACCAAGGATGGATTTGAACTATTCAAACACAGAAGCATTCGTTGAGCGCTCAATCTTTGCCATCGCCCCACTGTTACACCGCACCCAACACATGAGGAGTTCTGGCCATGATAATTTCCGCGCTATTAAGTAAAACTTTTATATTATCTCTTCTTCGAACATAATACATAGCGCCGTATATCTGTAAAAATGAAAAAATGTTACAAATAATTATTTTGTTCTATCTTTTTAAAAGACACATTTCTACGACCTCTAATAGAGGGAGATAAAAAATATCGGAAGGGCTTGGCTCATCAGTGGTGAGTCCCCTCAGCGGTTTGCGCCAATTTAATCTACTAAAAGTAAAGGTATATTAGATCAAATTGGCGAAACCACTGGGAGGGTTCACTACGGATGAGCCAAGCCTTCCCGATATTTTTCATTATTCGTTTGGGAGGTTGTAGAGATTTGTCATTTAAAAGCTATAACAAAAGAATGAATAAAAATAATGATAATATATTCCCTTGGTATACTTTTCTCTGGATCAACATTTAGGTATTCAATTAAGAACTTGGTATGCAGTTTAACTATGAATTTTTTTCCTGGATGCGAAATTTCTGTACATTTTTAGCTACGAGCCCAGCTTAATTGACCATCCACCTGTTTAGACAACATTATTTGAACACTACACATGGGTACATATATGTTCACATATATTCCTTATTCAGCGCTAACTGGGATTTTCCATAAGAAAACCTCCATACTAACCTCCATATCAAACTAACACCAATTTTCAGTTCAAATAACAAAATGCATATCACATAGTCTGGGATGTCTGGGAGGAAGAACTACCGAAACCGTTGGCTGAAATCTGATCTGTAAGACCTGGGAATTAATGGGAGCTTCATGGCTCATTTAAATACCAACGTTTCTGCTGATACAACATGCAGCTTTCATGTTGGCACTCGGCTTATGTGATTTGCATGTTGGTATTGAAAATAATTGGTGTCAGGTTAAACTATGGAGATGCCTTTATATATAATAATATAAAATCTTTCCAGTGAGTGCAAGAAATTAAACTACACAGACACATATGTAAGTTTGAGTCAAAAGGCGATCCATCAATTAAGATTATATAAAAGGGCATACCTGGATCTGTAAAGAAAAAAATATTTTTTTTCTCAAAATATTTCGAGAGATTGCTCCCTCTTTTAAATTTTAATGTATTATTATCATTAATTATTTTTGACCAATGACAAATTTGTTATCATGTGATCTACATGAATTTGTAAATTAAGTTTACAGTGCAATAAATTGATAAAGAGGGAGCAATCTCTCAATATATTTTTAGAAAAAATGTTTTTTTTTCTTTACAGATCTAGATACGCCCTTTTATATAAACATATGTGAGTGTAAAAGTCGAAATACTTTCTTCATGCCTAGACATACGGCGCATTTACAAAAAAAAAAAAAAAAGAAAGTCGCTAACCATCCACCATGATTAAATGGCCAATAAACGTGTACTTGGGATAATAAAAAAAAAGCCCTTTCGAACATGTGACAAACTTTCGGATATATATACACTCATGGACAAAACTTAAGGAAGCTGTACCATTTAGCATGTATATCAGGATTCAGACAACAACTCTTAAAGATATTTGATACACAGTTACCTTTATTGAAGACACACGAGATAAAAAAGTGCGAACAAAGTTTCTTCTTTTACCCCCCCCCCCCCCCATCCAAAAAAAAAAAATATATATATATATATACGTATATTAAAAATAAAGAAGGCATCTCCTGACCACGAGCACATGTGCTTTTTAGATAGCAGAGGGCCATCTAGTGGAGCAAAAATAAACTAAACGTTTATTTAGCTTGCTCCGTGGTATTTGGCCAACCCAATTTCTTGATAAATCAAGAAAAGCCATCCACGGACGCGTTTCGCGCTGTTGGCGCTCTCAAGAAGCCTCTGGGACCAAAACTCTTTTTGGTCGCAGTGGTTACAGCCTACTCCACGCTGACGAGCGCCAACAGCGCGAAACGCGTTCGTGGATGGCTTTTCTTGATTTATCAAGAAATTGGGTTGGCCAAATATCACGGAGCAAGCTAAATAAACGTTTAGTTTATTCTTGCTCCACTAGATGGCGCTCTGCCATCTAAAAAGCACATGTGCTCGTGGTCAGGAGATGCCTTCTTTATTTTTAATATCAACACCTGACCCACTTATCTTTTATTTTTTTCTATTGTTTTTCATCTATATATATACCATCAGCGAAATCAAATGCCTTCCACTTCCTTAACTTTCCAAATATCCTTTTTTATATTCATAATATTATTTTTAAATCCACTTCTCAAAGAAATTTTAATTTATCCCGGAAATAAAAAAAAATGTCCAGAATTTTTAATTATTTATTCACCTTCAAAATGCAGTTTTTAAAGTTAAGAATAATAATAAAATCATAATTTTTAAAATATTAACCCTAACTTTAATTTTAGACATATGTAATTAAAGGAATTTTATACAGACTTATACTGAAATGAATAAAAGTGAAAGATGAAGGGCCTGACTCATCAGTTGTGAACCCTCCTAGCGGTTTCGCCAGTTTAATATTCTGACAGATCTACTAATTATTTGACTCAATTATAGTGGAGCAGAAGAGAGATTAAACTGGAGATGAACCAGGTCCTCCATCTTTCAAATCTTATTCATTTCAGTATATAAAATCTGTAGGGATAACTGTCAATTATATATATTTAAAATGTAAAGTTGCGTTGAAATTCTAATTTCCAACGATAGATGGCGCTAAGTTGATGATGATATTGGAAAATGTAAACACTCATGGAAAAACTTAAGGAAGTTGTACCAGTTAGCATGTATATCGGGATTGAGACAATTACTATGTGAAATATATTGCAGTGACTTTATTAGAGAAACACGAGATAACCAAATGTAAATAAAGTTGCCTCTGTCTCCTTAAAAAAAAAAAACAGAGACAACCGGCGACATCTAAGACTTTCCAGTTCCTTGAGTTTTGTCTATTAGTGTGTATATATACGTCATTAAACCGTTTTTCGGCTTTTCTTTTTAAACCTGGATATCATTAGATGAAGTGTATATGAGTGTTCACAATATCTAGATGTACAAATAGTGAAACAACCGATAAAATAACCAAACGTGGCAGTGAATGAGAGAGGGATAGGAAATACACCTTCGTGGTAGTGAATGAGAGAGGGGTAGGAAATACACCGTCGTGATAGTGAATGAGAGAGGGATAGGAAATACACCGCCGTGATAGTGACTGAGAGAGGGGTATAAAATACACCGCCGTGATAGTAAATGAGAGAGGGATAGGAAATACGCCGCCGTGATAGTGAATGAGAGAGGGATAGACAATACACCGCCGTGATAGTGAATGAGATAGGGATAGGCAATACACCGCAGTGATAGTAAATGAGAGAGGGGTAGGAAATACACCGTCGTGATAGTGAATGAGAGAGGGATAGACAATACACCGCCGTGATAGTGAATGAGAGAGGGATAGGAAATACACCGCCGTGATAGTGAATGAGAGAGGGGTAGGAAATACACCGTCGTGATAGTGAATGAGAGAGGGATAGGAAATGCTCCGCCGTGATAGTGAATGCGATAGGGATAGGAAATACACCGCCGTGATAGTAAATGAGAGAGGGATAGGAAATACACCGTCGTGATAGTGAATGAGAGAGGGATAGGAAATGCTCCGCCGTGATAGTGAATGAGAGAGGGGTAGGAAATACACCGCCGTGATAGTGAATGAGAGAGGGGTAGGAAATACGCCGCCGTGATAGCGAATGAGAGAGGGGTAGGAAATACACCGCCGTGATAGTGAATGAGAGAGGGGTAGGAAATACGCCGCCGTGATAGCGAATGATATAGGGATAGACAATACACCACCGTGATAGTGAATGATATAGGGATAGGAAATACACCATCGTGATAGTGAATGAGATAGAAACCAAACTTACCGCGATGTAGCCAACCAGTCACGCGGACACTTGAGCCGAAAACCTTGTGACACCTGGTGGCGCTAGTCTCACTTTCAGCGTCTGCGCGCCGGTCTCTTAAATCATGGCTGATTTCTCACTTTTATCACCCGAATTGAAACTTGGGGCTTTTTAGTAGCACCCTTATATACTATTTATACAAGTTGCTTTCATTGTCGAGTTCTAGTTGGTTGTATTATTTCAACAGTAATTTGTTCGTCTTATATTTCACAAATTTTCTACTTTTCTACTTTTCACTAAACCTATTGACGTTAAAGAAATTGCACTTTTTAGCATGTATATAGAGAGTCAAACAATAACTCTGAAATATATTTGATACAAAGTGACCTTTATTAACACACTAGATAACCAAGTGTGAACAAAATTCTCTTTGTATCCTTCAAAAAAAAAAAAAAAAAAACAGACGACCGGCTTTATCAAAGACTTTCCACTTCCTTAAGTTTTTTTCCATGTGTGTAAATATCTGCGTTAGGAATAAATTCTATAAATATCTGGTAATATATTTTATTTGTCTATAACTATTCTAGTAAAATATTCCTTGCAAATCGTTCAGAAAGTGTGTGTGTGTACGTAGTGCGTTTAATATTAAAATTTTATACAGTTAAACCTGTCTATAGCGCCCCTCTAAATAGCGCCTCCCTCTCTATAGCGCCCGATTTTAAATACGTAGTACGATGCGATTTACATTAAAAGTGACCTGTATATAGCACCCCCCTCTCTATAGCACCCTATTTTGGTGAGTCCCAAGAGGGGGCGTTAAGATAGGTTTAACTGTATTTTGTATTGTTTTGTAGTGTGTCACATATGTGTGATGTTAATTTGGTGTATCGATGAAGTGCTATTTGTATGTATGTGGTGCATGTTGTGTGAATGTATTGTTGTCATGTACCGTTTATTTGGCTTATACAGTTATTAAATGTATGTCGGGTATTTGTTCTATACATGTGGTTGTGCGTATGTGTGCTTTTGTGATCATGGTGTTCTGTAATATATATTCCTGATATACATATAGGTGTGAGAGAGAGAGGTTTTTTCCCTTACTTTTGATGGATTTTGTTCTGTTTGTGTCGGTTTTGAGCGTGTTTTGTGGCTTCTGCTTGATCCCTTGTGTTAGGTGTCTGTATAACGTGTTGTGTGCTTGTTATGTAATCGTTGTGCTTGGTATGTCTGGTGTGTGTTGTATATGGTTTGCGTGTGGCCATTTTATGATATATGTTTGTTTATTTGGTTTGTAGTGCTTTCCATGTGTGCTATTAATGTGACTGATGCGTGTATTTTGGTTTGTAGTGCTTTCCGTGTGTGCGATTAATGTGACTGATGCGTGTATTTTGGTTTGTAGTGCTTTCCATGTGTGCGATTAATGTTACTGATGCGTGTGTTTTGGTTTGTAATGCTTTCCGTGTGTGCGATTAATGTGACTGATGCGTGTGTTTTGGTTTGTAGTGCTTTCCGTGTGTGCGATTAATGTGACTGATGCGTGTATTTTGGTTTGTAGTGCTTTCCGTGTGTGCGCTTAATGTTACTGATGCGTGTGTTTTGGTTTGTAGTGCTTTCCGTGTGTGCGATTAATGTGACTGATGCGTGTGTTTTGGTTTGTAGTGTTTTCCGTGTGTGTGAATAATGTGACTGATACGTGTGTTTTGGTTTGTAGTGCTTTCCGTGTGTGTGAATAATGTGACTGATACGTGTGTTTTGGTTTGTAGTGCTTTCCGTGTGTGTGAATAATGTGATTAATGCGTGTGTTCGTGATATATATGTGTGTAACGTGGATGGTGTTTTTCTTTTGTTTGTCTCGGGTTTCGGTTATGTATTTATATTGTGTCGCAGTGTTCACTCCGACATTTCTATGTACGGCGTATTTTGCACATGTTAAGAACGCCTAAAGCAAGAATTCTTTCACGTGCCGTATATATAAGCCAAAAACCCCAATATAAAATTAACGCGGTATGGTTGATTAAACTGACGAAATCGCTGGAGGGTTCCCCACTATTGAGCCAGGTTTTTCTAATAATTCTTACTGTAGTAAGGAGAGCAGAACGTTTTTAGTTTATAAAAAAAGAATAATTCTAAATAATTACATTTCCTCTCTACAGATAGCGCGCGAATTCCTTATGTTTAAGCTGTACGCATTCTTGTAGAAATATATTAGTAAGAAATATAATTACATTTTTAAACTTTTAATTTCGAATAAAAATACAAAATACTTTTGAAATAACCTAATTTATTAAGTATTGGATTAAAATATAAAGTTATTATACATAGTGTGATCAATAATTTCCAGGAATACTAAATATTTTTTAAAATACAAAGGTATAAGACTATTTCGTTTAAAATTTCTCAAGGCATCTCAGGGCATCCTCTTTAAAAGCCTGCTTCAACATTTGAAATGATTGAGAAGCGGTTTTCCCTAATTTAAATCAAAACTCTATGCAGACTCGCTGTTTTCAATACAGTACATACTGAAGTTAGAAAATTTTCTGATATACTCGAGCTTATAAATTCGAAAAAACGTGAGCGCGTGCGTCTGTGTGATAAATATTTTTCTACGTGTTGATGAATGTTTTATCTATAAGGTCCTTATATAATTATTTCATTATTCTGAATATTTTATGCGATCCACTCTCATTCCTGGAAATTATTGATCACACGTTGTATATGCGCCAAACATTTTTTCACATTTTTCGAAATTGTCAAGATATATATCGTGATTATTCTATAAGAAACCACAATGTAGATGAATATCCTACACCATACACCCAACGGGAAGATATTGTCATGATCATTGCACTTGTTTCCATTTTGACAATATGATTACTTGTAAATGCACAGGTATTGATTCAATCCTGAACATTCTGCTTCGAGAACTGTCGCCTGGGGGGACCAACGATGGATCGCTGATCCACAGATATTGGAGTTACTGAGCCGTTCGATCCCGGGAGGTGCTTGCCTCCTACCTGATCTGCAGGCCTGACTCTTCGGTGTCGGCAGCCCCACCCCCGAGGAAAGAAGAATACAGCAGTGACGAAGGCGAATATCTGCAAGTAGTATTTTGAGATGGACAAGGCCAGCCATCATATCAGCTTGCCCACTCACTGGGAAAGAACTCTCGCGGTCCACCGGTGGCGGTGTATTTCCAGCGTTGGGGGAAGGGGGGGGGGGGGGGGGGGCTATCATGAATATATTATATGTATATTGATCTTGAATATAGAGGTTGCATTTCAGTTGCAAATTCAGTTGCACGATAAGGAGATGCTTTTTTCTTAATTTATGCACCTTATCCCAGTACAATATTACATGTGTACTATTTTTCATATATATTTATATCATGCTATATTAAATTATGGATATATTTTATTTATCGTATATGCCTATTTATATATCATATATTCATTCATATGTGCTCTTAGTTTTACCACGTTTATCAATATATTATACATGTATATTTGTATGTAAATTCGAAACTATTTTAAAGGCGTAAGATTCTTTTTAAATTTAAACAATTTCTACTGCCTTTACTGAAATGGAAAAATTAAAGGGAGGGCCTGGCTCATCAGTGGTGAACAATTTTTCTATTGCAGTAAGGGCAGTAAAAATGTTTAAATTTAAAAAGAATCTTACGCCTTTAAAATAGTTTCGAATTTTGATAACAGATGGCGCGCTAGTGCATCATATTTGTATGTATTTAAACATATTTAATATCTTTATATAAACATTGAAATAAAATGGTCCCGATTTCATGTTCTCTGTCTATAAAATAAATACATTATTTCATAACGCCATTTACTATTAGCTGATGTCCAAAAATTATATTTGATCTAACAATAAAACATATGTGAATACATTTCTATCAATACATTTCAAATTATCAATAGCAATTTTATGAATATTCCAATGGAGCATCAATAAAGTTAAGTGATAGGAATATTTGGAAGGTGTTTTCTATATTGTAAGTATATTGAAAAAAAGTTTATTTTCTATAAAAAACAATATATTCCATATCAATAATAATTTAATATGCTGTCAAGTACAAATTTTTATTTTCCAAGTAAAAAAAAAAAATATATATATAACGACATTTAAAGATAATCCCGCATGAGTTTCTTTCCAACGAAAAATCCAAATTTATTTCAAGGAGAAATAACAGAAATAAAATTTTATTTTTCCGTTTATCATTACTCTTCACAATTCATCCTTTCATACCTCATCCCTAAGGTTAGAAATAACCGTTATTTCTCCTTGAAATAAATTTGGATTTTTCGTTGGAAAGAAACTCATGCGGGGTTATCTTTAAATGTCGTTTTACAATCAGAGGCCGCATTATATTGTATTATATATATAGTGTACTTATACTGCGATTAATAGGAAAATCGTGTTTATGACTTTATTTCTCAAAGTTGCTGATAACAAGTTTGATAACTGTAAACCCGCCCCTCCCCAAAACCACTACATTACACTAGTACATATTAACGGAATGATACGTACACTCGCATACTTACACAAATTCACATGGCCATACAAACCAACAGACATGCCTGCCCAAACACATATGTCTTTAACACAAAGCAATAACGCGCCATCTATACATATAAAATGAAAGGATTTAAAAGCACGGATGTTTCTTTTATACATAATACAAACTCCTACTGCCTTTACTGCGATGAAAAAATATATTGGGAGGGGTTGGCTCATCAGTGGTGAACCCTTCCAGAGGTTTCGCTAATTTAATCCACCAGACCGCTTCTCAGAGCTCTAATACTGTATTGGACGATTCTGCTTATATACGCAGCACTGAAGGATGGAATCTCAGAAATGGTTTTCAAGAAAACTATGGACATAAGCTTATAGGACAGTAGAATTACATTCAAATATTTGCATCGAGCAACGATCTTCCGCAAACAATAATGTCTTTATTACACACGCAGTCATACCACAACAATATACATATTCAGACTCACAACAATACACCCCTGAAAACACACTTTTGGTACATCAATATAATCCCCCCCCGCAATTTATAGCCAGAGAATGAGACTTATCGCATAAATAGCTTAAACACCTTTTTAGAAAATTCAACAGATATCGTTAATCATCTCGTTGGGTGTTATGTAAACCCAAGCTCTCCCCCTGTACTCTTTCTGATGAGGGCCAAAGTCCGAAATAATAGTATACAGGTTGGCTTTTTGTCTAAATTGGCCAAAACTGGTGTTTTTGCTCATTCATTATCACTAACTTAACGTTTTCACTGGGGTGTTAGCAAATATGCATTTTTAAGGGTCCCGTGCAACTTTTGGTGAAGAAATATCATCTCTCTCAACTTTATGTTATATATATATATATTATATTTTTATTGTTTTTCACATATATACATGTGTATAGGTTTATATAATTTGTGCGTGTAGGTGAAAAAATAAGATTGAATAAAGGTTAGACGTTGATATTAAAAACAAAATAGGAATATCCTGACCTCTCACATGAACATTTTAGATGGCAGAGCGCCATCTAGTGGAACAAAAATAAACTTAACGTAGATTTCGGCTTCTTCCATAAAATTTGAACAACCCATTTATACCCATTTATTGATTTCTCAGGAAGCCTCCGGGACCAAAAAAAAATGTTTGGTCGTTGAGAGGTAGAGCCTACACCACGATGATGAGCGCCGAAAGCTCGAAACACATTCGTAGTTAGCTTATCCTGTTTTATCAAGAAATGGTTGACCAACTATTATGGGACAAGTCTTAATCAACGTTTAGTTGATTTTTGTTCCACTAGATGGCGTTCTGCCTTCTAAAATGCCATGTGAGCGGTCAGGATAGGCCTCTTTTGTTTTCTTATATATATGTATATATAGATAGCGTCTAGTTCTGGCGTCTAGCTAAACAAAGTTAATTTCTGAATAAAAGCGTTCCAAAGGAATTTAGTAGTTTTTTAAAATAAAATTCAAAATAAAACTGAAAAATGAGTTGAAATTTATATATTTTTCTTTTGTTGAAATTAGATCAAACGGGTTTGATACATTTAGTCCTTTGTTTATTCTATACTTTTGGAAGACGGTGAACACTTTAGCAGAAGATGAATAGAAGTCTGTTCCTCACATCCACAGAAGCATCTTGAATATTGCACTGCATTGATCAATTTTAAAAAGCTTTTAAAATTTCCGTTATTCCGAGAAATCGAGAGTTGTGTAAATTTGCCCGAAAATAGTTCGGAATATTAGCGGAAAAAGACAACTTTGAAATGTTTGGTTAGTATTTTTTTTCAATAGTGTTCATTTAATATTTTATAAAATTTTCAAGTATGTCTGGAATGTATTAAAAATAAAAAAGGCAAATCCTGACCGTGCTCACATGAACATTTCTAGATGGAAGAGCGCCATCTAGTGAAACAAAACTAAACTAAACGTTTAATTAACATTTTCCGTGATATTTGGCCAACCCAATTTCTTGATAAATCAAAAAAAGTCAACCACGAACGCGTTTCTGGCTGTTAGCCCTCGTCAGCGCTTTATTAGCGCTAACATTTATGTTTCGCTTTATAATTTTATATTTTTATAGTTTATATTTTCGTCATATATATGCTGAAAATTAATATCTACAAGATCCATTTTAAAAAATCGCGATACAACGCGTTTTAAATAAAATATATTATTACGCTTTTCAACAAAAAACTATACGGCTTAAGGAGTTGAAATCATTCTACCACGTGTGTTGCACGCGCATGGGCTTGCGCAAGCAATGAATTCGCAAATGTTCATCACAACAAATGACAGACAAAATGTGGAAAGTGTGCAAACATCAAGTCATTTTTTTAACTTGGCAAATAGCCAATTCTTCATATGATTATAAGAATTTATGGTAAATCTTTATCATTTTTAATTATTTTAAAATAGTATTTGGAATTTTAAAAAGAAACAAGAAAGGCCATCACAAATAAAACTTGTTCAAATGTTAGAATTAAAAGATTGATATCCGGTGATAGGATTTGATATCCGTGAGAAGGTTGGAATTTCAATTGGAAATTATTTTGAAATTTTTCCGAAAGTTCTAAAGAAGAAAGAAATTGTGTTTAAATTTGTGTTCAAAATTAATGTTAGAGAGAAAGAGAGGAATGTCGTACCATAACATGATGTGGAAGTTGTTATTATGAATATAGAGAGAGCAATCCATAATTTCCTACATTATTATATATATATGTATAATTATTTATAGAGAGATAGTGTTATTTTTTATATATATAGAGAGAAAACAGAATAATTCTGATTTTTGAGAAAAATATTTTGCAGATAAAAGTTGGAGTTACAAACACGATCCAGAAGCTAAACCGCTGAGTATAGATTGGAGAGATCCTTCTTCCATCGGAAAGTAGAAATTGAAACCAAACAAATCCAAAATGAAGACAAATTTGATTGTTTTTTTTTTCAATTACCGTATGAAATAATGCACCGTGAATTTGTTCCTATTGGACAGACTGTTGGTTCTTATTGTTGTCCGGAAGTATTGAAGTGACTCTTCGGGCTTTAATTTGACTGAAAAGACCGAACCTTTGGAGCTCGGGTGATTGGATTCTTTTGCAACACAATACTAGGCCTAACAAGGTGTTTGCCAGATCAAGTTTCTGACCAAACAATCAATTCTTAAACTTTCTTATCCACCCTATTTCATAGATATCTTCTTTCTCAATATAAATTTTACCATTCATAAAACTGAAATAATTAAAAAAAAACTAAGAGAGCAGAATATTTTGATACTTTGAATGTTTTAAAGATATAAAGAAAAATTGTGAATTTCAAAATCTTGTCAAGGATGCTTCAAAATAATGTTCTGACTACAGTATTTTGTCAACTTGATTGAGATATGGAAACGTGGTATATAGAGTGAAAAGGGGATAAACATAAAAAAAAAATAAAAATAATTTTTAAAATTCAAAATAGTCTCGATATACTCTTAACAGAATATTTTTTATTTTAATAACATAATATATATTTTGAAATTTTGTTCTTCATAAAAATGTCCTTTTTTATTTTATATATATCAGATTGAGAGAGAGAATTGTTTTGAAATAAAATGGCTTGTCACCCTCATCATTGTCTTCTCTATTTCACGTGACATTTTAGTGGAGTGTGTGATGGGTAGAGTAGAAAATAAACTGAAAATTGTCGAGAAGTCATTGTGGCCGTGAGTGATGTGAACTACATTTTCTGAAACTGGCTCCAATGCCGTTTCAAAGTCAAAACTTTTCTCCAAGAAGACGATGTAGATGCTATATTATATATTCATCCTTGCCTTTACAATTTAACAATATCAACGCTTCCAACAGCAAATGATCACTCTAACAGACTGAAAAGCAAATTTAATCAAGATTGGCAAAATAACATCAAACACTGCTGTTTCGATGGAAAACCTCCCTTCCTGAAAACCAACTCACAGCTTAACAGATCAGACTTCACCATGCTTTCCCGTCTTAGAACAGGCCATCTACGTCCAATGATTTTCACAAGTGGATCCAAAATCTTTTCGAATTGCACCAAATGTCAGGATTCTCCAGCGAGCCCAGAACACATCATGCATTGCATCGGGAATTGCCGAACAGACATCTACACCGACCCAGCTGTGGTCATCGAGGTGATAAAGAGGCATGGCCCATTTAACCACTTTTTATTTCTCAAGCTTTCGGTTCAATATGTCCTTCAACAAGTGGTACTTCTATGTCTCCTGCTGAAGGGCATATTGTCCCGGAAGCTTGAGAAATAAATAGTGGTTAAAAGAAACCTGTCCCTGTATTGCTTATTGATTTTGTTAAATAGATGCCATATATGTTTACAAAGCCGCTCTTCACGCTGCAATAAATCTGACTAAAAGCTATTAAGGACCACTTTCAAGACGCCGAGGGAGACCTTGGCCGAAATACGCAAGAACCCTGTCACTGGCAACAGAATTTACAAGCTATGGGTCATAGCTCTTAGAGGGAAGAAACCTCATGTGTGTAATAGAGGATATATTCATTATTTAAATAACATATAATTATTTTGATATTTTGTCTCTCAGAAAAATTTCTTTCTTCACCTTTCGTATTATTTATGAAAATAAGGTTGAATTATTTGCAAAAAATAAATTGCTTCAAATAAAAGATACTTCGGCCAGTAAATCTTTTTATTGTCTTGACGTTTCGACAAAAATCTTTTGTCCTCGTCAGGAGCGAACAAAAATTAGAACATTAGGCAAAGCGTTAGAAATTATTCTAAGGCTGCAAGGGCGTTCTCATGCGGTATTTGAAATTTTGTACAACATCCAAAGCATGAGTCAAAAGCAAATATTTAACTCGCAAAAGACTATGATCTTTTAAATAAATTATATAAATATATACACTGCGTGACATTGAAAATGGAACACCAAGAAATAGTGGCCAGAAAGTGATGAAACTCGGCAGACAGAGAGAGACAGGGACGAACAATAAGTGATCTTTATTTCAAAATGATAGTCATAATACAGAGCGAGAACGGCGTCGGCTTAGTAGCAAGTAGGACCACCGTGGACGGCGATGCACGCAGCAACACGTCTAGGTAGAGAGTCAATCAGAGTACGGATGGCGTCCTGAGGGATGGCTCTCCATTCCCTCTCAACCATTTGCCACAGTTCGTCTTCTGAACGCGGCTGTGGCAAGGCATGCAAACGGCGTCCAATGATGTCCCAGACGTGCTCGATTGGTGAGAGATCAGGAGAGTACGGTGGCCAGGGAAGCATCTGTACATCTTGCAGAGCTTGTTGGCTAATGCGAGCAGTGTGCGGTCGGGCGTTATCCTGCTGATAAAGGGCATTGGGTACCCCCTGAAGGTAGGGGAGTGTCACCGGTCGCAGCACATCATCAACGTATCGTTGGGCCGTCACAGTGCCCTGAATACGAAGTAAAGGTGACCTGGAATCATACGCGATTGCGCCCCAAACCATGATTCCACGTTGTCGCACGGTGGGGCGTTCCACAATTGCTGCCGGATTGGACCTTTCTCCACGTCGACGCCACACGCGTACACGGCGACTATCACTGGACAAGCAGAAACGCGACTCATCTGAGAACACGACCCTGTGCCATTCCGTCATCCACGTCGATCTAGCCCGGCACCATTCCAAACGTTGGCGCCTATTCGGTGGGGTCAATGGCAGTCTTCTTAGCGGACGGCATGAGTGCAAGCTATTAGCAACCAATCGACGGGAAATGGTTCTGGTCGAGATGGAATGATCTAGGGTGTCTTGCACATGTTGCAGGATGGCGGTACAAGTGGCTTGTGGGGCCGCCACTGCTTGTCGAAAGATACGCCGATCCACACGTGCTGACGTCACTCTGGTTGCACCGACATTCCTATAAATTACCACATTTCCTTGTTCCAACCATCTTCTCCACAGTCGGTGCACCGTGGACGCACCAAGGTGTGTATCAGCTGCGATTTGACGTATGGACCAACCTGCCCTTTTCAGTCCGATCACCATGCCCCCTCGTAAAAGCGTCTGTCTGCTTGAACTGCCTCCGTTTACGATGACCTGGCATTCTCTGACGTGTCTTTTGACACAAGAACAAAATTTCTACAATGATTTTCCTTGAAGAAATAACGACACGAATACTGTCCTTTCTGCAAGTTCCTTCCCTTATATCTTACTCCATGTGCGCACGAGAGCTGCGCATTTTACATCATTTGCATAACTCGGTTAGGCGCGTCTAACCTGAAATTTGCATAATATTCTGGCCACTATTTCTTGGTGTTCCATTTTCAATGTCAGGCAGTGTATAATAAGAAATTATAAAACAAAAATAAATATAAAAATCTAATAATATTTACAAATATTTTACAATAGTATAAATAAATCTTTCTATTATGTACACTTTATACCTACCATTTTAACTACTCTTTAAATTAAAAAACTAAATTTTTTGTTTTTTATTTTTGTTCGCTCCTGACGAGGACAAAAGATTTTTGTCGAAACGTCGAGACAATAAAAAGATTTACTGGCCGAAGTATCTTTTATTTGAAGAAATATGAATGCCGGCCAGGCAGCCACTATCTTTAC
>CP092886.1:176587612-176646998 GCA_030710605.1 Cordylochernes scorpioides | reverse complement strand
ATTTGAAATAAAATAAAAATTTTATATAACATATATATATTGATTTTTTATTCCTCCGCTCTAATTTTAAAAACTTCAGTTATTACCATATTATAAAATAGTTATCATCTCGTAGTCCTACATTTAGCATCATTGGAGCAAATAAATTGAAATGGTTTTCTCTCTTACTAAATGTAATCATGTCTTGGTCGGTATTTTGGATTTGTTCCTTGTTATAAAAATTGATCAATTTCTTCATGGTTTCGTTATTGGTCTCCTCGTTGACCTGGAAATATATCCTCCAATAGCTGTCAGAAGCTAGCGTTATATCTAGCCACATGGCTTACCCATTGGTGTTGTCGCCTTCGAATTTTATAAGGATGTTGTCGCAGTGTCCTGCAAGCCTATTACCTCCTTCTTATTCACTCGTTCTGTATAAAAGAGTGCACAATAAACGTTTTTCTGCTTTTATAATTACTTCAATTATTATAAATATGAAAAACCCAAAATTCGATTTATGTATTTTATAAGTGCTTTAGCAAGCTTTTGTCCGTCCGAGTATCTCAAATAGAAAGAGAGAAATATAAATCCAGTGCTTGTTTTATATACCTAAATACCTAAATCTATTTAGACAATATTTAATCGATATTTATAAGGG
Organism: Cordylochernes scorpioides; assembly: GCA_030710605.1. NCBI lineage: Eukaryota > Metazoa > Arthropoda > Arachnida > Pseudoscorpiones > Chernetidae > Cordylochernes > Cordylochernes scorpioides. The sequence continues at coordinate 176,646,361 of CP092886.1, read as the reverse complement.
CACATTTCAAAAAGCAATATTCAATAATAATTACTACGATACCATACAACATATAGGAGAGAGAGTTGTGTATTTACCCAATCACAAAACTAAAGTCAGAAAGAGCATTTATTCTCCACACGCAATCTGTGAAATTAAATAGATAGTCAAATGTTGGTTCAGGCGTGAGTAATCATCATTTATTTCAATTGCGTTTCCTCTTTTTGTTTTCTCCGGTCTGGAGATTAAACTGAACAAAACGCTCGGAGGTTTTCCTATTGATGGTTATCCCAATATCTTTCATTTACGACTGAAGAATGCATGTAACACTGTTTTAATATATTTATATTAAATAATTACATAGCTCTCATTTGGAATTAAAAATAATAAATGGGATATATATATATTTTATCTCAATATTTCAGCGAGGCTGGTTGCCCATCTTCTGGAATTCATCTCTTTTAAACTTCCAATCCACGTGATGCACGAGAATTGCAATTTTAAAATAAAACTGGTTGATGTGACCAAACAATTTTAAATTAATATTTATTTCGTTAGATTATTATTAAAATAACATTTTTATGAATATTAACTGTTTGTTTTAGCTGTACGTATGATTTAAGTATATATATATATACGTATATATTCACATTGCGCTGTTACTGTATTCTCTAGATGCCTAATTTCCCGAGTATAATCTTGCCTGTTTATCCTGTATTCAGATGTATAAAACTTATGAATTTTAGAATCTGGTTTAAACACTTGTTTAATTGAGTGTTCAACCTGGAGTGATAATGGACTATGATTTTTGAAGTTGTGCTTTGTGTTGATAAATTATTTATTTTATAAAGTATTTCCAGTTTCGCGCCATTATGGGCAAATGTAAATGATTTACATGGGACCATGAGGTTGAGTTTCCAGTTTTGGGTTACGTTTAGTATTAGGATCACGAGGAATGTTTTTTTTTTAAGTTGGGAGCGCTATTTGTGTGTGGTATCTAATTTTTATAAATGTATATTGTGAGAGATTCTACATCTTCTAGTAGGTAAGTATGCAGTAAGAGTTCTGTCTTGCGTTTGTTAATATAGTTTCTATTTATATAGATATGTCTTTCGATAAGTTGTTCGTGATATTCGTTTTATTGCAATTCCTGGGATATTTCTCTTTATTTTCTTAATGATGTCTATTTTTGACAATAATTGGCAATTGTTATTTTATATGTTTTTATTACAGATATTTCATGATTTTTTATGGGGCCAAATGATTTGAAATTGGGGCATATTCTTGTGTGGGTGGGGTTTCGGTATATCTGTTTCTATTATTGTCGATCCTTTGCAGTTTTATATTTGAGGAAGTTAATTATCAACACATATATAAATACAACGTATGATGGAGTGTGAATGTATTTTTTCCACATTAGGTTTCCACAATATTTGAACTCTATTGATTTAATTTGGACCCCATATAGATAAATGTGGAAAGTTTTACTGTCATATGTTGATCCCGAAATATGCTAAATATTCCGATAAAAGACAGAAAATGTTTATTTCCGTTAAAACGTACAATAAAAGACCCAGCCGTTTCTGTGACGCAATTGGCGGCAGGCATTTCTGAATAATTGTTTTCAAAATATGGAGGGGGGAAGAAGTAAACATCACGTTATAAAGCCCTAAAAACATATCTTCACCTATATCAAAAGTTTATTGTACGTAGTTTATATTTATATAGAGTATGTTCTCAAGTGATTTATCTTTTATTTATATCGTGCTTAGGACAGTATGAAATTGTTTTACTTGAAAATATTATAATCAAAATAAACCGCAGCCATGAAATACATACATAGTAAGCACAAAATAGGTATACATTTTCAATATATTAATAAAGTATATATATAGTATATATACATATACAGTGAGAGAATTCCTACACACTAATTAGATTAAGAAGTTGATAAAAATAATAAAGAAATAATAAAAATTTCAAATAAAATGTTTTCATTATATTGAGGTACTTAGTGATAATTGGAGATAATATTTCTTTATTGATTTTTAGAGTTTTTTTATATTATAAAATGGAAATCATAATGAGTCAACTGGGGTGGAAAGAGTTACTGCCGAAGCCTTTGCGTGAAACTTGTTTTATCGTTTATTTGTTTTAAGAAATACAAAATCTTTTTCAACTTTTAATATATATATATATTATATATGTGTTAAGCGTATTTACGCAGTTTGGCCTTAAATACCCATTTCTTGGTTTCTCAAGAAGCCACTGGGACCAAAAATCTTTTTGGTCGCAGTGGTACAGCCTACTCCACACTGACGAGCGCCAACAGCGCGAAACGCGTTCGTTGATGGCTTTTCTTGATTTATCAAGAAATTGGGTTGCCCAAATATCAGGGAACAGGCTAAATCAATGAATAGTTGATTTCTGTTCCACCAGATGGCGCTCTGCCTTCTGAAAAGCACATGTGCTCCTGGTCAGGATAGCCTTTTTTATTTTTAATATATACTCGTATATTGTAACGTAGAAAATTACAAAAGACAAACTTCAGGATGACACGGCAAATTATTTAAGGCACAAGCACCAACTAAAATTTATGAAATACAAGAGAAGCAATGAGGGAAGTTTACGCAGAGTAATAAAATATAAAAATAATAAAAATATCAAAAAACTAGCCGAGTGACCCGGGCAACGCCCCAGGTTTACCCGAAGGCCCCGCTGAGATCTTAAGAGTATATATAATGGCTTAAAAATTGCAATGGATATAATATGATTTTCTAGAGGCAGCATATCAAGTATAAGAATGAGTAAAAATACTTTCTAAGTGAAGTATATATACATTCGGGCAGATCTTATATTTTTATATCAAAATGAGAATGGAATCATATCATCAAGAACAAACCTTAAAATTAAAAACATATCAGACAGCACATTGCAATAATGTAGAAATTTAATGTATAGAGTAATGATGAATAAAGTAAAAAAATACCTAAATTTAAAATAATTTTGAGGTGAGAAACTATAGGCATTTGTGAAAAGTTTAATTAAATATATTTAAAGTGAAAAAAGGAGAAAAAAATAACAAATCAGAAAATAAAATTGCAAACAACAAAACTATATTGCAGATAAGACAACATATAAAGGAATGAATTCATTTAAAGGACCTCATTAAAAACTATTTCTAGTTTTATATATACAATATATAACCTCGATAATTCGACACTCGATAATTCGATCCTGTTTTGATGTCCTTGTCTACGGCCTATCATATAACAATCTGTGATTGGACACTATCTATAATTCGACCATTTTAAATTTCAACATTTCATTGTTGTTTGTGTGTTTAAATACAACTTTACCGCTAAGAAGGTATTACAGAGGCAATTTATATTAGCTAAAATATTACAAAGAATTTCTTTCAGGTGAGAAACTATAGACATTGGTGAAAGGTTTGAATAAATATATTTGAAATGAAAAAAAAAGGAGATAAGAAAAAATATAAGAATATAAATTTATAAAGTATATTGCAGGGGAATTGATTTATTATAGGAATTCATTTAAAGGACCTCATTAAAAACTACATTTTAAATATACGTGGGTTCAACTTTACATGTTTTCTATCCAAAGTTCTCACACTTGAAAAAGTCACATAAAGCTGCCCATGCGTAAACACGGGCTCTTGTAGCAAAGGTTTGGCCTTGAGCCTTATTAATAGTCATAGCAAAATCCAACCTTAGAGGGGAATGATGCCTCTTCAGAATGAAAGGAAGGTTGATATCTGAAGGAACCAAAGGTATTTTTGGCACCAATAAAGTGTGTTCAACTTTGGTCTCTGTCAGTATTTGTGCTTCAAATACATGAGAGCACATGCGCTGGATCACCATACCTGTGTCTTTGCAAAGACCCTGCCTTGAATTCAAATTTCTCATAAACATAACAATGGCACCATCCTTAAGTTTTAACCAGTGTGTAGGCATTCCTCTGGGAGTAAGGTTATTGAGAAATTCAGTAGGGTAATTATTTCGCCCCTCCACATTCTCACACTCCACACTCTCAACACTGAGAAAATACTGACTCCTGTTTGGTAAGCAATTTCAAGTAAGAAACTATAGGCATTGGTTAAAGGTTTGAATAAATATATTTGAAGTAAAAAATAAAATCAGAAAAAAAATTCAAAAAATACATCTATATTGCAGATAAGACGACATATAAAAGGAATAAATTCATTTAGAGGATCTCATTAAAAATTACATTTCTAGTTTTATATATACAATAAAACATGATTGATTCAACATACGATAATTCGACCATGTTTTGATGTCCCGACCTACGGCCTATCATATAACAAACTGTAATTCGACACTTTCGATAATTCGACTATTTTAAAATTCAAATTTCGACAGTTGATATTTGTTTAAAACCCCTACAATTAACAAAATATTAGACTGCACAGTGCAAAAATGTAGAAAATTGTATGTATATAATTGCATGCATATAATTGTATGTATAGAGTAATGAGTAAAATAAGTAAATAAAGGGAAGCCCAAAAAAATGATAATAGTTTATTAGCTAACAAATAATACAAAAATTTCTTTTCAGGTGAGAAACTATTCGCATTGCTGAAAAGTTTGAATAAATATATTTGAAATTAAAAAAAAAAAATTGCAAACAACACAACTATATTGCAGATATTACAACATATTAAAGGAATAAATTCATTTGAAAGACTCATTAAAAACTACATTTCTAGTTTTATATATATGTGGGTTAAACTTACACAAATTCTATCCAAAGTTCGCACATGTTAAAAAGACACGTAAAGCTGTTCATGCGTAAACAAAGGCACTTGTAGTAGGAGACCCACTCTAGCAAAGGTTTGGCCTTGAGTCTTATTTATAGTCAAAGCAAATACCAACCTTAGTGGAAACTGACGCCTCTTCAGAATGAAGGGAAGGTTGGTATATGAAGGAGCTAAAGCTATTTTTGGCACCAATACAGTGTGTCCAACTTTTGTCCCTGTCAGTGTTTGTGCTTCAAATACATGAAATCACATGCTCTGGATCACCATACGTGTGTGTCATTGTAAAGGCCCTGCTTATGATTCAAATTTCTCAGAAGCATAACAATAGAACAAACCTTATAGTTTAACCGGTTTGGAGGCATTCGTCTGGGAGTAAGGTTATTGAGAAATTCAGTAAGGTAGTTATTTTGCTCCTCCAAATTCTCAAACTCCACACAGTCAAAATTGAGAAATCACTGACTCCTGTTTGATAAGTAATTTCAGGTAAGAAACTATAGGCATGGGTTAAAAGTTTAAATAAATATATTTGAAGTAAAAAAAAAAGAAAATTTAACAAATCAGAAAATAAAATTTCAAACAGCACAACTATAATGCAGATAAGACGACGTATAAAAGTAATAAATTTATTCAGAGGACATTATTAAAAATTACATGTCTAGTTAAACACAAGTTAATAAGACCAAATCTAAATAGTGTGTGACGTTTTGGTAAAAGCATTGTTATCGAAACGTCACATAGTATTTATTTATTTGGATTTGCATTTATTACCTTGTGTTTATAATCTATAATCCAAATTGTGCCTTATAATTACATTTCTACTTTTAAATATACAATATAACCTCATTAATTCAACACACGATAATTTGACCATGTTTGATTTCCCGACCTAAACCCTATCATATAACAAACTGTAATTCGACATTATTGATAATTCGACTATTTTAAATTTAAATTTCAACAGTTGATTTTTGTTTAAAAACCTTATAATTAACAACATATTGGGCTGCACAGTACATACTAGTAAATGCAGAAAATTAATGTATAGAGCAATGAGTAAAATAAGTAAATAAAGGGAACACCAAAAATAAAAATAATTGAAAATAAATAGTTTATTAGCTGACAAATAATACAAAAAGTTCCTTTCAGGTGAGAAACTAAAAGCATTGGTAAAATTTTTAAATAAATAAATTTAAAATGAAAAAAAAAAAAGAAAATTGCCAACAACACAACTATATTGCAGATATGACAACATATTAAAGGAATAAATTCATTTAAAAGACCTGATTAAAAATTACATTTCTAGTTTTATATATGTGGATTAAACTTAAATAAATTCTATCCAAAGTTCGCACAAATTAAAAAGCCACGTAAAGCTGTCCGTGCGTAAACAAAGGCACTCATAGCAAGAGACCCACTCTAGCGAAGATTTGGCCTTGAGCCTTTTCTATAGTTATAGCAAAAGCCAACCTTAGTGGTAACTGAAGCCTCTTCAAGATGAAGGGAAGTTTGTAATAAACTTACCTGTTTGGTAAGCAATTCGGTACTTTATCATTAATCTCTAATGAGCTATCAACAGTTTCCAAAGGGAAATGCAGGGCTGAGCAGTTGAGGCAGACTATATCCAGGCCCCTAATAATATATTAAGTGGGAACAGGAAAAAAGCATTTGCCAAAAACACGGGAAATAGGGGGGAAATAATAAAATATATAAAAATGGAGCTAAAAACATATTATTAAATGAAACAGCCATAGCTGCGAAAAATATCTGAATCAAAAACTTTAACAAAAGCTACAATTAAAATTATAACAAAGTACTGACATATATGCAACATTCAACCACTCTAGCTTTTATCTAAAAACAAAACTCTATGTAAAAGTAATCAACAATTAATTCAGAAATACAAGAAGAACGTGTTTTAAAAATAAACAATTCGATGATGATAAAAAAAAACAAATAAGATAAGCAACATATTTGAAAGTAAAATATCTACAATTGCAAAATCGAATAAATTAAAAATAAATAAATCTATTAATATTTGGAAAATAAAAATAAAACAATTATGTGAAGCAAAAAAATAACGAAATTTTGGTATATATGTTATATAGAAATATTATTTTATTTTAAATTATAATTTCATAGATTCAAATACTCTGCTAAATCGACCGCCAGAGGTCACTCTTTCCCTATAAAAACTCGTTGTTGTTTTATCCCAATGGCCCCCCGCTAATTCTACCAATATACGTTAGATCGTTGGTCACAACAATTTGTTCCTGCCATGGCTCCTAGGAAGAAGAAGAAGAATGCCGAGAATGCCGAGAAGCCCCTCGTAACCCTCGCCCAACTGGAGATGGAGAACGAAGAGGTGAAGCAGAACTTCGAGCAGAAAATACAGAATCCTTACCCTACCTCCCGATTTTACCTGCTCCAAAGCCTAATGGAATTCATCAACTTACGGTCTGAGCAGATCAAGGCCCTCATTGCCGAGGTAGAGAACCTCTCTGGCACCCTCGCGTCCTTTAAGGAACTGGACGAAATCAAGCCACAGACAGCCTGCCACAGCACTCAAACCAGCCCTTCTCCCTCCTGCAAGGAAACCAGCACTCAGACTGACCCCACCAAGCCCGCTACTCCCGCTCCAACCAAAAGGAAGCAGCCTGAGGCTCCCTACCCGCCCGCAAAGAGGACCAACCTCAATGGTCCCGCAAAACCTGCGCCCTCCCGCGTCCCCAAGCCTGCGGCCGCCCAAGTGGTCCTCCATGGGGAAAAATCGGCGGCCCACACAGTGGTCATCTCTGATGACCCACAGGCTGACCCAAGAGCAATGCTTAAAGCTGTCCGCGCTGCCCACACTCTACCCCAAGGCGTTTGGGCCTCCCTGCGAACCAAAGGGAAGCTTGTCCTCCACTCCAGCAACCCCGATACCATCCCAGCTGTTACCACCTCCCTGGCCAACAAGCTGGATGGCATGAAGGTCCGCCAACAGAAGGTGATCCTGCCTCGCATCTGCCTCTTCAAAGTGGATGAGGAAACATCCAACTCCACCATTGAAGAGACGCTGCTGGAAACCCCTGCTGTCAGCCAACTCCCTGGGGACAAGGTGGTGCGCGTGGCGCATCGCTCTGCACCCAGAAACGGGACCTGCACCGCCTTCATCGAGGTGGACCTCACGACCTTCAGAGCTCTGGGAAATCGTGGAAGGATCGTGGTGGATGGTGTGATCCTCAACTTCGAGGAGTCCATCCGCGCACGAGTCTGCTTCCGCTGTTGTGGCTTCGGCCACAACTCTGCCCAATGCACCAGAGCTCCCACGTGCTTCCACTGCGGTGAAGGCGGCCATGAAGGCCGTGCCTGCCCCTCAGTTGCCGACTGGCACACTTCCAAGTGCGCCAACTGCTGTGCCAAGGGCCTCCCAGACAAGCACGAGGCGAGAGCCTCAAGCTGCCCCATCTTGAAGCTTAGAGCCCTCAAGTTCTAGGCTTCCAGGACCTCCTGCCTCCTCAACTGGCCTCCATCCAGGCTTCTCACCCATCAAGGCGCTGTTTCCTTGACCTCTCCAGCTTCCTCCCCCCTGCGATGACACCTCCACTGCCAGATCCTAGGATCTCTTGCGATTATCCCTGGCCACCCATCCCCAGGCCCCCCAACTATGCTTTGTATATATTCCGCTTTATGCGTCCATCGGGGCTCAAAAATCATTCATTTTGGTTAGCAGCCCCGTAAAATAAAGATATTTTCTCTCTATCCCAATGGCCGGCTCAAAAATTTGAAACATTAGTAAATAATCTTTTTTTTTTCCTTATTCTACTCGCCTTAAGCCAGGCATTACTTTTATCAAATTGTTTTTATATATATTCCATGGGTTCAATTAAAGAAATATCTGATTCAAAACTATTTTTATTATTTATTATCATACTTTCAAGATTTAACCACTACTGCATTTCCATTACCATCAACATGATCTAAATTCAAACAGAAAATATCATTTTTTATATAATATATATATGGCTATGTATAGTTAAGTATCTTTGGAGGAGATTGCTTCAAACTTTACAACTGTAAACTCTGTTAGCCTATTATCTATATAGATTAATAATCTGTATATATAAAATGTAATATAAATACTTTGCGTCAATATATATCTATTTCTCTTCAAACATTTTTAATCGATAAATTAATATTTCTCCATTTTATAAATACTCATAATTTATAAAAAAATCGTTACTTAATTGTTCAGTTTTATCTCAATAAACTGACATTATATTTGTCATTATGCATGTCAAAATAAATGTATTTAAAAAAAATAGAGATTTATTAATATTACATTATATATTGTCACGTAAAAGAATAATGGAATAAATAATATTACGAAAAAAAAGAATAATATAAAAATGAAATAACTTGGCAATTTATTTTGTGCAAATAATTCAACCTTATTTACATAAATAATACGAAAGGCAAACAAAGAAATTTTTCTGAGGGACAAAATATCAAAATAATAATATGTTATTTAAATAATGAATATACCCTCTGTTACACACATGAGGTTTCTTCCCTCTAAGAGCTGTGACCCATAGCTTGTAAATTCTGTTGCCAGTGACAGGGTTCTTGCGTATTTCGGCCAAGGTTTCCCTTTGCGTCTTGAAAGTGGTCCTTAATAGCTTTAAGTCAGATTTATTGCAGCGTGAAGAGCGGCTTTGTAAACATATATGGCATCTATTTAACAAAATCAATAAGCAATACAGGGACAGGTTTCTTTTAACCACTCTTTATTTCTCAAGCTTTAGGGCCAATATGCCCTTCAACTGGCGACCTAGAAGTACCACTTGTTGAAGGACATATTGATCAAAAAGCTTGAGAAATAAAGAGTGGTTAAAAGAGACCTGGTCCTGGATTTCTTATTGATATTGTTTTTTTTTCTTGTCCCAGTTCTTGACTTCAAGTCTAGACCAGATCCTGAAGACCATACCTCTTTATCGCCTCGATGACCACAGCTGGGTCAGTGTAGATGTCTGTTCGGCAATGCCCGATGCATTGCATGATGTGTTCTGGGCTCGCTGGAGAATCCTGAAATTTGGTGCAATTCGGAAAGGTTTTGGATCCACTTGTGAAAATCATTGGACGTAGATGGCCTGTTCTAAGACGGGAAAGCATGGTGAAGTCTGATCTGTTAAGTTGTGAGTTGGTTTTCAGGAGAGGAGTTTTCCCATCGAACCAGCGGTGTTTGATGTTATTTTGCCAATTTTGATTAAATTTACTTTTCAGTCTGTTAGAGTGTTCATTTGCTGTTGGAAGGGTTGATATTGTTAAATTGTAAAGGCAAGGATGAATATGTAATATAGCATCTACATCGTCTTCTTGGAGAAAAGTTTTGACTTTGAAACGGCATTGGAGCCAGTTTCAGAAAATGTAGTTCACATCACTCACGGCCTCAATGACTTCTCGGTAATTTTCAGTTTATTTTCTACTCTACCCATCACACACTCCACTAAAATGTCACGTAAAATAGAGAAGACAATGATGAGGGTGACAAGCCATTTTCTATATTCAAAACAATTCTCTCTCTCTCAATCTGATATATATAAAATAAAAAAGGACATTTTTATGAGGAACAAAATTTCAAAATATATATTATGTTATTAAAATAAAAAATATTCTGTTAAGAGTATATCGAGACTATTTTGAATTTTAAAAATTATTTTTATTTTAATGTTTATCCTCTTCACTCTATATACCACGTTTCCATATCTCAATCAAGTTAACAAAATACTGTAGTCAGAACATTATTTTGAAGCATCCTTGACAAGATTTTGAAATTCACAATTTTTCTTTATATCTTTAAAACATTCAAAGTATCAAAATATTCTGCTCTCTTAGTTTTTTTAAAAATTTATTTTAGTTTTATGAATGGTAAAATGTATATTGAGAAAGAAGAGATCTATGAAATAGGGTGGATAAGAAAGCTTAAGAATTGATTGTTTGGTCAGAAACTTGATCTGGCAAGCACCTTGTTAGGCCTAGTATTGTGTTGCAAAAGAATCCAATCACCCGAGCTCCAAAGGTTCGGTCTTTTCGGTCAAATTAAAGCCCGAAGAGTCACTTCAATACTTCCAGACAACAATAAGAACCAACAGACTGTCCAATAGGAACAAATTCACGGTGCATTATTTCATACGGTAATTGAAAAGAAAACAATCAAATTTGTCTTCATTTTGGATTTGTTTAGCCTCAATTTCTACTTTCCGATGGAAGAAGGATCTCTCCAATCTATACTCAGCGGTTTAGCTTCTGTATCGTGTTTGTAACTCCAACTTTTATCTGCGAAATATTTTTCTCAAAAATCAGAATTATTCTGTTTTCTCTCTATATATATAAAAAATAACACTATCTCTCTATAAATAATTATACAAATAAATATAATAATGTAGGAAATTATGGATTGCTCTCTCTATATTCATAATAACAACTTCCACATCATGTTATGGTACGACATTCCTCTCTTTCTCTCTAACATTAATTTTGAACACAAATTTAAACACAATTTCTTTCTTCTTTAGAACTTTCGGAAAAATTTCAAAATAATTTCCAATTGAAATTCCAACCTTCTCACGGATATCAAATCCTATCACCGGATATCAATCTTTTAATTCTAACATTTGAACAAGTTTTATTTGTGATGGACTTTCTTGTTTCTTTTTAAAATTCCAAATACTATTTTAAAATAATTAAAAATGATAAAGATTTACCATAAATTCTTATAATCATATGAAGAATTGGCTATTTGCCAAGTTAAAAAATAACTTGATGTTTGCACACTTTCCACATTTTGTCTGTCATTTGTTGTGATGAACATTTGCGAATTCATTGCTTGCGCAAGCCCATGCGCGTGCAACACACGTGGTAGAATGATTTCAACTCCTTAAGCCGTATAGTTTTTTGTTGAAAAATGTAATAATATATTTGATTTAAAACGTTGTATCGCGATTTTTTAAAATGGATCTTGTAGATATTAATTTTCAGCATATATATGACGAAAATATAAACTATAAAAATATAAAATGATAAAGCGAAACATAAATGTTAGCGCTAATAAAAAAGAAATATATATATGTGGAATATAATAAAAATACCCATTTCTTGGAAGCCTCTGAGGTACAGTCTGTACCACGCTGACGAGGGCTAACAGCCAGAAACGCGTTCGTGGTTGACTTTTTTTGATTTATCAAGAAATTGGGTTAGCCAAATATCACGGAAAAAGTTAAATAAACGTTTAGTTTATTTTTGTTCCACTAGATGGCGCTCTGCCATCTAGAAATGTTCATGTGAGCACGGTCAGGATTTGCCTTTTTTATTTTTAATACATTCCAGAAATTCTTGAAAATTTTATAAAATATTAAATGAACACTATTGAAAAAAATTACTAACCAAACATTTCAAAGTTTTTTTCCGCTAATATTCCGAACTATTTTCGGGCAAATTTACACAACTCTTGATTTCTCGGAATAACGGAAATTTACAAGCTTTTTAAAATTGATCAATGCAGTGCAATATTCAAGATGCTTCTGTGGATGTGAGGAACAGACTTCTATTCATCTGCTGCTAAAGTTCCCCGTCTTCCAAAAGTATAGAATAAACAAAGGACTAAATGTATCAAACCCGTTTGATCTAATTTCAACAAAAGACAAATATATAAATGTCAACTCATTTTTCAGTTTTATTTTGAATTTTATAAAATAAAACTACTAAATTCCTTTGGAACGCTTTTATTTAGAAATTAACTTTGTTTAGCATAGTTTTAATTGAAAATTCCCTAATATCTAGCATATTTTTATTCTAAAATATTCCGTAAAATTTCTTCAATCTGTAAATTGTTTTTCTCGAATACACACAATACTTCATAATTTGATTTTATTTAACCAAATATGCATACCAACCCTTTGTACATATTTCAATTGTGTTGATATTTTTTTTCTTTTCATCTAACTTTCATACTAATTCTTGTACACATATTTAAAATTTCTTTCTTTCTTTCATTTCAATGTTTAGTTTACCTTTTAAGTTCAAGTGTCTTAAGGGAGACAGCGCTCTAAGTCGAAATAAAATCCTTATATATATATAAATGAAATGCGAAATCGATGTTTGTTATCGCATCACGCAAAATCTACTGACTCAATCATTATGAAATTTCGCATGTAGGTAGCTGAAGATTTCGTTTAACATATAGGCTATTCAAAAAACTAAAAAAGTTAATGTGCTTTTTTTTAAAAATAAAAAACCAAAAAGCGTTAGTTCCAGTCTTTTACCGCTAGGGCGCAGCACTGGTCGCGACGATAAATGAATTTGATTTTTTTTAAAGCATCGGTGGTTCAGTGGTAGAATGCTCGCCTGCCACGCGGGCGGCCAGGGTTCGATTCCCGGCCGATGCATTTTTTTTTTAACAATTTTTAAAACTCATTTATATTATATCTTCTATATAAATGGAAATTTCATAAGTGGTGTTGGCTAAAAACTTTCGTTACAATGCATCAATTTCGACCAAATTTTCAACATTTATGTAAAACGAGATGGAGCAGGTTTTGCTTAACATCAAAATATTTTTCCTAACTTTAAAATACATAACTTTGCTGTTATCGATAAAAAACAAAAAAATTCAACAGAGTTAATTTTATTTATATATAAATACAAAAAAAAAATTCAGCAATTCATTCAACTCAATCTAAAAAAATATTCAAAACAAGCAATTTTAAGATAACACCATATGTAAAACAGTCGGCCAAGAAAACAACAACGATATTACATCTTTCTCACATATTCACACACAATCTTGATTAATAATTAAAACTAATCTTTAGCATTGTTCATTATACTTCATAATATATAATATTCGTTAGGCAAACTTTCACTCGGATAAAACCCGGGCGAAGCCGGGTACACATCCGCTAGTAAATATATATATGTGGAAATTTTTCCGGGTGGAAATTTTTCCGGGAGGAAATTGATCTATATATAAAAGCATAGGGCTCCTCTCCCGTCAAAATAAACGTCAAAACTAAACTCCATCTATTGACCGTCGCCGCAAACTAGCCTTCAAAACCACAAAACCAGCTTTGGCAAACTGAGAAGCGTCCACCTAGAGACCATGGTTTCAGGCTAATGGCCCTCGTTAACCTAGGGCGGACTTTATTCCAGCTGGTAAAGTGGATGGGCCAAATCTATGTCCAAAATATATATGTAAATTTTGCCACGAGAAAATGTATCTATAAAAGCATAGGGAACCTCTACCGTCAAATATAAATACACATAAGTGTACCAATATCTACCATGGTTTAATTATTTCGTATTTTTAGTGCATTTTTAATTGAAAAGCTTTTTTTTTTTTTAATATTTTATTTAATTGATTATTTCAATAACACACTACTTGACCTTCCTATCATTTTTTTTTTCTTAATATTTTTTACCCATATAAACAAATATATGAAAAATGTTCGGGATGTTATTGATCAATAAAAATAAAAGTTGCCTCTCCCTTCAAAATAAATGTCGAGAACTAGACGCCATCTATATATACATATATATAAGAAAACAAAAGAGGCCTTTCCTGACCGCTCACATGGCATTTTAGATGGCAGAACGCCATCTAGTGGAACAAAAATCAACTAAACGTTGATTAAGACTTGTCCCATAATAGTTGGTCAACCATTTCTTGATAAAACAGGATAAGCTAACTACGAATGCATTTCGGGCTTTCGGCGCTCATCATCGTGGTGTAGACTCTACTTCTCAACGACCAAACATTTTTGGTCCCAGAGGCTTCCTGAGAAATCAATAAATGGGTTGGGCAAATATTATGGAAGAAGCCGAAATCTACGTTTAGTTTATTTTTGTTCCACTAGATGGCGCTCTGCCATCTAAAATGTTCATGTGAGAGGTCAGGATATTCCTTTTTTGTTTTTAATATCAACGCCTAACCTTTATTCAATCTTATTTTTTCACCTACACGCACAAATTATATATACATGTATATATGTGAAAAACAATAAAAATATAATATATATATATATAACATAAAGTTGAGAGAGATGATATTTATGTACCAAAAGTTGCACGGGACACTTAAAAATGCATATTTGCTAACACCCCAGTGAAAACGTTAAGTTAGTGATAATGAATGAGCAACAACACCAGTTTTGGCCAATTTAGACAAAAAGCCAACCTGTATACTATTATTTTGGGCTTCGGCCCTCATCAGAAAGAGTACAGGGGGAGAGCTTGGGTTTACATAACACCCAACGAGATGATTAACGATATCTGTTGAATTTTCTAAAAAGGTGTTTAAGCTATTTATGTGATAAGTCTCATTCTCTGGCTATAAATTGCGGGATGATTATATTGATGTACCAAAAGTGTGTTTTCAGGGGTGTATTGTTGTGAGTCTGAATATGTATATTGTTGTGGTATGAGTGCGTGTGTAATAAAGACATTATTGCTTGCGGAAGAGCATTGCTCGATGCAAATATTTAAATGTAATTCTACTGTCCTATAAGCTTATGTCCATAGTTTTCTTGAAAACCATTTCTGAGATATCATCCTTCAGTGCTGCGTATATAAGCAGAATCGTCCAATACAGTATTAGAGCTCCGAGAAGCGGTCTGGTGGATTAAATTGGCGAAACCGCTGGAAGGGTTCACCACTGATGAGCCAAGCCCTCCCAATATATTTTTTCATCGCAGTAAGGGCAGTAGAAGTTTTTATTATGTATAAAAGAAACATCCGTGCTTTTAAATCCTTTCATTTTATATGTATAAATGGCGCGTTATTGCTTTGTGTTAAAGACATATGTGTCTGGGCAGGCATGTCTGTTGGTTTGTATGGCTATGTGAATTTGTGTAGGTATGCGAGTGTACATATCTTTCCGTTAATATGTAGTAGTGTATTGTAGTGGTTGGGGAGGGGCGGGTTTAAGGTTATCAAACTTGTTATCAACAACTTTGAGAAATAAAGTCATAAACACGATTTTCCTTTCAATCGCAGTAAGTACACCATATATATATATATATATGAAAAAATAGTACAAATGTGATATTGTACTGGGATAAGGTGCATAAATTAAGAAAAAGGCATCTCCTTATCGTGCAACTGAAAGTTGCTGATGGCTTGCGCCATCTATCGGAATAAATATCAACTATTCTCGTTGATTTTTAATTATTCCAGAATTGGCCAAATACCCATTCTTGATTAATCAAGAAAAGCTAACCACGGACGCGTTTCGGGCTGTTGGCCCTCATCAGCGTGGTGCAAGCTGTACCTCAACGACCAAAATAACTGGTCATTAAGGCATCCTGAAAAATCATGAAATGGGTAGGAAAGGCCAGAATTGCGTGAGAACGCTACACAATGTGAAAAATAGTACAAATGTAATATTGTACTGGGATAAGGTGCATAAATCAAGAATGGGTATTTGGCCAATTCTGGAATAATTAAAAATCAACGAGAATAGTTGATATTTATTCCGATAGATGGCGCAAGCCATCAGCAACTTTCAGTTGCACGATAAGGAGATATTTTTTTTTTATTTATTTTTTTATTTTTTTTTTTACTTGGAAAATAAAATTTTGTACTTGACACAGCATATTAAATTATTATTGATATAGAATATATTGTTTTTTCTAGAGAGGAAACTTTTTTCAATATATTTACAATATAGAAAACACCTTCCAAATATTCCTATCACTTACCTTTATTGATTCCCCATTGGAATATTCATAATATTGATATTTTGATAATATAAAATATATTGATAGAGATTTATTCACATATGTGTTATTGTTAGATCAAATGGCATTTTTGAACATCAGCTAATAGTAAATGGCGTTATGAAATAATGTATTTATTTTATAGACAGAGAACATGAAATCGGGACCACTTTATTTCAATGTTTATATAAAGATTTTACATAGGTTTAAATACATACAAATATATAATATATTGATAAACGTGGTAAACCTAAGAGCACATATGAATGAATATATGATATATAAATATGCATATATGATAAATAAAATATATCCATAATGTAATATAGCATAATATAAATATATATATTTCTTTAAAATAAAAGACACACTTCGGCAGGAAAAGATTTTTATTTTCTCGACGTTTCGAGAAAAATCTTTTGTCCACGTTAGGAAAAAAATAAAAATTGAAGTATTTGTCAAGACATTATAAATATATCATATACGTACATTTATAACGTCTTACTAAATGCTTTAATTTTTATTTTTTTCCTAACGAGGACAAAAGATTTTTATCGAAACGTCGAGAAAATAAAAATCTTTCCTGACCAGGGAGGGAGAATCTTTCATTTTAAAGAACTATGAATGCCGGCCAGGCAACCTCTATATTCAAAGATCAATATACATATAATACATTCATGATAGCCACCCCTTCCCCCAACGCGGGAAATACGCCGCCACCGGTGGACCGCGAGAGTTCTTTCCCAGTGAGTGGGCAAGCTGATATGATGGCTGGCCTTGTCCATCTCAAAATAGTACTTGTAGATATTCGCCTTCGTCACTGCTGTATTCTTCTTTCCTCGGGGGTGGGGCTGCCGACGCCGAAGAGTCAGGCCTGCAGATCAGGGAGGAGGCAAGCACCTCCCGGGATCGAACGGCTCAGTAACTCCAATATCTGTGGGTCAGCGATCCATCGTTGGTCCCCCCCAGTTCTCGAAGCAGGATGTTCAGGATTGAATCAATACCTGTGCATATACAAGTAATCATATTGTCAAAATGGAAACAAGTGCAATGATCATGACAATATCTTCCCGTTGGGCGTATGGTGTAGGGTATTCATCTACATTATGGTTTCTTATAGAATAATCACGATATATATCTTGACAATTTCGAAAAATGTGAAAAAATGTTTGGCGCATATACAACGTGTGATCAATAATTTCCAGGAATGAGAGTGGATCGCATAAAATATTCAGAATAATGAAATAATTATATAAGGACCTTATAGATAAAACATTCATCAACACGTAGAAAAATATTTATCACACAGACGCACGCGCTCACGTTTTTTCGAATTTATAAGCTCGAGTATATCAGAAAATTTTCTAACTTCAGTATGTACTGTATTGAAAACAGCGAGTCTGCATAGAGTTTTGATTTAAATTAGGGAAAACCGCTTCTCAATCATTTCAAATGTTGAAGCAGGCTTTTAAAGAGGATGCCCTGAGATGCCTTGAGAAATTTTAAACGAAATAGTCTTATACCTTTGTATTTTAAAAAATATTTAGTATTCCTGGAAATTATTGATCACACTATGTATAATAACTTTATATTTTAATCCAATACTTAATAAATTAGGTTATTTCAAAAGTATTTTGTATTTTTATTCGAAATTAAAAGTTTAAAAATGTAATTATATTTATTACTAATATATTCCTACAAGAATGCGTACAGCTTAAACATAAGGAATTCGCGCGCTATCTGTAGAGAGGAAATGTAATTATTTAGAATTATTCTTTTTTTATAAACTAAAAACGTTCTGCTCTCCTTACTACAGTAAGAATTATTAGAAAAACCTGGCTCAATAGTGGGGAACCCTCCAGCGATTTCGTCAGTTTAATCAACCATACCGCGTTAATTTTATATTGGGGTTTTTGGCTTATATATACGGCACTTGAAAGAATTTCTGCTTTAGGCGTTCTTAACATGTGAAAAATACGCCGTACATAGAAATGTCGGAGTGAACACTGCGACACAATATAAATACATAACCGAAACCCGACACAAACAAAAGAAAAACACCATCCACGTTACACACATATATATATCACGAACACACGCATTAATCACATTATTCACACACACGGAAAGCACTACAAACCAAAACACACGTATCAGTCACATTATTCACACACACGGAAAGCACTACAAACCAAAACACACGTATCAGTCACATTATTCACACACACGGAAAGCACTACAAACCAAAACACACGCATCAGTCACATTAATCACACACACAGAAAGCACTACAAACCAAAATACACGCATCAGTAACATTAATCGCACACATAGAAAACACTACAAACCAAAACACACGCATCAGTCACATTAATCGCACACACAGAAAGCACTACAAACCAAAACACACGCATCAGTCACATTAATCGCACACACAGAAAGCACTACAAACCAAAACACACGCATCAGTCACATTAATCGCAAACACGGAAAGCACTACAAACCAAAACACACGCATCAGTCACATTAATCGCACACACGGAAAGCATTACAAACCAAAACACACGCATCAGTAACATTAATCGCACACATGGAAAGCACTACAAACCAAAATACACACATCAGTCACATTAATCGCACACACGGAAAGCATTACAAACCAAAACACACGCATCAGTAACATTAATCGCACACATGGAAAGCACTACAAACCAAAATACACGCATCAGTCACATTAATCGCACACACGGAAAGCACTACAAACCAAAACACACGCATCAGTCACATTAATCGCACACACGGAAAGCATTAAAAACCAAAACACACGCATCAGTAACATTAATCGCACACATGGAAAGCACTACAAACCAAAATACACGCATCAGTCACATTAATCGCACACACAGAAAGCACTACAAACCAAAACACACGCATCAGTCACATTAATCGCAAACACGGAAAGCACTACAAACCAAAATACACGCATCAGTCACATTAATCGCACACACGGAAAGCACTACAAACCAAAACACACGCATCAGTCACATTAATCGCACACACGGAAAGCATTACAAACCAAAACACACGCATCAGTAACATTAATCGCACACATGGAAAGCACTACAAACCAAAATACACGCATCAGTCACATTAATCGCACACACGGAAAGCACTACAAACCAAAACACACGCATCAGTCACATTAATCGCACACACGGAAAGCACTACAAACCAAAACACACGCATCAGTCACATTAATCGCACACACGGAAAGCACTACAAACCAAAACACACGCATCAGTCACATTAATCACACACACAGAAAGCACTACAAACCAAAATACACGCATCAGTAACATTAATTGCACACACAGAAAGCACTGCAAACCAAAACACACGCATCAGTCACATTAATCACACACACAGAAAGCACTTCAAACCAAAATACACGCATCAGTAACATTAATCGCACACACAGAAAGCACTACAAACCAAAACACACGCATCAGTCACATTAATCGCACACACAGAAAGCACTACAAACCAAAACACACGCATCAGTCACATTAATCGCACACACAGAAAGCACTACAAACCAAAACACACGCATCAGTCACATTAATCGCAAACACGGAAAGCACTACAAACCAAAATACACGCATCAGTCACATTACTAGCACACATGGAAAGCACTACAAACCAAATAAACAAAGATATATCATAAAATGACCACACGCAAACCATATACAACACACACCAGACATACCAAGCACAACGATTACATAACAAGCACACAAGACGTTATACAGACACCTAACACAAGGGATCAAGCAGAAGCCACAAAACACGCTCAAAACCGACACAAACAGAACAAAATCCATCAAAAGTAAGGGAAAAAACCTCTCTCTCTCTCATACCTATATGTACTGGTATATCAGGAATATATATTACAGAACACCATGATCACAAAAGCACACATACGCATAACCCCATGTATAGAACAAATACCCGACATACATTTAATAACTGTATAAGCCAAATATACGGTACATGACAACAATACATTCACACAACATGCACCACATACATACAAATAGCATTTCATCGATACACCAAATTAACATCACACATATGTGACACACTACAAAACAATACAAAATACAGTTAAACCTGTCTTAACGCCCCCTCTTGGGACTCACCAAAATAGGGTGCTATAGAGAGGGGGTGCTATATACAGGTCACTTTTAATGTAAATCGCATCGTACTACGTATTTAAAATCAGGCGCTATAGTGAGGAAGGCACTATTTAGAGGGGGCGCTATAGACAGGTTTAACTGTATAAAATTTTAATTAAAAACGCACTACGTACACATACGCACTTTCTGAACGATTTGCAATGAATTTTTCACTAAAATGATTATAGGCAAATAAACCAGATATTCATAGAATTTATTCCTAACGCAGATATTTACACACATGGAAAAAACTCAAGGAAGTGGAAAGTCTTTGATAAAAACGGTTGTCTGTTTTTTTTTTTTTTTTTTTTGAAGGATACAAAGAGAATTTTGTTCACACTTGGTTATCTTGTGTGTTAATAAAGGTCACTGTGTATCAAATATATTTCAGAGTTATTGTCTGACTCCCATATACATGCTAAAAGGTACAACTTCTTTAAATGATAAATAAAGATAGAAGCCGGTAGAACAACCTTTTACTCCTTTTAAAAATCATCTATTACTCATTACCAAAGTGAATATTATCAATGAATCATACATTTTGTATCATGATACGTCAATAGGAGTAGTGCGAAAAGTTATGAAATATAACGCGAATAAATTACTGTTGAGATAATACAACCAACTGAACTCGACAATGAAAGCAATGTGTATAAATAGTATATAAGGGTGTTACTAAAAAGCCCCAAGTTTCAATTCGGGTGATAAAAGTGAAAAATGAACCATGATTTAAGAGACCAGCGCGCAGACGCTGAAAGTGAGACTAGCGCCACCAGGTGTCACAAGGTTTTCGGCTCAAGTGTCCGCGTGACTGGCTGGCTACATCGCGGTAAGTTTGGTTTCTATCTCATTCACTATCACGGCAGTGTATTGTCTATCCCTATATCATTCACTATCACGGCGGTGTATTTTCTACCCCTCTCTCATTCACTATCACGGCGGTGTATTTCCTATCCCTCTCTCATTCACTATCACGGCGGTGTATTTCCTATCCCTCTCTCATTCACTATCACGGCGGTGTATTTCCTATCCCTCTCTCATTCACTATCACGGGGGTGTATTGTCTATCTCTCTATCATTCACTATCACGGCGGCGTATTTCCTTCCCCTCTCTCATTCACTATCACGGCGGTGTATTTCCTACCCCTCTCTCATTCACTGTCACGGCGGTTTATTGTCTATCCCTATCTCATCCACTATCACGGCGGCGTATTGTCTATCCCTCTATCGTCTCTATCATTCACTATCACGGCGGTGTATTGTCTATCCCTATCTCATCCACTATCACGGTGGTGTATTTCTTATCCCTCTCTCATTGACTATTACAGCGGTGTATTGTCTATCCCTATATCATTCACTATCACGGCGGTGTATTTCCTACCCCTCTCTCATTCACTATCACGTCGGCGTATTTCCTTCCCCTCTCTCATTCACTATCACGGCGGTGTATTGTATATACCAATATCATTCACTATCACAGCGGTGTATTTCCTATCCCTCTCACATTTACTATCACGGCGGTGTATTTTCTATCCTTCTCTCATTCACTATCACGGTGGTGTATTGTCTATCCCTATCTCATCCACTATAACGGTGGTGTATTTCCTACCCCTCTCTCATTCACTGTCAAGGCGGTGTATTGTCTATCCCTATCTCATCCACTATCACGGTGGTGTATTTCTTATCCCTCTCTCATTCACTATCACAGCGGTGTATTGTCTATCCCTATATCATTCACTATCACGGCGGTGTATTTCCTACCCCTCTCTCATTCACTATCACGTCGGCGTATTTCCTTCCCCTCTCTCATTCACTATCACGGAGGTGTATTGTCTATACCAATATCATTCACTATCACGGCGGTGTATTTTCTATCCTTCTCTCATTCACTATCACGGTGGTGTATTTCCTATCTCTCTCTCATTCACTATCACGTTTGGTTATTTTATCGGTTGCTTCACTATTTGTACATCTAGATATTGTGAACACACTCATAGGAATATACAATTCATCTAAGATATCCAGGTTTAAAAAGAAAAGCTAAAAAAAGGTTTGATGACGTATATATACACACTAATAGACAAAACTCAAGGAACTGGAAAGTCTTAGATGTCGCCGGTTGTCTCTGTTTTTTTTTTTTTTTTAAGGAGACAGAGGCAACTTTGTTCACACCTGGTTATCTCGTGTGTCTCTAATAAAGTCACTGCAATATCTTTCAGAGTTATTGTCTCAATTCCGATATACATGCTAACTAGTACAACTTCCTTAAGTTTTTCCATGAGTACATTTTCCAATATCATCATCAACTTAGCGACATCTATCACTGCAATATATTTCATAGTAACTGTCTCAATTCCGATATACATGCTAACTGGTACAACTTCCTTAAGTTTTTCCATGAGTGTTTACATTTTCCAATATCATCATCAACTTAGCGCCATCTATCGTTGGAAATTAGAATTTCAACGCAACTTTACATTTTAAATATATATAATTGACAGTTATCCCTACAGATTTTATATACTGAAATGAATAAGATTTGAAAGATGGAGGACCTGGTTCATCTCCAGTTTAATCTCTCTTCTGCTCCACTATAATTGAGTCAAATAATTAGTAGATCTGTCAGAATATTAAACTGGCTAAACCGCTAGGAGGGTTCACAACTGATGAGTCAGGCCCTTCATCTTTCACTTTTATTCATTTCAGTATAAGTCTGTATAAAAACCTTTAATTACATATGTCTAAAATTAAAGGTAGGGTTAATATTTTAAAAATTATGATTTTATTATTATTCTTAACTTTAAAAACTGCATTTTGAAGGTGAATAAATAATTAAAAATTCTGGACAAAATTTTTTATTTCCGGGATAAATTAAAATTTCTTTGAGAAGTGGATTTAAAAATAATATTATGAATATAAAAAAGGATATTTGGAAAGTTAAGGAAGTGGAAGGCATTTGATTTCGCTGATGGTATATATATATATATAGATGAAAAAACAATAGAAAAAAATAAAAGATAAGTGGGTCAGGTGTTGATATTAAAAATAAAGTAGGCATCTCCTGACCACGAGCACATGTGCTTTTTAGATGGCAGAGCGCCATCTAGTGGAGCAAGAATAAACTAAACGTTTATTTAGCTTGCTCCGTGATATTTGGTAAACCCAATTTCTTGATAAATCAAGAAAAGCCATCCACGAACGCGTTTCGCGCTGTTGGCGCTCGTCAGCGTGGAGTAGGCTGTAACCACTGCGACCAAAAAGAATTTTGGTCCCAGAGGCTTCTTGAGAGCGCCAACAGCGCGAAACGCGTCCGTGGATGGCTTTTCTTGATTTATCAAGAAATTGGGTTGGCCAAATACCACGGAGCAAGCTAAATAAACGTTTAGTTTATTTTTGCTCCACTAGATGGCCCTCTGCTATCTAAAAAGCACATGTGCTCGTGGTCAGGAGATGCCTTCTTTATTTTTAATATACGTATATATATATATTTTTTTTTTTGGATGGGGGGGTAAAAGAAGAAACTTTGTTCACACTTTTTTATCTCGTGTGTCTTCAATAAAGGTAACTGTGTATCAAATATCTTTAAGAGTTGTTGTCTGAATCCTGATATACATGCTAAATGGTACAGCTTCCTTAAGTTTTGTCCATGAGTGTATATATATCCGAAAGTTTGTCACATGTTCGAAAGGGCTTTTTTTATTATCCCAAGTACACGTTTATTGGCCATTTAATCATGGTGGATGGTTAGTGACTTTCTTTTTTTTTTTATAAATGCGCCGTATGCCTAGGCATGAAGAAAGTATTTCGACTTTTACACTTACATATGTTTATATAAAAGGGCGTATCTAGATCTGTAAAGAAAAAAAAAACATTTTTTCTCAAAATATATTGAGAGATTTCTCCCTCTTTATCAATTTATTGCACTGTAAACTTAATTTACAAATTCATGTAGATCACATGATAACAAATTTGTCATTGGTCAAAAATAATTAATGATAATAATACATTAAAATTTAAAAGTGGGAGCAATCTCTCGAAATATTTTGAGAATTTTTTTTCTTTACAGATCCAGGTACGCCCTTTTATATAAACTTACTTGATGGATCGCCTTTTGACTCAAACTTACATATGTGTCTGTGTAGTTTAATTTCTTGCACTCACTGGAAAGATTTTATATTATTATATATAAAGGCATCTCCATAGTTTAACCTGACACCAATTATTTTCAATACCAACATGCAAATCACATAAGCCGAGTGCCAACATGAAAGCTGCATGTTGTATCAGCAGAAACGTTGGTATTTAAATGAGCCATGAAGCTCCCATTAATTCCCAGGTCTTACAGATCAGATTTCAGCCAACGGTTTTGGTAGTTCATCCTCCCAGACATCCCAGACTATGTGATATGCATTTTGTTATTTGAACTGAAAATTGGTGTTAGTTTGATATGGAGGTTAGTATGGAGGTTTGCTTATGGAAAATCCCAGTTAGCGCTGAATAAGGAATATATGTGAACATATATGTACCCATGTGTTTTGTTCAAATAATGTTGTCTAAACAGGTGGATGGTCAATTAAGCTGGGCTCGTAGCTAAAAATGTACAGAAATTTCGCATCCAGGAAAAAAATCCATAGTTAAACTGCATACCGAGTTCTTAATTGAACACCTAACGGTTGATCCAGAGCAAAGTATACAAAAGGAATATATCATCATTATTTATATTCATTCTTTTGTTTTAGCTTTTAAATGACAAATCTCTACAACCTCTCCCAAACGAATAATGAAAAATATCGGGAAGGCTTGGCTCATCCGTAGTGAACCCTCCCAGTGGTTTCGCCAATTTGATCTAATATACCTTTACTTTTAGTAGATTAAATTAGCGCAACCGCTGAGAGGACTCACCACTGAAACCCTTCCGATATTTTTTATCTCCCTCTATTAGAGGTCGTAGAAATGTGTCTTTTAAAAAGATAGAACAAAATAATTATTTGTAACATTTTTTTCATTTTTACATATATACGGCGCTATGTATTATGTTCGAAGAAGAGATAATATAAAAGTTTTACTTAATAGCGCGGAAATTATCCTGGCCAGAACTTCTCATGTGTTGGGTGCGGTGTTACAGTGGGGCGATGGTAAAGATTGAGCGCTCAAAGAAATCTTCTGTATTTGAATAGTTCAAATCTATCCTTGGTCTAATCACGACGGCAACAGCTCTCGTGCTATGATTCTAGCTACTTGGAGTATACCTGCAGGACGATTCAACCATCCATCTCTCTAAAACGTCTTAATATACTTCAAGTCGCCATTTCATATTACCTTCCATCGTCTGCCACGAGAGGTCCACACGTCCTTGTCCAGGCAATTTCCAAGTATCCTGTCACACATCCAACCTACTTTCATAAGACACAGAAGGTGAGCGGAACCATGGCTATAATTGACTCACTGACGGCATAATCCCAAGGATCTTCATGAAATTCCTATGAGACTGATTCAGCTCGGTATCTAGCACAGGTAGCGAGTATATCTTTATATGGCGTTCCACGCTCCAGGAACATGGCTTTATTTTAAATTTGATAAAATAGTAAAACAGTTTGGTAGTTGAACTGGTGAAACTTCTTAGAGGATATACCATTGATGAGCCAGGTGCTCCAAATATTTTTCATCTTTCATCTTACTGAATTTAGCCATTTCTATTTCGTAAATGTCAAATAAGATACTTAGCGATGATATATATTTCATAATATATATGCATTATATATATAATACATTCACACATTTTTTTAAAATTTTAGATATACATATATACCAAAAGAGAAAGAGAGAGAAATTGAGATTTTAACTTGAGTTTGTAACTTTTACATTGTTTCTATAAGTTTGAATAAGGTAAATACAAAATTGATAAATAATACTATATAAGGATAAATATATACGTATGTATAAATATATATTTATAAAAAATGCATATATTGTATTTCTAAATATTTGTATTCTTCCAATATTTCGAGGTGCAACTCGCCTCTCTTTATCGAGGATGTTCGTGTTTTTCACTTAAACACGTGAGCACGCGTACACCACTCTCGTTCTACGAGGCCAATGCAAATATTGTACCTGTGATTTAGAAATTACATTTAGTATATATAAAAACCTAATATATAAATATTATAAGACCTAATATAAAAGATACGCAGCCCTCGAAGCTTTGTTTTATTCATTTATATATATATATATAGATTTACGACAGAGTAATTGTAAACAATTATGTATATATATATGACATAATAAAAATATGATTTTATTATTCATTAATATAATTAAAATTTTATAATCATGACCATTATATTTATTAAAATTGTTTTCATAATATAACTAAAATTATAATTTAAATAATCAAAGTAAAAAAATAAACACAGAGTTAATTTTTAAAATGTAAAGAAATTCTAAACAAAAGGAATATAACCTAATTTACTTTTTTTTATGATAATAATAACGTAGTTAGTTGTCAATGTATGCAAAAAACTGTTTGCTTTTGAAATATAATCAAAAAATAAATATCGTTTTAGGACAAAAGTTATTATTCATTTTTACCATCCACGACTGCATGAATTGGTAACGTAAATAGAATATACGTTTTTTTTATGACATATATATATATGTATATATTATGAATTAATGATGAAACTTATATTGGAGAAACCGGTAAATCACTAAAAGATCGTTTAAATCAGCATAAAGCAGCTTTAAAAAACTATAAACCATTATCCCTCCTAGTTGACCACTCCCTAATAAATAGCCATGTACCAGATTTCAAACAAGCATCAATTATATACAAAAATATTACAGAAAAGCATTGCAGATTGTTTTTAGAAAGTTGGGATTCTGCCGAGGATAAACAGAGTATAAATAGAAAATTGATTTTCCAGAAATTTATAAAAAATTCATATCTTAATTATTTGCAAATAACTATTTATATACTACTTAATTATTAATTTATTTTATTTCAAAAATTTGTTATCATTAATTCATAATTAATATACATATATATATTTTATATTAAAATATTATTCTATTTAAAAAATTATATTTCATAGATCTAAATACTCTGTTAAATCGACCGCCAGAGTACATGCTTCCCCTATAAAAACTCGTTGTTGTTCTTTCCCGTTGGCCGGCTCAAAACCTTGGTACATTATGTAAATAAGTATTTCATTTTTTATTCTTACGCCTTAAGCCAGGCAGTACTTTTATCAAACCATGTTTTTTTTTATATATTCCTTTAGTTCAATTAAAGAAAGTACTAATCAAAACTCTTTTAAATATTTTAACCACGACTGCATTACCATAGCATAATACTCAAGATAATCAAAAATCAACAGAAATCAATCTTATTTTTATAATATATATATATATACAATTATTTACAATTACACTTTTGTAAATCTATATATGAGATAAAATTATATATATAATAATAATGTTAATTTATAATATATAATTATATATATTAGGGCTGTATATATAAACTAAATGTAATATTTAAATCACAGATACAATTATTTAGTTGGCCTCGTAGAACGAGAGTGGTGTACGCGTGTTCACGTGTTTTAATGAAAAGCACAAACATCCTCGATAAAGAGATGCGAGTTGTCCCCTCGAGATATAGGACGTATAAAAATATTATAAATCCAATATATGAATCTTTTATAAATAAATTTTTATTTATGGATTTCTCAATCTTCAAAAAAAAAAATAAATAAATAAAATATATATATATATGAAAAAAACAATAGAAAAAAAAAGATAAATGGGTCAGGTGTTGATATTGAAATTAAAGAAGGCATCTCCTGACCACGAGCACATGTGCTTTTTAGATGGCAGAGCGCCATCTAGTGGAGAAAAAATAAACTAAACGTTTATTTAGCTTGCTCCGTGATATTTGGCTAACCCAATTTCTTGATAAATCAAGAAAAGCCATCCACGAACGCGTTTCGCGCTGTTGGCGCTCGTCAGCGTGGAGTAGGCTGTAACGCTCTGCCATCTAAAAAGCACATGTGCTCGTGGTCAGGAGATGCCTTCTTTATTTTTAATATATATGAATAAATGATATAAACGTACATATATAATGAATATATACAAAGTCTTCATTGGTGTCGCCCACCGCAGGAAAGACTCCGCCACCGATAGAGAGAGAGAAGTACCTTCCCCTTAAATTATGTATTAGAAAAATGTATTATATTTATCACCCTAGTATATGTAAATTCGAAACTATTATAGAGGCGTATGATTATTTTTAAAATCAAACAATATCTACTGCCCTTATTGCAATGGAAAAATAATGGGAGGGCCTGGCTCATCAGTGGTGAAACCTTCCAGCGGTTTCGCCAGTTACCCTAGTATAGTTTACTGGTGATGATAAGGAAAGATTTAGGCAACTTCAGACAGAAAGCCAAACTGTATACCAGGTTACTAATGACCCATATAACTAAAGGCCCCTATACTGATGGAACGAGATGTAGTCTGGAGTTCTATATTGGATAAGCATATGATGAAAACCAAGAGAGATAAAATTGGCCATTTGCATACGCCCACCGGAAGTCCACCCTGGGCATACATCTAGCGATAAAGCTTGTCTTAATATATCGGCACACCTTTAATTGTATTAATTTTAAATTGATTTAATTACAATATGTTAATTATGTGGAAAGAGAGCGAGAGATAAAGATAGATATTTGAGATTTAAAAATATTTTATTAACATCATATAAGTCATTGTGGCAGCATATATAAAATAAATTATATATATATATAAGAGAGAGTTTAAAAAAAGAAAGTATAAAAATTTAAAATAAAAGAGGAAAATATTTACAGTTATTTAAAGTCCAGGAGGCTCCCCTAGCGACAAAGAGTCCTCATCCAGACAGTAAGGGATTTTAACGCTCTTCCCTCACCTCAAGGCTCAACCTGTGTATGGATGACTTGACAGACGCCACCAGCCAGGACGTTCCCTTGGCCGAGTATTTGCTCTAGACGAAATATAATACGAGGAACCACCCGATGAAGGCCGGCGGCAGCAGAAGTGACACCAGTAGAGAAATCAGGAAACTCCGGTCCAAGGTGTCGAAGGCAGACTTTAAGGTCTTTGGAGATGACAGCTAGCGGTGTGTTGTCCCTTGAGTCTACGGCGACCTCGTCAGACACGCGAGCTATATTCCAAGAGGAGGACCGTCCGGAACTAGACGAGAAAGATGAGATCGAAGTCGCCCGAGGAGAACGCAGCTGAGGACCCGATAGTCTGTCGTTGGAATGGAGATGGGTCTGCAGCTGTTGAGGCCCGGACCACCGTTCGACTCGGGTATGAGACAGATGTAGTTCCGTCGTGATAAAGAAGGTAAGGCCCCGCAAATTTTCGACGCTTCGTAGAGTCGCTGGAGCGCACCAACGAAGAACTCGATGCAGGTCATCATCAGTACGCAGGGTATTTCAACCCTTCCAGGTGATCTTTCGAGCGGCGGATGGCTGCAGATATCTCCTCTGAAGAAATATCGTGACTGTGTAGGGGATCACTTTTTTCTAAGGTGATGGGGGTCGTTACCTCACGCAGGAAATCTGCGGCAATGTGAGGGTCGCAGGGTGGGCGTGAGAAACGTTCCCGGAAGGTTTTAAAGATCTTGCGATGCGCCGCCTGACCTTCCATGGAACGCCCATTCTCGTCGTAGATGTTGTTAAGTCCCAAGCGATGCACACGGAACGCTCGGATAAGGTCCGGAGATGATGGGTAGTCTGCGTCGATGGACGCGGCTTCGAGCCTCGCTTTCAGGAACCGGCTGGCACGGATAACGTAATCATCTTAAGCGACGCGGAGGAAATCAAGGCACTTAATCTATGAAACTATATTTGGTTTGATGGAAGTCTAATTCCTCCATAGTTCCATGTTGTACAAGTCCGTGATATAGCCCTAGATGCCTCGTCGAATAGTGTTTCCACTTTGGCAATAACGATCCTTGAGCAAAGCATAGCAGCTATGCATGTCGGGTGTGGAGGGGGTGGTTGGCCCAACTGAAGAATATCAGCACGCTGGTCCGACAGTCTGTAACTTGTTTTCCAGTAATGGGTGACATGGTCAGAGAGCCTAGATGGTAGAAGGACTCGATCAAGACGACCCGCGTAGTTCCGACTTCCGAGTGTGGCGACCTTAGCGCTTAGTTGTTCAAAAAGTTCCTTTACCTGCTCCTCGAACTTCTTCTTCTGAGAAGTCTCAAGAGGCTGTATGGATTGGGTCGTGGGGGTAGAGGACTGGACAGATTGTGCAAGTCTTTTTTGGGTCTCTTTCGTAGGAGTCTCTGTTGGCTCAGTAATGGTCACGGAGAGCTCTGATTGGTGCTCGGCGCAGGAACAGGTGGCTCAGGAGTTAAAGGCTCCTAGGGATGGATAGGGCAATTTGCCCCGGGCGAAAACGCGGCAGGGCTGGAGGGTGTTAAGGGGATCTGCTTGATGGGTGCACATAATTCCGAAGCTGGTGAAGAGAGAGAGAGAAGAAATTGAAAGTAAATTATAAAGCTAGAAAACGAATTACAGAATTTCACTGGTTTATCATGAAGCCTAACAACGAACGATAAAGCATGTCGAAATGAGACGGCATATTTATGATATCATTTTAATATTGCTTTATTTAATTACATTTTTTTAAATTACTGGAAATATATAAAACTAGAAAACCTATAGAAGAAATTCAAAGCTTAATCTTGATGCCTAACTACCCACGTCGGGGATAAAAATATCACTTAATTGATGTTTCACCAATTGATGGCGTTAGGAATCTTTACAGCGTTCAGTTGCAACATTCTGCAGCAAACTTTACGTATGTTGGCTTTATAGAAAGATAAATATTTACCTATTTTCACATTTTCTTTATATGCAAATATTACCCTCCTCCTATTTTATTTCTCTCTCTCTGAAAACAGGAATATTCTGTACGAATTCCTCGACGATGCAATTGAGCACGTTGGGGACAAAAACCCCTCCATAAAGCAAGGGCCTTTCCGAACTCAGGGCGGCCTTGAACATTTGACATAGTCTAAACATCCCTTCAGAGAAGGCTGATGTAAATATTTATTAATTTTTATATATATTTTACTTTCTTTTATAAATATGCAATATACTTTTTTTTCTTGGTACTATGTAATTTTATATGGGCGATCAATAAAAGTTGTTTCAATCTCTCTCTCCTCTATTTATTCTCTATTACATAATTTAATGTCATAATATATTAATATTCTTTCTTGAAATGTGTTATTATATTTGTAATAGCACACATATGTATTATATATTGGGGGGGGGGGATATAGATTTCCCATATATAAAATATCTATAATAATGTAATTAAAATTCGAAACTATTTTAAACGCGTAAGATTCTTTTTAAAATTAAACAATTTCTACTGCCCTTACTGCAATGGAAAAATTAAACTGGCGAAACCGCTGGGAGGGTTAACCACTGATGAGCCAGGCCCTCCCTTTAATTTTTCCATTGCAGTAAAGGCAGTAGAAATTGTTTAATTTCAAAAAGAATCTTACGCGTTTAAAATAGTTTCGAATTTTGATAACAGATGGCGCGCTAGTGCACCATTAATAATGTAATTATATTAGATATAAGCGACGCCAAAAGGCACATCAGTATATTGGTGTAATTGAGCTTGGCAATGTGATTTATTCCAGTACAGGACTTAGTAAATTGCTATTTAACTTTATAACAGTTTACCTCAAATTTGTTTGTTTTAATCTATTTTACTTGTTTGTTTTAAATATTGAAGCTTTCATAAATTTATTTAAAATGTCCAGTATGAAATTATAGAAAATTTTCAGAGTTCAGAATCAAGTTTTCATCAATATTCGGATATTTAGTAGAATTCTTAAGGTTTGTTTTTATCCATCTCTTTCTCTTGTTTTTAACCAACTTTGTCATTTCTTCTTAGCTACTTATATTTAACAGACGTGTTTTTCGAATAATTTTCGTATTCTTCTTTAAACTACTTCGCGAATATTTAGCCCTTTTTAACTTTTCAGGAGAATTTTTCTTTGAACTTTTGATCCCCGTGAAAAGTCTTTCATCTTTTTTCGATTATGTTTATTGCACATCGTACAAATTCCTTCCATACAATACCAAATATAGAATATGTAAAGTATTTTTACCGACGTTTGATCTTTTTCTTCCTTTAATATCTCCTCGAATCAATCCAGGAATATTTTACTTCATTTTTAACATCTTGAATTCTCTGCATTTCAAAAAGGCGACAAAGGTATTTTCTGCTTAGACAAAGAGGCGTCACAAAATGTTTATATCCCCTTTTGAGAATAACATTTTGGAATAGAAATATCCAATGTTTATTTATTCCGATAGATGGCAATAATATTATTTAACAGTTTCTTCGCATATTCAAGCGTAGAGGCGTTTTCAGTATTTTACCATCTCCATTTCTTTATATTTCTATTTTTTTTCGTTCACATTTACATTGAATATTAAAATAAATATTTATTTTATGATAATATATATAAACGAATAATCATATTAAATGGGTATTTTATATATATATATGTTATATTAAAATATTATTCTATTTAAAATTATATTTCATAGATTCAAATACTCTGTTAAATTGACCGCCAGAAGTCACACTACCCCTATTGAATCGAACTGGCTTTGGCCTCCTGGCACTAAGGAGGAATCACCGCCTAATTCTTATTTTAACGCTGGTTTTAATTATATGCTTCTTGACTCAGCGAGCTAACTATAACTCATTTAAACTTGAATAACTGCTTTTGTCTCGTCTCACTAACTCTCATGACTCAACCTCGTCTCACTAACTCTCATGACTCAACCTCGTCTCACTAACTCTAATGACTCAACCTCGTCTCACCAACACTAATGACTCAACCACGTATACCTTAATAACTCAATAACTTGTTTTATTTTCTAAAAATCAAGATTATATACATTTCTAAAATTTACATAATTTAACAATAATTAACAAAAGTAAATTCCAACAATTTTGCATATTTAAGGCTCGAACATACTCCCCCCGGCCGCTGAACCCTGGTTCAGATTTGAAGGGAAGCGGAGCCAACTTTGTAATAGGTCGTAGGTAGACTCCGGTAGCAGCCCGAACTTGGGCAACTCGCACCTTCTGG
The DNA here is from genome assembly GCA_030710605.1 of Cordylochernes scorpioides. Classification (NCBI taxonomy): domain Eukaryota; kingdom Metazoa; phylum Arthropoda; class Arachnida; order Pseudoscorpiones; family Chernetidae; genus Cordylochernes; species Cordylochernes scorpioides. The sequence continues at coordinate 176,612,413 of CP092886.1, read as the reverse complement.
TCTTGAAGAACGACAAATACTTCTCTGCAGTCGCGTGTTCTTTATCAGCTGGTCCCAATATGAACACCAGGTCCAAAGCTACAGCAGTGTATTGACTATCTCTGTATTTGACATAGGTTGGTAGTTCAGTCCATTGTTTAGACTTCAGGTTCAACTTCCATAAATATTTCGACTCCTTCCCGGCGTGAACAAATACAGCTCTTACCCAATCCTGCACAATAGTAAAGTGATTGATATTTTTTGGATAGCCCTCTTTCTCACCAAGAATCGGAATAGTTGTATAACACCCCCAGGAATCTGTTTGAAGTCGGTAGTTATACAGATTACAGAAGTGTTGTTCCCACTGCATTCGAGGGAATAGTAAAAGTTTCTTGTTGGTATAGCAAATCTGAAGAGAGAGAAATTTCTCTTTCCAAAATATTTTGTCTGATCCAATCAGATGCCAATCTTTGTTTAGGAGATGATAGGAGAAAACCTTGTAAGTAGAGTGGTCGCGGGTCTCTGCAAGCATAAACAAGAACGCCGATGGTGCAAATGTCATTGCCAGGACCAAGAGGTCAGTTAGGGGCGACTTCCTGCTTTTCACTAGAACAGAAGCCCGACCCTCTTTAAGTTTCACTCGGACAATATTGTCGGTGCAAATTACCTTATTCCCTCTAGAGTGTATTCTCCCTCCTACAAAGTACACCCTTTTATCGTGAGAGGCATAAACGATAGACTTGGAAATAACTATTGGAGCGAAACCATTCACTTTTCTCCAGATCCATTTTTTGTGAGGGATGTGGTATTGGTACAATACCGAGCGGACATTCGGGCCATCTAGAGATTCCACATCTTCTATGAGGAGGTAAAGATAAGTTCCGTCGCCGACAAAGACCTTCGGGTAGCTACATTGGATGGCTTTGGTAACTTCTGGCCACTCTCCATTTTCCTTCAATATGGCGCGGTGGTAGACTGGTAGCCCTTCTAAATCCTCGACTTCTTTGACCGCGGTCTGCCTCTGGAGATTCGTCATTGCCACTGTAGTAGGTGAGAGGAAACCAAGTGGATCGAAAATCCTCGCAATATTGGAGAGAAGATCTCTTTTGGTAACAACTTCTTCAGGAAGAGTTATATTAACTCTAAACGTATCTTGTACATGATCCCATACAATTCCTAAAATCTTGGATATGGCTCCTTTCTCCAAGTTAATTTTCCTCTCTTCGTTCATTTCCTCGACATGAGACACTATCTCGTGGCAATTTGAATTCCACTTTCTTAAGTGAAATCCTCCCTTTTTCATTAAGTCCTTTAATTGGTCTATTAGTTCTTTGGTTTCAGCAATCGTTTGAGCTCCTGTTAGCAGATCATCGACATAGAAATCATTCAAGGTCACCCTAGAAGCCTCAGGATAATTTTGGCCTTCATCTTCTGCTAACTGTTGTAATGTTCTCATTGCCAAAAATGGAGCCGAAGTTGTACCATAGGTAACAGTCAGCAGTCGATAGTCCACCACAGGCTCTTCTGGCGATGGTCTCCACAATATCCTCTGATAGTCCGCATCTTCTGGATGAATTCTTATCTGGCGGTACATCTTTTCTATATCAGCAGTTATGGCGACAGGATACGTTCTGAATCTGAGGAGAATGAAAAATACATCCTGTTGAATTTTTGGTCCCTTGTGCAAAAATTGATTTAAAGAAACATTATTTTCAGATTTAGCTGATGCATCAAACACAACTCTCATTTTTGTTGTAGTGGATTGCTCTCTAATTACTGGATGATGAGGCATGTAATAGCATCTGCACAATTCTCGCTTCACTTCTGCAATTGGGACTCTTTCCATGTGGTTTAAGTGTTCATATTCCTTCATGAATCCCCGGTATTGGTCATATAATTTCACATTCTTACACAATTTTCCTTCCAACGAAAGGAACCTTCTTAAAGCTTTTTCTCTTGATTCACCCAGAAGCGGTCGATGTTGTCTGAATGGCAATTTTACCCAATACCTTCCATGGCTATCTCTGCCATGGTTATTCGAAAATAACCTTTCACAATCTTCGTCCTGTGTACAAAGATCTGGTGACGGCACAGATTCAGTTTCCCAGAATCTTTTCATTACGAATTCTAGTTCTGGTTCAGATTGTAAACTCAGGTTACAGACTTCTGTATTACTCTCTGATGTTCCCATGAGTTTTCCTAGAAGTACCCAACCTAGTCTTGTATTAATAGCCATTGGCAATCCTTCTCCGAGAGATATAGAGCCATTCAACATAAGTTCAGTGTATATATCTGCTCCCAATATCATATCTATTGGGGCTTGTATGTAGAACTCTGGGTCTGCCAATTTGAGGCTCTTCAAAGTTGGCCAATTAGGGTCTTTTAACCTGAAGTTCGGAATTTCTGAAGTGAGCACTCCCGTGACTACTGCCTCCACCGAGAATTCCTCAGAATTATTCAGTGGACAAAATGTCACACTTACTGTCGATGAAGAATGCTGCACTGGTGTGTTTCCAACCCCTATAATCATCCGATCTGATTTCCTTTGGACAAGTCCCAATCTTTCGCAGCATCCTTTTGTTATCATGGTGACTTGGGAACCGCTGTCCAGTAGGGCTCTGCAGGTGCATAACTTTCCGAGTCCATTTTTTATCTTGATTCTAGCCGTTGCGAGTAGTACGTGGCTATCATTGCAGTTTGCCTGTTGAGTATTCGTTAAATTGATAGCACTTTCATGTTCCTTCGGAGTTGTGTTCTCAACTTGGGCCGAAGCGCCTTCCGTGCTCGGTTTATCATAATGAATCATCGTGTGGTGCTTTCCCTTGCATACTTTGCATCGTTGGTTCAACCTACAATTCCATGAGAAATGGCCTTTCCTCAAGCAATTGAAGCACAATTTATGACCTTTTACTACATTTAATTTTTCTTTTAAAGGCATTTTGCAAAATAAGTTGCACATGTATAGTGGATGATGCTTAGATTTGCATAATATGCAAGTGTCCGATTTCTCAATTAGCATCCCGTAGCTTTGGCATTTGGGAAATCTCGATCCGGTGGTTTCTTCCCTTTTTGAACATTCCTTGACAGCACAAGACATGCTTCTTGCATGTCTGGAAATGAACGCTATGAACTTGTCATAAGAAGGAAGAGTGTTGTCCACTGACAGTTCCCAATCCAACCTTAGATTTTCACTCAACTTCTGCTGGAGGAAGTGCACCAGGATCACATCCACTAATTGATTTCTCTTCAATTCCAGCGTTTCTAAGTTTCTTATGGCTTCATTACAAACATCCATGAATTCATGGAGACACTTTGCCGATGGATTCTTAATTGCCCGGAGAGAAAAGATTTTTGACACCTGGGCATAAGCTAGCTCTCTCGGGTTATCATATCTTGATAACAGTGTACTCCATGCTTGGCCATAATTTTCACTTAGTAAAGGGAAACCCCTTATTAATCTGGCCGCTTCGCCTTTTACTGCTGAATTCAAATATTGTAACTTCTGTATATTAGTTAACCCTGGATGTGCATCGATGGTGGTGAGGAATAGCTCTTTGAAGTTGATCCAATTGCCTATATCTCCATCATATATCGGTAAGTCAAATTGAGGCAATTTTATATTTGCCTGAGAGCCATTTGGCTTTATGTCCGCCAGTTTGTCTTTGAGTTTTCTCTCATTTTCTATTTTTACCCTCAAGCTTCCAATCTTGTTCATTGAACCATCATATGCCTCACTTTCTTTATCTATATCAACTTCATCCAAAGAAAACAGCTCGTCGTAGAGTTTCTCAATTTTCTCTTTGATCTCCTTTAATTCTTCACCCATTATTTCTAAGCGTATTCTTTCACCTGCCTCAATAATTGAATCCACACTTTCAATAAATCCATCAATTCTCCTTATCTGACAACTTAACTTTCTTTGGAGGATCCTTTCGTCTCGAGACATTTGCATTGTATTCTCACTGAGTTTCTGCTTAAATTTCTTCTGTTTCAAATCCTAATCAGGCTCTTGAGGGACCATGAATCGAACTGGCTTTGGCCTCCTGGCACTAAGGAGGAATCACCGCCTAATTCTTATTTTAACGCTGGTTTTAATTATATGCTTCTTGACTCAGCGAGCTAACTATAACTCATTTAAACTTGAATAACTGCTTTTGTCTCGTCTCACTAACTCTCATGACTCAACCTCGTCTCACTAACTCTCATGACTCAACCTCGTCTCACTAACTCTAATGACTCAACCTCGTCTCACCAACACTAATGACTCAACCACGTATACCTTAATAACTCAATAACTTGTTTTATTTTCTAAAAATCAAGATTATATACATTTCTAAAATTTACATAATTTAACAATAATTAACAAAAGTAAATTCCAACAATTTTGCATATTTAAGGCTCGAACACCTATAAAACTCATTGTTGTTGTTCCCCGCTGGCCGGCTTAAATATTTTGTACATTATGTAAATAAGTTATTCATTTTTTTTATTCTTACGTCTTAAGACAGGCAGTACTTTTATCAAATTATGTTTTTTATATATTCCATAAGCTCAATTAAAGCAATATCTGATCAAGACTTATTATTATTGCCACGACTGCATCACCATTACCATAATCCTCAACATGATCAAAAATCAACCGAAAAATAATTATTTATATATAATATGTATATATATAAATATATATTTTATTAACTTATTAAATTTAAAACAAAAACATTTTGAAATCATTGCAATTTTCTTTGTACAAAGCAATAACGCGCCATTATATATAACAAATGAAAACACCAAGAAGTGAATGTCTCTTTTTTCACAAAAGAATCAGACTTCTACTGTCCTTACTGCGATGAAAAAATATTGGGAGGACTTGGCTCATCAGTGGTTTTCCATCGCAGTAAGGACAGTAGGAAAAGGTTTGATTTGTGTGAAAAAGAAGACATTCGCGTCTTGGTGTTTTCAATTTTCTTTATTTATATAATATCAGTTTATATCAAGCTAAAACTAAACATTTAAATTAATATTTTATCAGATTATAATTAAATATTATCTTATTAGATAATTCAATTAATGTTAAAAATGTAAAAATAGGGTAAAATGAAAAAAAGTGAAAATATTATCTAAGGAAAACTAAAGAGGATATATATTTGAAATTTCAAAATTTTTCATTTTTAAAAAATAATTATTGTCCATATAATAACCTTGTTATATCCTTTGATTTTTTTTAAAACAAAAGGTTTTGAAATCTGTATTATACATATCTTCTTTAATTCTCCTTAGCTAACCTTCTTTACATATCAATTTTTATGAAAAAGGCATCTCCTTATCGTGCAACTGAAAGTTGCTGATGGCTTGCGCCATCTATCGGAATAAATATCAACTATTCTAACTCAACGAGAATAGTTGATATTTATTCCGATAGATGACGCAAGCCATAAGCAACTTTCAGTTGCACGATAAGGAGATGCCTTTATCATAATTTATACACCTTATCCCAGTACAATGTCACATTTGTACTATTTTTTTCATATCAATTTTTACAAAATTTTAACATTAAATATCTATCATGAAGATAGAGGTTGCCAGGCCGGCGCATTCATATTTCTTATAATTAATTATCTCTCTCTAATTAAAGAATAATTATAATCTTAAAAATCTCAATTTAAATGTTTAGTTTTTTTAGCTTGCTAAAAAGACATTATATAAACAAAGCGAATTATAAATGATTTCAGAAAGGATTTTGTTTTATAAAATTTCATAAATTTATAAAAACTCCTTTATATACTTGTATATTAGATATAATAAAAAGGCATATATTGGATTTAATAAAAGATTTATTTTGCCAATATTTCGGCTGGCTGAACGCCAACCTTTATCGAGGCATTACATCTTTGTATACACAAACTCAGCGCCACATAGTGTCATAATATCACAGTTGAAATAATTTAAAATACAAAGTCGGTGGGGGAAATACATATGATGCATGTATGTTATGATGCATTAGTGCGCCATCTGTTATGAATATTCGAAACAAAAGAGGCATATACTAACCAGGCTCACATGAGCTTTTCAAGATGGCAGAGCGCCATCTAGTGGAGCATAGGTAAACTAAAAGTTTATTTAACTGATATTTGGTCAACTCAATTTCTTGATAAATCAAGAAAAGTCAACCACGAACGCGTTTCGGGCTGTTGGCCCTCTTCAGCGTGGTGCAGACTGTACCTCTTCGACCAAATTTTGATCCCATGGGATTCCTGAGAAATCAAGAAATGGGTATTTAAGGCCAAGTTTGCGTAAATACGCTGTCGTAATACGCGCGACTGAAAATGTAATCTAATACACTTTAAAGCTTCGTTATAACACTCTTCTGGGAACTGGGCGCAATTCGAACTATAAACAGGAAATTAAAAAATCTAATCTAAAGGAAAATTTCTCTCAATAAAAATACTCAAAAATAATAGACATTACAATAATTGCATACTGTATTTTATTAGCGCACTATTTCTCTTTATTAACAAATGTCCGGGATAATTATTCATTTTCAACTAGGTTTTTATACTCTGAGTTTTTGCTAAAGTTAAGAAGTGTGTGGATGAAGGAAACCCAAGAGAGTTGTCTAGTTCACTTTGATTAACATTTTATTTTAGTCGCATTTCCGTGAAATTTTAATTTTATCTGCCATGGATAAAGATTTTTTTTTTCTAATCTGGCTTTAATTTTAAATCTAAGTTTTAGGGTTTTGAATGTTTTATAAAATAGCAATTAAAATATAATATAGATTTTCCTAATTTTATTTAAAAATGGAAAAGTAGAACAAAGATTTGATAAAATTGCACAATTTTTTACTCACTTTGAAGTGAATCACCACAAGGAAAGAGTGTTCTACATTTTGTTTTGGTGAGGCCGGAAGAAAAGTCTGGGAAAATCTCGAAGGTCGCGAAAAGCCTGAACTTTTCTCGAATGTTGGAGAAGTAAGTCGTTTGGCAACGCGCTAGTTTGCCTGCTGTGAGAATAGAGTGGGGATGCCCAAAACGTCTAATTTCTACAAAATCGGACTGTTTTCCCGCGAAGACTTTTCTGCTTATGTAGAATAGATTTTCTCAAAATATGGAAAGATCTTTATAAGTTGAATTGCAGCTTATTATAGCAAATTGTTGCATTATACTTGCTGTAATGAAGACAAACATCGAGGAAGTTTAATCAAAGGGGATCCATAAAATAACAATTTACAATAAAATGTGAGTCGGTGAAATTTTCTGAAAATATATACGTGAAAGCAATTCTAAGTGTGAATGAATGAAAATGATCTGTAGAAATTGGGAGAACAGCTGACTCATCAACTCAAAGTACACAATTATCAAAAGCAACAAACCCTCACATAAATCTGAAGTAAACCTAAACTGAATTCTATACAAGGGATCTATTTTGATAGAGGAAAAAGAAGAACAACCAGAAAATGTGATATTGGGAATTGTGCAAGAGGAGGTTTATATGGAAAACGATCAAGTGCTGCATCATTTTAATGCTGTCAAAAGTTTCGAAAAATTGAATCTAAGATTTCCATATCTACAAGAGTTACAAGAGAATATGAAGAAGAGGCTCTGGAATGAATATAATCAGGTTTCTTGAAACTGAAGAGGAATGAGAAGTCGACGAATCGGATTACTTCGAGATATTGCTCCCCTTAGGTAACTGGAGAAGTGAGCTGCTTGTGCAGAAAAAAAAAGAGTTGCTAAAATCATAAAACCTTTGGACTGTTGGGGAATCATGTTGCTAAAGAGAGAAATTCCGAAGACTTATCCTCTCTAGCTGAGGTCATCCAAAAATGTTTTTTTTAATTGGTGGGACCGCTCTAAAGTTCTTTCACCTCTCTCTCTCTCTTCAACGTTAAAACCATTGGATTTTTATGGTGAAGGACATTGAGTTTGAAAGCGATAGAGAACTAGCGTGTTTGGAGAAAGACTTCGTGACTAAATCCGGATCCAAGATCCAACAGTATTCGTAGTAGTAAAGATAGGAATCAAATCAGTCGGCAAAACTCTATCCACCATGATTATCATGGCCTGTACCACGTGTACTAGGGATAATAAAAAAGATAGGAATTATTAATATACGAGTTACTATCATGATACTTTACGGCCACAGAATGGAAAAATTATCTTGAAATTAGACGAATTTATATCCCAAACTTGACGTTACCAAGTCCTTCGAAACTGACTCTTTATCCTTTCATAGTTTCATACGGTAGGTCAAATATTGTGGACAATATGTGGTACTAACGGAATAGGCGAATTTATCTTATAGGCTCTAGATCTTTTGATCTATTACTGTCATTATCCTATGCTATGAAGTTCTAGGAGCTACTACATTTTTAAGATCAAAATAGTTTGTGCTTTATATATACTCCAACCTCTACTAGGAGACCACCTCCAGGAGTATCCAACATCTTAGACTGTCTAACAAGGGTCATTACTATACCTAGCTTGAGGGAATTCTTTATAACTCAGGTTCCTATAACGCGCAGAACGACAACTACCCTGGAAATCCAGCTTACTATTATGGACGAGTGCCAAGCACTTTTAATCGCGTCTGAGTGGACTGCTGAGTAGACCCAGTTCACCAGGGAGCTCCATGCTGAGGTCCAGTCTGGCTATAGATGTAGGGTTGAGGTGGGTCAGTTCAAGCAGGATAGCTGTCTGTAGCTACTCCAACTACGTCCAACGTTACCTAATGGAAAAACACTCCCTACTGGAACAAGTCCCTACAATTTCTACCCAAAATAATCATCAGAGGTTACAAGCTATCGCCATCGCTTCCCTATATTTACACCAACACCAACAGACGCCAACATCCAATATCAATACCTCAACATTTACATTCTATCAGTTTGCCCGCACCAGCTTTCACAATCATTAGCAAATATTAAAAACCACGAAATTCTAGTTTCTAACATCATTGCCTCACATTAGCACATCAGCTGGTAACTTTCATGATAATTGCTTTATATTACAACACCAATTTCTATCTTCTAACATCACTGCATCACATTACCATCACCAGCTGACATCTTTCACAATCATTACCGTACATTGCAGCCATCATTTAGCACCAACTTCAGCATCACTACCAGATATTACCATCACCTCTGGAATCAAATTTTACCGCCACTTCTACGCCACATCTTGCGACCCTGAGACCAAAGTCTAAGTCAAATAATCTTCCAGGTCAGTTGAGCCAAAGTATGTGGTAAAAAACAAAACAAGGCCATTGCAATCCTTTATTTATTATAGTGGGAGCCATTGAGTTCTAGCCCTGATCTCTAACCTCGACATTGAAGCTTCCTCTTCGTTTTATTTGGTTAGTCCAAGAAATACTTTTCCCCTCTAGTTAAAGGTAACGTTTAAAATGTCCATATGGCACTTGTTTATGCAAATAGGAAAAAAAATTGAAAGGCTAAAATGGAACTCCTAGAAAGCCCATTTCTTTAAATTTAGATAATGTGGTAATTTTAGATATTCATTTATGGTTATTCTTTTCCAAGTAAAATTAGAGAAATTACTGATGGTCATTCAATATGAAGTTGATCAAAATTAAAAATATTACAAACAATTAAAAATCAACGAAAAAAATAATTGACTAATTAAATATATTTATTAATGATTGAATTTCTTTTTCTTTAAATTAATATTTTCTTTTTTAGAAAACTTCATTTATCATTTTAAAAAAATAGCTTGATTACTTTGAATACGTTTGGAAATTGTAGATATATGTCGTTCGGTGTTTCCTAACAATCTCAACTCTAACTCTAGCGGCGGTTTAATGGCCGAGTTCGACTTGCGATCAAACTGAGATAAAGAACACGTTTGGTGTCAACGAGAAATGTATAACGGAGAGTATAAGGGCGCAGGACATAAGTTTATTTTTTTATTTCGCACTTTCGAATCTCTAGATTCTGCTCCAGTCAACCTAGAAGTTGGAAAGCTCGTGTTCTGTGTGACGTTACGCAATAAAAAATAAATTTGCTCCTTTTCCCTTATGCTTTTTGTTATACTGCAACTATGGTGATTATTAAGTCGTTAAGAAATGTACTATATCTTCAGTTTGTTTTAGAAGGAACTCTCTAGATGTCAATAATGACACACGAAACCGCTGGGACGCCTCACCACTGGTTTATTCATTGCACAATATAAAGTATGTAGAAATATCTCTTTTATATATAATTATATATATTGTAACATAGTATTTATTAATTTTATTATTTTTTTATTAACAGAGTGGTCATTTTTTTATGTTTATATCTTGCGACTCTGTAAATTTCCCTCGTGGCTTATCTTTTGTTTACAATTCATAGTTTGTCCTTCCCTGAAATAAATTGTTGTCTCCTCCTGAAGTTTTTGTCTTCCCTAATTTTCCACGTGGCATTTTGGTGGAGATGCTGGGTAAGTTAGGGAAGACAAACTGAAGATCGCCGAGAAGAATTTGAAACCATGGGTGCTGTAATCCACATTTTTAGAGACTGGCTCCAGGATTCCACCGCCGTGTCAAAGCCAAGACTTCCTTCCAAGATGACGATGTCCCTATAGACGACGATACGACGACAAAGCCGCTCTTCACGCCGCAAGAAAATGGACGCAAAGGTACTAGGGACAAAGTTCCAAGACTTCGATGGAATCCTTGGAAGAAGCACGTCAAATCCACGTCAGTATCTATAATAATTGCTAGCTGTGGGTCACAGCTCCCATAGGGAAGAAGCTATGTAACATAGTATTTATTAATTTTATTAATTTTTTATTAACAGAGTGGTCATTTTTATGTTTATATCTTGCGACTCTGTAAATTTCCCTCGTGGCTTATCTTTTTGTTTACAATTCATAGTTTGTCCTTCCCTGAAATAAATTGTTGTCACCTCCTGAAGTTTTCCCTAATTTTCCACGTGGCAATATATATAAGATTTGAGGCGGAATGAGGTAATTCATATTAATAAGGAAAAGGTGCCACTTTTGATACATTTATATGAAAAACAGTACAAAAGTGAAATTGTACTGGAATCGGGCGGATAAATCAAGAAAAAAGCATCTCCTGATCGTGAACCTGAAAGTTGCTGTTGGCTTGGGCCATCTGTCGGAATAAATATCAACTAATCGTTGATTATTTTTAATTATTCCAGAATTTTCCAAATCCCCTTTCTGGAATTATTAAAAATCAACGAGTAGTTGTTATTTATTGTTTAACCTTTTTTGTGTGTGTGTTAAATATAAGATTGTATGATTCTTTCTTATTCTTTACTGAAGTCAACCAAATTCGATTAAAGCCTATTTTTTAAAAATTGTGATTGGCTTCTAAGAGCTTGGAATTCTGGGTATTATGTCATTAACGAGGAAGAAGAGTTTAGTTGGTATTTTCTAATCCTTCTTTTTCAGTGCGCACTTTCCGTTTTAACTTTAAAACTATGTTTATTTTGTGAAAAACTTCCTTTTTACCCTCTTTACTGATCATTCCTATATGGATTCTTACTCCCAGCTGTTTCGTTTAGAGTCGGTTTCTTGTAATATCTTTATTTGAACCCGAAGACGTTTCTCTCCTGGACTATACAGGAAGACGATCAGATATGAAATACGATACTATTCTATCCTCCTCCCTTATAAATAAAAATCTAGTCTTATCAAAAAGCATATAAATATATATATACGTTCATAATATTCATGATCTTAAAAATATTGCACGATGTCGCGTAAAAATCAAAATGTTAAACTAAAGCGATTTTGCCAATCAAAAACCTTTGGGTAATTGTAAATAAAAATGAATGTAGATGAAATGTTGCGTTGGATATGGCTACACTAACAAACTTACTAAATTTCTCACGTGATGTTCTCACTCAAGACTTTAAAATAAGTTACTCAAGAACTGCTATACCCATCACACTATATATAGCTCTTCCCCATCACAACTGTTTGGTTTTCTCTTTAAACCAAAACATGCTCTTTCCAAAATCGTAGATTTCAAACTGTCGAACGTCTATTCGAGGAATATAAATATTAAGACTAAATATAGACCTTCGCTGATATAAACAGGACTTTCTCAAAGCCGTCGTCCTTAGATAATTTGAAAGAAAAGTCTAGATGATTAAATTTTGGTATTGTGTTTTTATACAAGTTTTAGTTTTTAAATGACTCTTTTATAATAATAAGAAATCTCATCGATAAGAAGAAATATCATCCTCGAATATCGTCTAGCGACTTCTGGTAGCAAATGTTCTTCTTTTGCAGCACAACTTTTAATTTACTGAATTCTTCATTGCCAACTCACACACACAGACATCATGTTACTTAAACTAATCTTTGGTATATCTATTTATTTCTTTAAAGAGAGTTTAATAATAATAATCCTTCTCTCTCAAAATGTATATATACAATATATGAAAATGAAATATTCGGTTGATATGTTTGCTTCTCTTCACCAAAAAAAGTGTTTCAATCATTTTAAAAGCGTCGCACACACATAAAGAGCTGGAAATAGACAATTGAAAAAATGAAAAATTTGGCAGATTTATACTGCGGGCAATAGTAATAATGATATATTCCTTATAAAAAATTAACAACACACACATCCTTGCTTATATAAATAAAATTGAAAGGTCCAGTGGATGTTTGTTACTTTTCTCCGACAATTACTGAATCGATTATTACTAAATTTCACACGTTTATGTTTATCATGATATAATTTTCAGCATCTAAAAACCTATCTTTAACCAACATCTTTAAAACCTATGCAGTTTATCCAAGTAACATAATACGGTGCCTACTTTGGTTCGCAGGAAGGAGTAAATCTCGAGGATTCATTAATACGGAAAGTGGCTTGCTAAAAGTTGACTAAGTCATAGGATAAACAGGAGGTGCATGGGTTTGGTAGCTCATATTGGTTAGAACTGAGGCCATAGAACTCCTGCATGATGGCCAAAATTGTGTGTGATATTGTTTAAAAACACGATCAACAAAAGAGTAAAAGGAAACGTCGCAACATTTTATTATTAAAAGGAATTACACAGAAGCTTGCGGGAAAGCCCTTCATTAGCCTTATGTTGTTGTTGGTGGTGTCCATCAGGTCGTGTTCAACTTCGGTGACAATATGAGCAAATATTCTCAAATTTGATCTGTTAGTGACCTTCCGGTTTCTTCCTTGACCCCTTCCAGCCAGCTCATTTCAGGTTTTTCTCTCTTTCTTCTTTCTGATTGAATGAATTGAAAGGCTTTCATTTTGTTCCATTTTGTGTTAGTCGTACCATTAGGATGTTACCCGTCATCTACTGGAGATGTACTGGGGATATAAATATGGTTTTTCCATTCATTGGGATTGAGACAAAATATAATTTCACAAAACCCTCCAGTATAGACATTCATATACATATCTACTTATATACATTGTGGAAGATAATTTTTAAAATGAATGTTTTAAATAAAACAATCCCCCCCCCCCCTACTGTCCCCTCTCTCTTAAAATTGAATTGACTATATGTTCTAGATTTTTCATATGATATATATTCATATATAATTTCTAATTTTGCTATTGCAGAGTATGGATCATGATGAGCAGCAAATGAGTGCAGACGAGCAAGGCGAAGATGAGGAATTAGGAGAATTTCTGGTAAAAATTCCTATCTTATTTATTTTTTTTTATGAATTATTTTTCTTATTTACATTAAGCAACACTAAAACATTGAGAAGTAAATAAATAAATAACGGTTGATGCAGAAATATTATTTTTTAATTGCTGAAGGAAAACATTTATCGTGTTTGGGTCGGTTGAATCCGTTATAACTTGGTCGTTGACATGACAGAGTCTCAGATGAGTGACAACCTCCATAAGAGACCGTGTGATGCCATGTTTGTTGGTCGGTCTCTCATGGGAGGCTCTGCTGTGTATGTTTTATGTTGTGTCAATAGAACTTCTAATTGTGCTCACAGATAAGAATAGAAGAGAGCGATCAAGAAGGATCACTTTCTCCACCTGCAGTGCTGCGACTTACTGGACCAATTGACCCCGTAAGTATTATTTATACTTTAATAATTTATCTTATTTACATATACATTAAAAATTTGTATTATAAACGACTCAAGATTCATTTTCAAAATTGTTTATTATCATTTCAAAGGCACATATTTATGAATCCTATCTCTAAATCTATATATTTTAAAGTTTTTATTTTAAAGTAAAAGTTCCAATAAAATTAATAGTCTTATATGCTGTGTGATATTGTTCTTATATTAAAATTGTATATATTGATTATATTAATATATAGCACAGCTGCATATATGATAAAGCAGAAAATAAGGTCAACACAAAGGTAACAATACTACCACGTCATATCAAAACATTTATCAATTAATTTTATTTCTTTTATTACTTTTATGACTCATGAACAAAACGTAAGCAAGTGGAAGGTTTTGATGTCGCCAGTAGTTAGTCTGTTTTTTTTATAGGAATCAGAGGCAATTTTTTTCACACTTGGTTATCTCGTGTGTCTTCAATAAAGATCACTGTGTACCAAATATCTTTCAGAGTTTTTTATGAATCCCGATATACTGCTGAATGTAAAACTTTTTTCAGGTTTTGTCCATGAATCTACATCAACCTGATGAAGAGCTTGCCCGAAAAAGCTTCTTCAATTTCTTTTGATAATAATTTAGGGGGTCGGTGGAAGGATGGTCTAAACCGTTGGTTTTTTGCTACGACCCGGGTTCGATTCCCGCATTTGGAACTTTTTTCTGATTTAAAAAAATAATGCTTCAATTGCACCCGATTCTTGCAAAAGTACAACCCCCACCAGCGAGTGCAAGTAACCAAATAGGGCTCTGACACATTTGTAAGTGCAAAGTCGAACACATGTGTAGAGATGTGGTACACTTACAGTAAAATCAGTCGCCTACCTCTACCCACCATGATTATCATGGCCTGTACCACATGTACTAGGGATTAGGAAAAAAAAAAGAAAGTTGCGACGTTACCGTTTGCTCTTTTGTCATTCTTAAACCCCAAAATCATCTTGATTATGAATAACTAACTATTATCCCCACACAAGGCATCATCCTATGGCGTCGGTCAGTGGTCAATAACGGTGACGTACGTATAACTAGTGGCTTTTGAACAAACTACGATTGATCCTAACTACTTTATTTTAATTATTAAAATTTTCATTATATTTATGTGGATTGGTCATTTCCGATATTTTTATACATTTTTTTTTTTAAATATTGAGATTTACGATTCAATAGAATTATATCAAAAAAGAATAACCTCATTTGCCGAATTTGTCAACGATTCAAGTTACAGACTCAAATTGACGTATAAAGTATTGCTAATTTTGAATGATAAAAAAAATGTTGGTATTAGACAGATTATATTCATTATTAGGAAAAATTCTCCTGATCGTACAACTGAAATTTGATTAATGGCTGCCCTATCTATTGAAATAAATATCAATTAATCGTTATTTTTTATTATTAATATATACAGTTATCAGAGTCATCAAGCAACAATTCTTAATAATCAATTCCGTCACCGTTTGCTATGGCTATTTGCTAATATGGCCATCTCTCATAACCATCGGTGGTTCAGTGGTAGAATGCTCGCCTGCCACGCGGGCGGCCCGGGTTCGATTCCCGGCCGATGCATTTTTTTTTTTTTACAATTTTTAAAACTCATTTATATATTATACAAGAATGACATCCACGGCGCCAATTTATAATTGTAACGAATAGTATTTGAATAAAAGCATTTAATCGGGTAAAACCCGGGCGTTGCCCGGGTCATTCTGCTAGTTCCAGAATATAGATCACGTATTATTTCTTGGTTGATAAATAAATGTCTACCACATACACGTTTCAGACTGTTAATACTAATCAATACGATATAGGCCTACAACCTTCAGGAAGCTTCTAGGACATGCTTTTTGGTCGTTTAGGTACAGCCTGCACCATGCTGACATGGGTCAACAGTCTTAAAAGCGTATACATGGTTGGCTTATCTTTATTTATAAAGAAAAGGTAGTTGGCCAATATTCGGGAATAATTTTAAAATCAAATAATATTTATTCATTTGTTATAGTTATTTATTCCGACAGATGGCGCAAGCCATCAGCAACACTCAGTTTCACTATATGAAGAGACTCTTTCTTTATTAATTTATCCACCTGAACTCAGTACAAGTTCCCATTAGTTATATGTGTCATACATGTTTTACGATTTTTCTTAACTAATGTTTTAATTGTACTTGCAGGTAAATCTGCTTCCAGATCTTGAACAAGTTGACATTGAGGTGGAGCTGAACGAGGAACGATTCATTGAAAGTCTGGTACTCAACTCTAATTTATTATCTTATAATAAAAATAAAAAAGGTGACCGTGCTCATATGAGAATTTAATTTTATATTTTTAATTTTTATTATTATAATATATATTACAATAATAAAAATTATATATATATTTTTTACCAGTTACAAATAAGACACGTGAAAAAATAGTACAAATGTGATATTGTACTGGGATAAGGTGCATAAATTAAGAAAAAGGCATCTCCTTATCTTGCACCACGCTGATGAGGGCCAACAGCCCGAAACGCGTCCGTGGTTAGCTTTTTCTTGATTAATCAAGAATGGGTATTTGGCCAATTCTGATATAATTAAAAATCAACGAGAATAGTTGATATTTATTCCGATAGATGGCGCAAGCCATCAGCAACTTTCAGTTGCACGATAAGGAGATGCCTTTTTCTTAAAATAATACACAATAATATCCGATCTGGATAATTGCGCTCGAAACTATTTACAATAATTCACATTGTAGTAGAGTAGAGAGAGGTAACAGAATTATCAAAAAGAAAATAAAAAATTAAGAAAAGGAGCATTTGAATAAACATATACAATAAACAAATAAGCAACAACATAAGCAGATAGATAAAACCGCAAGGTAGTTATTTACAATATATTAAGCAATGATGGAAGTTGATTTAATGAAGTAATCTGTAATAATTAGTATCGTGGAAGAGAAAGAGTTGATAAACTTGAGCTATTTACAATGAGTTATATTCTAAAGTAACTTATTAATTATTTGCATTTATATATATGAGGTTTTTTTCTTCATATATGTGCGTACCAAAGGATGCACCTTTCCCTTTAATTGTGTATCAGAACGATGCACTTTGGAGACTTTGCTGTTGTTTTATGTTCTTCCAGCTAATAGGAATTCTATAATTGTGCTTATAGATCGGAAGAGGTGACAGCGAGGAAGACATTTCTCATTCTCAATCTCGGGTGTTGGAGACTGTAAGTATTATTTACGTTATTCCAGATAATTTACCTTATTGGCATATAACCCCAGGTATTTTTATTTGAAAAGACATACACTTAAAATAGTTTACTATCAATTCAATGACATAAAAAAAAATTCGAACATCCCTTTTTAAAAATATTTTTATCGTATACACTGTGTAATTGTTCTTATGTAAATTTATATTTGGATAATTTTAATATATAGAAGTTTAGAGCTCATCTATAGTGAAACAAAAATCAACTAAAGGTTAATTTATGCTAAGGTACAGAGGTATTTTTTAAAGAACGATGAGTTTGTTTTTAACATAATATAAATACGTTTCTGTACCTGTTGTTGTTTCTTATCCCCTTGTGTAAAGATTACACGAATTCCATGAGTTCATGCTCCTCGAGCTGTTTTATGATGAGCAGCGGCCTCTCCCAAAGGTCACGTTTCTGTACCTTGATAAAGGTTGATGTTCAGCCAACTGAAATATTGGTAAAAATATTATTATTTTTTTATTCAATATATGCCTTTTTAGTTAAACTGTTTGCTATTTGTAAGCCTTGATGTTAAGCAACAGCCCTGCATTGATGTTGTCAGGAAATAAGGCTTCGTCTTAGAATATTTTTGATCAAGACCATCCCAACAGTCCTTAACAATTTTTCAGAGACCCTCTAGCGTCTTCGGTTTTCTATATCTAACAGCATCTTTCAGAAATCTAAAAAACAAAAATTCTTATAGGCCAAGTTAGGGGATTTGGCAAGGATGTGCTCAAAAGGGATGTACGAAATGTCGGTTTCATCCCTATTTTCGTCCAGGTATTGACGTTTTGAACGTGAGGTATGACTTCTTGACTTTATCCTGGTGCATAAACACTGATCTTGATAAAGGAAATGATCTCATTGTCGAATAATGGGTCTAAGACAAGTCTTTGGTAGATGTGTAAATTTATCTTTACATATTTGGGTCCGCCTTCTTTATAGTAAACGTCCCATTGTAACAGAAACCTGCCACAATAAGGGGCTTACATGGTTGGCTTTTCTTTATTTATCAAGAAATCGGGTTTGACCAAAAATTATTGAGCAAACATATAAATCATCGCTTAGTTGATTTTTGTTTCACTAGAATGCACTCTATCATTTAAAATTCTAATGTTAGTCTGGATATGTCTTTTTCATTTTTAACATCGCCAACTAACCTTTTACCTTTTTAAAAAAATTCACATGTTCATCGCACTTACTTTGGCTTTAAATACCCATTTCGTGATTTTTCGGGAAACCTCCTGAACAAAATATTTGGTCGTTGAGACACAGCCTTCACCACTCTGACGAGAGCCAACAGCCCGAAACGCGTACGTGGTTGGCTTTTCTTGATTTTTCAAGAATATGGATTGGTTAAATATTGTGGAATAAACCTAAATCAACGTTTAGTTGACATTTATTCCACTATATGGCGATAATATAAGATTTTAACTGTTCTTACACTTATGTGTGCCAATCTTTCTGTTTATATTTTCTAGGTGTAAGCCCCTTGACGTTAAGCAACAGCCCTGCATTGATTTTTACAGGAAATAAGGCTTCTTTTTGGAATATTTTGATCAAGACCATCACAACAGTTCTTAACGACTTTCTAGAGGCCATCTAGCGTTCATTTGTTTACTTCCAGATATTTCCGTGACTCGTTGTCAGAATAAAAGAACTAATTTTCTCGAGAAGAGTTACAATCGAGTCAACAAAACGCCGCTGTGTACATAAATAAAGAACAGTTTTGATTCAACTATATTATTTTTTATGTAAAAGGAAAAAAACATATACTGTGTTTGGGTCGGAAAAATCCGTTACAACTTGGTCTCTGACATGACCAAGTCTCCGATGAGAGACCACCTCCAGAAGAGACCGTGTGGCGCAACGTTTATTGACACATTCTGCTGTTTATGTTCTTCCAACTAATAGAATTGCTTATTGTGCTTGCAGATCGTAATAGATGACAGCGATGAAGAGGGCGCCTTCCCTCAGCCTCCAGTGCTGGAGCCTATTGTGCCAATTGACCCCGTAAATATTATCGACATTAAATATTCTGGCATTTACATAACGGCTTATAATTGAGTTTAATTTTGAAAATATTTTATTATCAATTCAAAATGACACACAAATTTGTAAATTTTTATCTAAACAATTTTCTTAAAATAAAAAAAAATAAAAATAAAATTTTCAAAATACGATTCTCGCAAACACTTTTAAAAAAATAAAAATAGATCATATTATTTGATAAGCATAAGCAGTTTTAAGATAGGTTATGTGGAAAAAATGTTTATATTTGTAAAGCGAATTGATCAGCAACGCCTTTCTGGCGTTTATTTTGGACAAATGTGTCCAAGTTTGTATATATAGGGGATTCAAATATTTTTCCTGAAGTCGTATGAGGACGCTTATAGCGCTTTCCCTCTCTTGTTGTTTTCGACTTGCTACTCTCCCCGCGCATTTCCTTTGGAACCAGATCCGATCCCCCAACACTAGAATAAGGATAGTTGGAATTTGATGAATACCTCCGAAAGAGTTGTCATCGAAGACTGAATTCTAAAAAACTGGTCGGAATTCATAGGATATGAAAATTTCCTCGTTTCGGTGAGAGAGATTGAGATTGAAACTGATTTACTACAATGTCCATATAAGGTTATATAAAGTTAAATACAGAATAAATATAAATAATAAATATTAATGTGAATAAATAAGATAAAATATATATGAATAAATATAGATAAATAAATGTAAAATATAGATTGATAGATATACATATATATAAGAATATATACAGTCTTCATTGGTGGCGTCCACCGCGGGAAAGACTCCGCCACCGGTGGACTGCGAGAGTTCTTTCCCACAGAGTGAGCAGGTCGATGTTATGGCTGGCGTTGCCCATCTCAAGACATAGTTGGTACTTGTAGATGGTAGCCTTCTCCACACTGGTCAATTTCATTGCCTCGGGATGGAGGCCGACGCCGAAGAGCCAGAGAGAGAGATTGACATCTAAAAAAAGGTGGATAATTATGATTAGTTTTGATGTAGTGTTACAAAGCAATTAGACTACTTTTAATATAGTTGGAACCGACCTCTTACTGTCATCTTGTTGAATTCCAGGACTCACCCTTCATCTTGACAGGGATTAATGGCGATATGTTTCACCGAATGAAAGTCCGAAAAGGAGATCTCTAGATCTCACCACTTTTTCAAGACTGTAAAGACACTCTTCAATCGAGTACAAAATGCTGTTTCGGAGCTACTTATTCTGATATCAGCGCCAAGAGCCTGAAGGCTAACTTTTACACATTCTTGGCCTGAATGAACACTTTCAAATTTATATATTTTAGGAACCCAAATAGTTTAGCTAACATCCTCACTTCTCGTGTGTCACGTGGATAGAAAAAACTTCTAAATTTTACCCAGAGAAATACGGACTTTCAGTAAGTCTGAATTATGGCTTTTTGGTGTATGTATAGAATAACAATTGTTTACCTTTTAAATAATCAAATTCGCTAATCAATTATTCAATTTATTGAATTTATAAGTCAAAATCGCAATATTCCTGCTATGGATATTTGTGTCAATGTACAATTATTCATTTCAATTATATATTTATTTAGTTAACCCTGGTTTCTGGAACGTAGTTGAAGTATAAAATTTAGAAATAAGAAATATATATGTATATAAAAGAAACAAATCAACAGATTAAAGGTTTGATTCCATCAAAAAATACAGAGTTAAAATGTTATTTTATATTGTTTCGTACTATCTCTCTCTCTCTGCCAATTTATATAAATTTTCATTATTATGGGGGTTATTTTATAGTTATCGTTCCCGTTTTTTTTTATTTATATATTTTAAGTAATAAAAATCATGGGGAGGGGGGAACAGGTGAATAAATAAAAAAAAAAGACATCTCCTAATTTAGTTGCACGATCAGGATATTCCTTTATCTTTATTAGTTTCATGTTCACCCAACATATATTTATTCCAACTTTGCTTGAAGATCGGAGCAGATGAGAGCGGTCAAGAGGAACCGCCTTTTGAACCCCCCGTTCTGGAGCCTATCGGATTCCTCTATGCGGTAAGAATTGTTTACATTTATCTTAATAATTGATCTTATTTATATAAGAATCTCTCTCAGGTATGTATTCATAACGACTCAATTTTATAAATCATTTGCAAATATATTAACGACACAAATTTATGAATGTTCGCTTAACATATGGGAAGGGCTTGTTTAGTGACCTAGTCAAGGGGTCGGCAAACTTTTGAGTCGAAAGAGTCAAAAATTACAATTTACAAAATTTAAAAGTTTTTAAAGAGCCACAACATTTTTCTTGACAAAAATAAATAGTACCCGCCTAAGTAATATTTACTTCTGGAACTATATAAAGAGCCGCAGCTTCACATCCAAAGAGCCGCATGTGGCCGCAGTTTACCGACCCCTGACCTAGTCGTTGAACTTTGAGATCGCGCTCGGACTGAGCGCAGATGGAAGCCGTGATGGTCGATGGTAAGAAACACGGTAGAACACAGATTCTGTCAACAGTGATTCGTGAAAGAATTTTGAGATGAATATCTCTGAAAGAGTTTCCACCGAAGAATGAATCCTAAAAAAGCACAGATCGGAAATCAGAGGAAAAGGAATATTCTTTGTTTTGATGTGATTGACATGAATAAGCTTGAAAATTAATATCAGTTTTGATGTAACGTCTCAAAGCAATTAGATTTCTTTATATAAGTGAATCTGACCTCTCGCAGTGATCCTGTGGAATTCAGCTCTCACCCCTTCATCCTAATAAGAATTATGGGCGACTTATTTCTCTGAGTTAAATTCCTAAAAAGGATCTCTGTAGTCAGCGCGTTTTCTAGCCTGTAGAAACACGATATACAATCGAGTACAAAATTCACTTTCCCCGCTACGTATTCGTTTGGCTCTGATTATTAGCGCCAAGAGCCCGAATGTTACATTTTACTCACACACACATGCTTGGTCTAAATACAGTTTCAAATTTAAATATTTATTCCGTATAATTAATATTTTAGACACACAAATAGTTTAACTAACAACCTCACTTCTTTCGTGTCACGTGGATAGAAAGTTTTATTTTAGATTTTCAATTTAGTTAACCAGAGTCCCCTGAGGCCTAATACAAGCATAACACTAAAAGAGAGACAAAATATATATAAAAGAAACAGGTCAAGGCTTTGTTTCATCAAACAAAACAAAGGGTCAAAATATATATTAATAAAAAATTATATTTTATATTGTTTCTTACTATCAATTCATACAATTCTTCATATATTATGGGACTCACATTTCCTAGCCGTGAATTCCGATATTTTGGCAAAAAAATATATATTTAGAATTTTATTAATTATTTTTAAAATTCTGACAAAAAATGAAATTATGTGATTTAAAAGATCCCCTTAAAAAGACTATTGTCGTTTGTGAGGTGAAACCCAATGATTCAAGTGTCATAGTTTTAAATCCAAGGATAATTTATTGATATATTTTATATATAAGCACAGTAAAATGAATAAAAACGAGTAAGATTACTTTTATCCATTTTTTATGTTTTTACAACCAATACAAATTCCAACCGTGCTTACAGATCGGATTCGATGAGAGCGGTGAAAAAGAATCGTTTCTCGAACCCCCTTTGCTGGAGCCCATCGGATCCCTCAACTGGGTAAATATTTATCTCAATATTTATTTATTTATATCAATATTTTTCGGCTATTTTTCATATGGAACCAATTCTTGAAACAAATTGTAAATATATTTCATTATGAAATATCTTAATAGCACAAATTTAAGAAAGTTATCTTAACATGAGAAGTGCTTGTTTGGTGACATGGTCGTTGAACTTTGAGATCGCGCTCGGGTTGAGCGCAGATGGAAATCGTGATGGTTCCCTCTCTCTTGATGGAGATACCCAAGTAAACTCAAAGTCCCAGTAAATTCTATCATACAATTTGAAGGTCATATATTTTTTCTTTGATATATAGGATATGTACTTTATTTCTTTGACTGTGACAATTTGACAATTAAAACATCTTTATTGACTTCTTAGTCAATATTTACAGAATAAAAATTATACCGATATTATTATATTTTGTTGATTCTTTTTAATATTTCAGTGTTTATTACTCAATACAGTTTATTACAGTGTATTTTATTTAAAGAGTATCTAGATCATTCACTTTTAATTATATAGCTTCATTTCATAATATAAAAAAGCCAAATCTGTGACTTTTATCTTTCGTGCTAGAAGAGAATATTTTGATATCTCTGTCTCTTGTATGTATATATATTTTACACATATAATACACGAGTATAATTGTTATTTATATAACAATTGTAGACAGTATATATATTTGAGATACAATTGTATTTTCATTAGATAGTTTCTTACTTTGGTCTTATATAGCGAGAGTGGAATCACATGCCCACGTGATTTAGTTTATATCAAAGAAAAACCTTAATAAAGAGAGGCGTTTTGCCCCTAGAAATATCGGTAAAAATAATACATTTTAATTTAGGTCCAATATATGCTAATTATTTATTTATACATATACATAATAAAAACATACCATACACCATATAATAGTCGGAAGTCAATTCATGTAGAATCAGACGCGTAAATCTTCTGAGAAATGTTTCTGTGAATATGTGAGTTTGCCGACAGCGATGATATCCATCCATGGGTGGCTTCATCAGAGAACGCTCCGACTGAAAATGTAGACACCATTTTGAAGCAGCTTCCTATTTATATTAGTAATGGATAAGCCGCAGACGAGGTGCTTGTAATTTCTCTGCTTCCTCTGACTTCATAGTTCTTAACACCTGTGTAAGTCACTGGGACCTATAGGTGCCTTTATCTTACATTTCACGTCACATATGTGTGTGAGATCTATTATTCCTTAGATATGGATGTTTTGTGAAGGTGCTAACTTGAAAAATAAAATTTTTGAATCAGTTATATATTATATATTGCAAATATATATCTCAATATATAGATAAATATTAGATAATAACTTTTGGTTTTCAGTTTTTCTCCTATTGCAGGAATAGTAATATAGCAATAACTCCTCTTATAACTACACTGAGTATTTTAATCATATATCATGGACTTTTATTGTAGAAGCTATGTTATCTCTTTCACCTAATTATTTTGTTGAAGAACTAGAGTTCGCAACAGAATAAGATGAAACAATCCACAAAAACATGATATTATTACCCGGTTGTGAATTGAGCAATGAAGTTCTAGAAAAAATAAAATAACGGAAGCGATTCTTAGCTTTTTTTTATTTTTGTGACATGTGACAATCCTCGTTTTGATGCGATTGTCATCAATAAGCTGGAAAATTATGATTAGTTTTGATGAAGGGTCTCAAAGCTATTAGACTTCTTTTAATAACTAAATCCGACCTCTTACTGTCTTGTGGAATTTCAGGACTCACGCCTTCATTTGAACAGGGATTATTGGCGAT
>CP092886.1:176571873-176587512 GCA_030710605.1 Cordylochernes scorpioides | reverse complement strand
TTAATTTTATATTTTTTAATTTTATTATTATAATATATATTACAATAATAAAAATTAAATATATATATTTATTACCAGTTACAAATAAGACACGTGAAAAAATAGTACAAATGTGATATTGTACTGGGATAAGGTGCATAAATTAAGAAAAAGGCATCTCCTTATCTTGCACCACGCTGATGAGGGCCAACAGCCCGAAACGCGTCCGTGGTTAGCTTTTTCTTGATTAATCAAGAATGGGTATTTGGCCAATTCTGATATAATTAAAAATCAACGAGAATAGTTTATATTTATTCCGATAGATGGCGCAAGCCATCAGCAACTTTCAGTTGCACGATAAGGAGATGCCTTTTTCTTAAAATAAGACACGGTATATCCGATCTGGATAATTGCGCGTGAAACTATTTACAATAATTCACATTGTAGTAGAGTAGAGAGAGGTAACAGAATTATCAAAAAGAAAATAAAAAATTAAGAAAAGGAGCATTTGAATAAACATATACAATAAACAAATAAGCAACAACATAAGCAGATAGATAAAACCGCAAGGTAGTTATTTACAATATATTAAGCAATGATGGAAGTTGATTTAATGAAGTAATCTGTAATAATTAGTATCGTGGAAGAGAAAGAGTTGATAAACTTGAGCTATTTACAATGAGTTATATTCTAAAGTAACTTATTAATTATTTGCATTTATATATATGAGGTTTTTTTCTTCATATATGTGCGTACCAAAGGATGCACCTTTCCCTTTAATTGTGTATCAGAACGATGCACTTTGGAGACTTTGCTGTTGTTTTATGTTCTTCCAGCTAATAGGAATTCTATAATTGTGCTTATAGATCGGAAGAGGTGACAGCGAGGAAGACATTTCTCATTCTCAATCTCGGGTGTTGGAGACTGTAAGTATTATTTACGTTATTCCAGATAATTTACCTTATTGGCATATAACCCCAGGTATTTTTATTTGAAAAGACATACACTTAAAATAGTTTACTATCAATTCAATGACATAAAAAAAAATTCGAACATCCCTTTTTAAAAATATTTTTATCGTATACACTGTGTAATTGTTCTTATGTAAATTTATATTTGGATAATTTTAATATATAGAAGTTTAGAGCTCATCTATAGTGAAACAAAAATCAACTAAAGGTTAATTTATGCTAAGGTACAGAGGTATTTTTTAAAGAACGATGAGTTTGTTTTTAACATAATATAAATACGTTTCTGTACCTGTTGTTGTTTCTTATCCCCTTGTGTAAAGATTACACGAATTCCATGAGTTCATGCTCCTCGAGCTGTTTTATGATGAGCAGCGGCCTCTCCCAAAGGTCACGTTTCTGTACCTTGATAAAGGTTGATGTTCAGCCAACTGAAATATTGGTAAAAATATTATTATTTTTTTATTCAATATATGCCTTTTTAGTTAAACTGTTTGCTATTTGTAAGCCTTGATGTTAAGCAACAGCCCTGCATTGATGTTGTCAGGAAATAAGGCTTCGTCTTAGAATATTTTGATCAAGACCATCCCAACAGTCCTTAACAATTTTTCAGAGACCCTCTAGCGTCTTCGGTTTTCTATATCTAACAGCATCTTTCAGAAATCTAAAAAACAAAAATTCTTATAGGCCAAGTTAGGGGATTTGGCAAGGATGTGCTCAAAAGGGATGTACGAAATGTCGGTTTCATCCCTATTTTCGTCCAGGTATTGACGTTTTGAACGTGAGGTATGACTTCTTGACTTTATCCTGGTGCATAAACACTGATCTTGAAAAAGGAAATGATCTCATTGTCGAATAATGGGTCTAAGACAAGTCTTTGGTAGATGTGTAAATTTATCTTTACATATTTGGGTCCGCCTTCTTTATAGTAAACTTCCCATTGTAACAGAAACCTGCCACAATAAGGGGCTTACATGGTTGGCTTTTCTTTATTTATCAAGAAATCGGGTTTGACCAAAATTATTGAGCAAACATATAAATCATCGCTTAGTTTATTTTTGTTTCACTAGAATGCACTCTATCATTTAAAATTCTAATGTTAGTCTGGATATGTCTTTTTCATTTTTAACATCGCCAACTAACCTTTTACCTTTTTTAAAAAATTCACATGTTCATCGCACTTACTTTGGCTTTAAATACCCATTTCGTGATTTTTCGGGAAACCTCCTGAACAAAATATTTGGTCGTTGAGACACAGCCTTCACCACTCTGACGAGAGCCAACAGCCCGAAACGCGTATGTGGTTGGCTTTTCTTGATTTTCAAGAATATGGATTGGTCAAATATTGTGAAATAAACCTAAATCAACGTTTAGTTGATATTTATTCCACTATAAGCGCTAATATAAGATTTTAACTGTTCTTACACTTATGGATTCCAATCTTTCTGTCTATATTTTCTAGGTGTAAGCCCCTTGACGTTAAGTAACAGCTCTGCATTGATATTTCCAGGAAATAAGGCTTATTTTTGTAATATTTTGATCAAGACCATCCCAACAGTCCTTAACGACTTTGTAGAGGCCATCTAGCGTTCATTTGTTTACTTCCAGATATTTCCGTGACTCATTGTCAGAATAAAAGAACTAATTTTCTCGAGAAGAGTTACAATCGAGTCACCAAAACGCCGCTGTGTACATAAATAATGAACAGTTTTGATTCAACTATATTATTTTTTATGTTAAAGGAAAAAAACATATACTGTGTTTGGGTCGGAAAAATCCGTTACAACTTGGTCTCTGACATGACCAGAAGAGACCGTGTGGCGCAATGTTTATTGACACATTCTGCTGTTTATGTTCTTCCAGCTAATAGAATTGCTGATTGTGCTTGCAGATCGTAATAGATGACAGCGATGAAGAGGGCGCCTTCCCTCAGCCTCCAGTGCTGGAGCCTATTGTGCCAATTGACCCCGTAAATATTATCTACATAAATATTCTGGCATTTTCATAACGGCTTATAATTGAGTTTAATTTTGAAAATATTTTATTATCAATTCAATGACACACAAATTTGTAAATTTTATCTAAACAAATTTTCTTAAAATTAAAATAAAAAATAAAAATATATATTTTTTTTAAATACGATTCTCGCAAACACTTTTAAAAAATAAAAATGGGCCATTTTATTTGATAAACATAAGCAGTTTTAAGATTTTCAGTTATGTGGAAAAAATGTTTATATTTTTAAAGCGAATTGATCACCAACGCCTTTATTTGGACAAATGTGTCCAGGTTTGTACATATAGGGGATTCAAAGGTTTTTCCTGAAGTCGTATAAGACGCTTATGGCGCTCTCCCTCTCTTGTTGTTTTCGACTTGCTACTCTCCCCGTGCATTTCCTTTGGAACCAGATCCGATCACCTCAAAACTAGAATAAGGATAGTTGGAATTTGATGAATACCTCCGAAAGAGTTGTCATCGAAGACTGAATTCTAAAAAACTGGTCGGAATTCATAGGATATGAAAATTTCCTCGTTTCCGTGAGAGAGAGATTGAGATTGAAACTGATTTATTACAATGTCCATATAAGATTATATATGGTTGATTACAGAATAAATATAAATAATAAATATGAAAGTGAATAAATAAGATTAAATATAAAAGAATAAATATAGATAAATAAATGTGAAATTTATATAAGAATATATACAGTCTTCATTGGTGGCGTCCACCGCGGGAAAGACTCCGGCACCGGTGGACTGCGAGAGTGCTTTCCCCCAGAGTGGGCAGGTCGATGTTATGGCTGGCGTTGCCCATCTCAAGACATAGATGGTACTTGTAGATGGTAGCCTTCTCCACACTGGTTAATTTCATTGCCTCGGGATGGAGGCCGACGCCGAAGAGCCAGAGAGAGAGATTGACATCTAAAAAAGGTGGATAATTATGATTAGTTTTGATGTAGTGTTTCAAATTAATTAGACTACTTTTAATATAGTTGGAACCGACCTCTTACTGTCATCTTGTTGAATTCCACGACTCACCCCTTCATCTTAACAGGGATTAATGGCGATATGTTTTACCGAGTGAAAGCCCGAAAAGAAGATCTCAAAACTTTTTCAAGACTTTAGAGACACTCTTCAATCGAGTACAAAATGCTGTTTCGGAGCTACTTATTCTTATATCAGCGCCAAGAGCCTGAAGACTAACTTTTACACATGCTTGGCCTGAATAAACACTTTCAAATTTAAATATTTTAGGCACGCAAATAGTTTAGCTAACACCCTCACTTTTCGTGTGTCACGTGGGTAGAAAAACTTCTAAATTTTACCCAGAGAAATATGGACTTTCAGTAAGTCTGAATTATGGCTTCTCGGTGTATGTATAGAATAACAATTATTTACCTTTAAAATAATCAAATTCGCTATTCAATTATTCAATTTATTGTATTTATAAGTCAAAAACGCAATATTCCTGCTAAAGATATTTGTGTCAAAGTACAATTATTCATTTCAATTATATATTTATTTAGTTAACCCTGGTTTCTGGAACGTAGTTGAAGTATAAAATTTAGAAATAAGAAATATATATATAAAAGAAACAAATCAACAGATTAAAGGTTTGATTCCATCAAACAATAGAGTTAAAATGTTATTTTATATTGTTTCGTACTATCTCTCTCTCTCTCTGCCAATTTATATAAATTTTCATTATTATGGAGGTTATTTTATAGTTATCGTTCCCGTTTTTTTATTGATATATTTTAAGTAATAAAAATCATGGGGGGAACAGGTGAATAAATAAAAAAAAAGACATTTCCTAATTTAGTTGCACGATCAGGAGATGCCTTTTTCTTTATTAGTTTCATGTTCACCCAACATATATTTATTCCAACTTTGTTCGAAGATCGGAGAAGATGAGAGTGGTCAAGAGGAACCGCCTTTTGAACCCCCCGTCCTGGAGCCAATCGGATTCCTCTATGCGGTAAGAATTATTTACATTTATCTTAATAATTGATCTTATTTATATAAAAATCTCTCTCAGGTATGTATTCATAACGACTCAATTTATAAATCATTTGCAAATATATTAACGACACAAATTTATGAATGTTCGCTTAACATATGGGAAGGGCTTGTTTAGTGACCTAGTCCAGGGGTCAGCAAACTTTTGAGTCGAAAAAAAGAGTCAAAAATTAAAAAATTTACAAAATTTCAAAGTTTTCAAAGAGCCACAACCCATTTTTCTTGCGAAAAATAAATAGTACTCGCCTAAATAATATTTACTTCTGGAACTATATAAAGAGCCGTAGCTTCACATCCAAAGAGCCGCATGTGGCTGCAGTGTGCCGACCCCTGACCTAGTCGTTGAACTTTGAGATCGCGCTCGGACTGAGATGGAAGCCGTGATGGACGATGGTAAGAAACACGGTAAAACACAGATTCTATCAACAGTAATTCGTGGAAGAATTTTGAGATGAATATCTCTGAAAGAGTTGCCACTGAAGACTGAATCCTAAAGAAGCACAGATCGGAAATCAGAGGATATGGAATATTATTCGTTTTGATGTGGTTGACATCAATAAGCTGGAAAATTAATATCAGTTTTGATGTAACGTCTCAAAGCAATTAGATTTCTTTAAATAAATGAATCTGACCTTTCGCAGTGATCCTATGGAATTTCAGCTCTCACCCCTTCATCCTAATAAGAATTATGGGCGACTTATTTCTCCGAGTGAAATTCCCAAAGAGGATCTCTGTAGTCAACGTGTTTTCTAGCCTGTAGACACACGATACAATCGAGTACGAAATGCACTTTCACCGCTACATATTCGTTTGGCTCTGATTATTAGCGCCAAGAGCCCGAATGTTACATTTTACACACACACATGCTTGGTCTGAATACAGTTTCAAATTTAAATATTTATTCCGTATAATTAATATTTTAGACACGCAAATAATTTAACTAACAACCTCACTTCTTCCGTGTCACGTGGATAGAAAGTTTTCTTTTGGATTTTCAATTTACCCTACCCGAGTTTCCCTGAGGCCTAATACAAGCATAACACTAAAAGAGAGACGAACTATATATAAAGGAAACAGGTCAAGGCTTTGTTTCATCAAACAAAAAAAAAAAGATTCAAAATATATATTTAATAAAAAATTATATTTTATATTGTTTCTTACTATCAATTCATACAATTCTTCATATATTATGGTACTCACATTTCGTAGAAGTGGATTCCGCTCTTTTACAAATATATTTATATTTAGAATTTTATAAATTATTAAAAATATTCTTACAAAAAATGAAATAATTTTTTTTAAAAGATCACCTTAAAAAGACTATTGTCGTTTGTGAGGTCAAACCCAATGATTCAAGTGTCATAGTTTTAAATCCAAGGATAATTTATTGATATACACTGCGTGACATTGAAAATGGAACACCAAGAAATAGTGGCCAGAAAATTATGCAAATTTCAGGGTAGACGCGCCTAACCGAGTTATGCAAATTATGTAAAATGCGCAGCTCTCGTGCGCTCATGGAGTAAGATATAAGGGAAGGAACTTGCAGAAAGGACAGTATTCGTGTCGTTATTTCTTCAAGGAAAATCATTGTAGAAATTTTGTTCTTGTGTCAAAAGACACGTGTAATAACAGAGAATGCCAGGTCATCGTAAACGAAGGCAGTTCAAGCAGACAAACGCTTTTACGAGGGGCATGGTGATCGGACTGAAAAGGGCAGGTTGGTCCATACGTCAAATCGCAGCTGATACACACCTTGGTGCACCGACTGTGGAGAAGATGGTTGGAACAAGGAAATGTGGCAATTTATAGGAATGTCGGTGCAACCAGAGTGACGTCAGCACGTGTGGATCGGCGTATCCTTCGACAAGCAGTGGCGGCCCCACAAGCCACTTGTACCGCCATCCTGCAACATGTGCAAGACACCCTAGATCATTCCATCTCGACCAGAACCATTTCCCGTCGATTGGTTTCTAATGGCTTGCACTCATGCCGTCCGCTAAGAAGACTGCCATTGACCCCACCGAATAGGCGCCTACGTTTGGAATGGTGCCGGGCTAGATCGACGTGGATGACGGAATGGCACAGGGTCGTGTTCTCAGATGAGTCGCGTTTCTGCTTGTCCAGTGATAGTCGCCGTGTACGCGTGTGGCGTCGACGTGGAGAAAGGTCCAATCCGGCAGCAATTGTGGAACGCCCCACCGTGCGACAACGTGGAATCATGGTTTGGGGCGCAATCGCGTATGATTCCAGGTCACCTTTACTTCGTATTCAGGGCACTATGACGGCCCAACGATACGTTGATGATGTGCTGCGACCGGTGACACTCCCCTACCTTCAGGGGGTACCCAATGCCCTTTATCAGCAGGATAACGCCCGACCGCACACTGCTCGCATTAGCCAACAAGCTCTGCAAGATGTACAGATGCTTCCCTGGCCACCGTACTCTCCTGATCTCTCACCAATCGAGCACGTCTGGGACATCATTGGACGCCGTTTGCATGCCTTGCCACAGCCGCGTTCAGAAGACGAACTGTGGCAAATGGTTGAGAGGGAATGGAGAGCCATCCCTCAGGACGCCATCCGTACTCTGCTTGACTATCTACCTAGACGTGTTGCTGCGTGCATCGCCGTCCGCGGTGGTCCTACTTGCTACTAAGCCGACGCCGTTCTCGCTCTGTATTATGACTATCATTTTGAAATGAAGATTACTTATTGTTCGTCCTCTCTCTGTCTGCCGAGTTTCATCACTTTCTGGCCACTATTTCTTGGTGTTCCATTTTCAATGTCACGCAGTGTATTTTATATATAAGTACAGTAAAATGAATAAAAACGAGTAAGATTACTTTTTATAAATTTTTTATGTTTTTACAACCAATACAAATTCCAACCGTGCTTACAGATCGGATTAGATGAGAGCGGTGAAAAAGAATCGTTTCTCGAACCCCCTTTGCTGGAGCCCATCGGATCCCTCAACTGGGTAAATATTTATCTCAATATTTATTTTATTTATATCAATATTTTTCGGCTATTTTTCATATGGAACCAATTCTTGAAACAAATTGAAAATATATTTTATTATGAAATCTCTTAGTATCACAAATTTAAGAAAGTTCTCGTAACAT
Organism: Cordylochernes scorpioides; assembly: GCA_030710605.1. NCBI lineage: Eukaryota > Metazoa > Arthropoda > Arachnida > Pseudoscorpiones > Chernetidae > Cordylochernes > Cordylochernes scorpioides. Next base: position 176,579,421 of record CP092886.1, on the reverse strand, counting down.
GAGAAGTGATTGTTTGGTGACATGGTCGTTGAACTTTGAGATCGCGCTCGGACTGAGCGCAGATGGAAACCGTGATGGTTCCCTCTCTTGATGGAGATACCCAAGTAAACTCCAAGTCCTAGTAAATTCTATCATACAATTTGAAGTTCATATATTTTCTTTGATATATATGATATGTACCTCATTTCTTTGACTGGTTTAACTGCTTTATTATATTTTGTGAGCCTTTTTAATATTTCAGTGTTTATTACTCAATACAGTTTATTACAGTGTATTTTATTTAAATAGTATCTAGATCATTCACCTTTAGTTATATAGCTTCATTTCATAGTATAAAAAAGCCAAATCTGTGACTTTTATCTTTCCTGCTAGAAGAGAATATTTTGATATATCTGTCTCTTGTATGTATATATATTTTACACATCTAATACACAAGTATAATTGTTATTTATATAAATATTGTATATATATAATATACAGTGGAATTTTCAACAGATAGGTTCTTACCTTGGTCTTATATAGCGAGAGTGGAATCACATGTCCACGTGATTTAGTTTATATCAAAGAAAGGCCTTGATAAAGAGAGGCGTTTTGCCCCTAGAAATATTGGTTAAATAATACATTTTAATTTAGATCCAATATATGCTAATTATTTATTCATTATGAGTAACACCATATAATAGTCGGAAGTCAATTCATGCAGAATCAGTCGCGTAAATCCTCTGAGAAATGTTTTTGTGAATATGTGAGTTTGCCGACAGCGATGATATCCATCCATGGGTGGCTTCATCAGAGAACGCTCCGACTGAAAATGTAGACACCATTTTGAAGCAGCTTCCTATTTAGATTAGTAATGGATACGCCGCAGACGAGGTGCTTGTAATTTCTCTGCTTCCTCTGACTTCATAGTTCTTAACACCTGTGTAAGTCACTAGGACCTATAGGCGTCTTTATCTTACATTTCACCCCACAGATGTGTGTAAGATTTATTATTCCTTAGATCTGGATGTTTTGTGAAGACTACCTTGAAAAATGAATGTTTTTAATCTGTTATATAATATATATTGCAAATATATCTCAATATATAGATAGATATATATCGCCGCAACTCTTTTTATTAATTAACGGAAGCGATTCTTAGCTTTTTTATTTTTGTGACATGAAAATAAGTGTTATGTTGTTAATCCTCGTTTTGATGCGATTGTCATCAATAAGCTGGAAAATTAAGATTAGTTTTGATGAAAGGTATCAAAACAATTAGACTTCTTTTAATGAGTGAATCCGACTTCTTACTGTCTTCTCGTGGAATTTCAGCACTCACGCTTTCGTTTAAACAGGGATTATTGACATGTTTCACAGAGTGAAAGTTCGAAAAGGGGATATCTTTGTAGTTAACACTTTTCATAATCTGTAGAGACACGATCCATTCGAGTACAAATTTCTGTTTCGACGCTATGTTTCCGACTGGCTTTGATAATAACGCCAAGGGGCTGAGCACATGCTTGGTCTGAATAAATTCTCTAATAATTTGAATATTTTGAATTATTATGAATTATTATTTAAATTATAATTTTAATTATATAAATGAATTATTCAATTTTCAAGTCGAACCAAATTCTTTAATCAATAACTTCACTTTTCGTGCGTGACGTGGATGGAAGGTTTTCTAAAGTTTTCCCAGAATAAGGTGGGCGTTCAATACGTCCAATTAATGGCCTTTGAAGTAAAAATTATTAAGCGCGTCAAAATTATCCAATTCACCTTTCAAAAATGTTTTTATTTATTTTATTTAACCTAAAAACGCAACATCTCTGCTAGGTATATCTCTGTTAACGTACAATCATTTAGTTCAAGTATATTTATTCATTCAGTTAACCAAAAGGTTTCTGGGACTTAGTTCAAATAAAAATTTAAAAATTTAAAGAAAATATATTCAAGAAACAAGTCAACAGATTTATGGCATGATTTCATCGAACAAAACAGAGAATCAAAATATAGATTCACAAAAAATCAGTATTTTATATTGTTCCTTTAATATCTACCAATTTATACAAATCTCCAATTATGAAATGCACTTTGTAGTTGTGGATTCCGCTTTTTGTCCATATATATTTATTTTTAGAATTTTCTTAAATAAAAAAAAATGGAATGATATCATTTATAAAAATTTACCTTAAAAAGAGTAAGCTTTTTTGGTCAGGTGAAACCCAATGGTTCAAGTTATAGTTTTTTTTTTTTAATCCATGGGGGGGATAAATTATTGGTATATTGTAAGAGTAGCAGAATTTTACTATTTGTTTTATTTTTTTCTAACTAGTACAAATTCCAACTGTGCTTGCAGACCGGAGCAGATGAGAGCGATCAAGAGGAAATGTCTCTCGAACCCCCCGTCCTGGAGCCTATCGGACTCCTCGACGTTGTAAGTATTGTTCACATTTATCTTAATAATTAATCTTATTTATACAAATATTTATCAGGTATTTATACATAACGACTCAATTTTAGAAATCATTTGAAATTATATTTTATTACCAAGCATTTCCATTTCCAGTAAATAAATGTATATTAAATTTAATACCTTTTGTAGATATATTTTGGATTATATAGCAACACATATCTTTTAAGAAACTGATAATTCATATTATGTTCATTGTAGATATTGCCAGACATTTCTTTATTTTGTACACAGTTTTCTGTTCTCGTTTTTTTTTCTCCCTTTCTCCTTGTTAATATCATATGACTATTCTTTACGGCCTAAAATTATTGTATATATGTATAGACAAATGTAAAGGCATACATGTATGACAGCTCAAGTGTCCCTAGGGGGACATAGCGCTTTAAATTGAGATAAATAAGTAAAAATATATTTTATTATCAATTCTCTTAGTGACATAAATTTAAGAATGTTCTCTTAATATAGGAAAGGCTTGTTTGGTGACATAGACTTTCAGATCGCGATCGGACTGAGGAGCCGTGATGGTTCCCTCTCTCTTGATAGAGATACCTAAGTAAACTTCAAGTCCCAGTAATTTCTCTCATACCGCTGAAAGGTCTTTTTTTCTTTGATATAAGATGTGTACAATCTTTCTTTCACCGGTCCATTATGTTTTGTTGATTTTTTTTCTCAATGTTATAAATATATATTTATCAATACCGTTTATCACCTTGTATTTATTTAATGGACTGTCATAGTTATTCACTGGTAATCAGAGCTTTCCATTTTATAATATTATGATGCATTAGCGCGCCATCTGTTATCAAAATTCGAAACTATTATAGACGCGTAGGATTCTTTTTAAAAATCCAAATCTGTAGTTTAATGTTCGAGCTTGTAGAGACACGTTCGAATCGATTACAAAATGTTGTTTTGGAGCTACGAATTCGACTGGTTCTGATATTAACGCCAAGAGCTTTACGCTACATTTTACAGATGGCTGTATATCAAATAAATTCTCAAATTTAAATATTTATTACGAATATTATATATTTAGGCACGCAAATAGTTTTTAACTAACAAGCTTACTTCTCGTGTGTCACGTGGATGGAAAATTCTCCCAGAATAAGATGGGCATTCAATGGTCCAATTAATGGTTTTTAATTTAAAAATTATTAACCTCCAAAATAATCCAAATCGCCTTTCAATATTTTTGTTTATTCCATTTAACTTAAAAACTAAATATCCCTGCTAGGGATATGTCAATGTACAATTGTTTAGTTAAAGTATTTATTTATTTAGTTAACCCTGGTTTCTAGAAAGTAGTTCAAGTATTAAATTTTAAAAATAATATATGTGTGTGTGTATGAAAAAACAACAAAAAAATATATAAAAGGTCAGGTCTTGATAAAAACCAAAAGAGGCATATCCTGACTAGGCATTGGGTTGGCCAAATATCGCGGAGCAAGTTAAATATATATATATATAAAGTTTAGTTTATTTTTCTCTAGTAGATGGCGCTCTGCCATCTAGAAATGCTCATGTGAGCCTGGTCAGGAAATGCCTCTTTTGTTTTCAATATAAATTTACTAAAGAAACACACAAGTCAACAACACAGATCAAAGGCTTGGTTTCATCAAACAAAACAGAGTCAAAATATATACTCACAAATATTATCATTTTATATTTGTTCCTTATTATCTACCAATTTATACAAATCTTCATCTATTATGGAATGCACCTCGTATTTGTGTATTCTTCCTTTTTGTCATAAAATATTTTTTATATTCATAATTTTCTTATTTAAAAAAAATATGAAAAAAATGAAATTGCGATTTAAAAGATAACCTTAAAAAGAGTAAGCTCGTTTGTCAAGTGAAACTCAATGATTCAAGTTATAGTTTTAAATGCGTGGATAAATTATTGGTATATTTTTAGCAATAAAATAAAAACATGCAAGATTTAATTTGACTTATATGTTTTTGTATATTTTTCCAACTAATACAAATTCCAACTTTGCTTACAGATCGGAGCAGATGAGAGCTGTCAAGAGGAACTGCCTTTCGATCCTCCCGTACTGGAACCTATCGGATCCGTCGAAGCGGTAAATATTAGTTACATTTATCTTAAAATCTGATCTTATTTACCATTATTTTATTTCACGCAATATTTTTCATAATGCTCAATTTTATGAAAATCATTTGAATTTTTTTGAAATTATTAATTCTCTCTTTTAAAACAATGTTCCATAGAATCGTCAAAACGCCAAGTCCAAGAATAAACCTTATCGTGACTGAAAGTTTCTGATGGTTTGCGCCAAATATAGGAATAAAAATCAACTAATTTTCCGATAGATGGCGCAAGTCATCAGCAACGTTCTGTTGAACGATCAGATGTGCTTTCCTTAACTTTACTACCTTATCACGTACATTTTCCCTTTTTATTTTATTTATGGATATAAAAGATGTTATGATGCATTAGCGCACCATCTGTTATGAAAATTCAAAACTATTATAGACGCGTATGATTCTTTTGAAAATTAAACAATTTCTACTGCCCTTACTGCAATGGAAAAAATAATGGGAGGATTCACCACTGATGAGCCAGGCCCTCCCATTAATTTTTCCAATGCAGTAAGGGCCGTAGAAATTGTTTAATTTTCAAAAGAATCATACGCGTCTATAATAGTTTCGAATTTTCATAAGGAGATGTGTACTATATTTAATTCGCAACTAACATATCGTATTTTTTCAAGGAGGATTTTAAAAATAATATACCCAATCTATATTCCAATCACAATATATAAAAGCATATGAAAAAACAATAGAAAAAATAAAAGATAAGTCAGGTGTTGATATTAAAAATAAAAAAGGCATTTCCTGACTATAATTGTCTATAATAGTTTTGAATTTTCATAACAGATGGTGCGCTAATGCATCATAACATCTTTTATATCCATAAATAAAATAAAAGGGAAAATGTACGTGATAAGGTAGTAAAGTTAAGGAAAGCACATCTGATCGTTCAACAGAACAGCACATGTGCTCGTGGTCAGAAAATGCCTTCTTCATTTTTAATAAAAGCATATATATCACGCACAATAATTCACATTTCAATTGTTTTTATTTCCAGATCGAACGGCTCCCATTTGACCCCGAGATCAGGGCCTTTGCACTGGAGGTCCACCAGCAGCCTTCTGTAAGTTTTGACTTAACTAAAATTACTTATTATGTATGTACCTGAAGAGTTACCTCTCCCTTCAATTTAGCATCTGAACGATGCATCATGTGTATTTACCTAGTAACATCCTTTACTAGTGGTGATAAGGAATGAGCCACAACACCAGCCGATTGCCCAGGAATGGAGCCTTCCTGAGTTTGCCCGGCGGTCTTTGGAGGAGGCTAAAGATCAGGTACCAGGATTCTAACTTTCTGAATCCAGTTTCATCTATTTCCCCTCAACCAGTCATAGATTAATGATGGCTTACAATATTCCTGTCCTTTCAGATATTTTTTCTATGGCTAGTCTTTTGATGTTATCGTAGGATCTGCTTCCAAAATAGGCCATGAAGTGCTTTCTCGGCCTTCCTCTTCTTGGTCTTCCTTCCAATCATTCCTCAAGCAATACTTCTACCCACGCCGAGTTCCGGACAAGATATTCAAACCTCTACTGGTTCCCCTTCTCCCAATCCCTCCTTGTTAATTTTTAGGACTTTTTGAGAATAGTGATATAAGCTGATAATTACTAATTATCTCTTTTCATCTCATCATATTCTTTGTCTTGAGATATATATGATCCCAATTATCTTTGTGAAATACATAAACAAAGCAAACACACGGCGAAAAAAGCACTTAAATGTTTTATATTTTATTTGACCAGAAATGAAAGTTACAACATCACCCTGAATATTTATAATTTTTTCATTTTATTGAGCAATGTTAAAACCAACTGTGTATTTCTTTTAGGTATATGTCACTTAAGCTTTGAGATATTTCACATCTGTAAAGGAAACTAGGTTAAAGAAACTACGTAACACATGCTGCCTAATAATTCTTTTCCATAAATCTAAATGCAAAAATAGAACAAAATTAGGAAAAATTAGCCTATTTAGCATTTATTATTTTATATTAATAAAACGTATATTCTTTATTAATTTTACGAATGTGTATATTATGTGCATATATATGCATAATTATATATTTTTAAAAGGTTGGATTGTAATGTGAGCATTTATATACAACTATTTGTGTTACCTTCCATCTTGTTTATTACAAAGAGAGAAAATAAATTAGAAAGTGAATTCTGATAATAGTTGGTGCTGCAGAATTTATGAAGGAACCCATGGAGCAACATTTTATCAATGTAGAGAGACACCGCTCAAATTCGTAATGTATTCAGAGAATGCATAGGCCTATATATACTCTCTGTTTATTCCCGTTGTTGTATATCAATGTATATTGAAGGAATTTTACATTTATGTCTTTTTCAAATACCTCCAAAAATATATCATTATTTCTATATTCTTCAGTTCTAAAATATCAACTCGAAGCACTGCACGATTCGCGGACGCGAATACTTTTAAATGCCAACACTCAATCCTAATATTGTATAGTGTATTATCACTATTTTATACACGAAAATATAATCCTTTTATGTTCGTAGGCAACAACGTCCAGAGCCCAAAGAGATCCCGAGGAGTGCCCCCCTCCGCAACAGAGAGAAAGGCCAGAAACCCCCATTTCAATGCAGCAGAGCAGGCCTAAGCGCTCTGCACCAAAAAGTCAAGAAAAAATCAAACGCGCCCTTCTGAGAAGGTCAAGTCGCATAGCACAAAGAGGCTGTGGCCTGTTTGGGGACAGAGTCCTTCGGGATCTTCCTGTGCGAAGAGCGCGGCTCGCTGAATTGCAGCAAGCGGCAAAATCCAGGAGCAAGTAAGCGCCGATTCTGGAAAGACTTGTTGAGTTTACGGGTAAATTGCTTGTAGATCTTTAATGATGATTTATCGAATATAAACTTTTGTTTTGTTTTTTTTGGTTTGGCATATTCATTCGATATCGATCTAGTAGTATGGTAATCTCTCCGTTAATTTATACACTCATAGAGACAGAATTTAA
>CP092886.1:176542360-176571773 GCA_030710605.1 Cordylochernes scorpioides | reverse complement strand
TGGTGCACAGAGAGGCCCAGATGCCTCGGTGCAGAGTGTGGGCAGCGCGGACAGCTTTGAGGATGTCCCGTGGGTCAGCTTACAGGTTATCTGCAATAACCATGATGTGGGCCACAGATTTCTCTCCATTGAGTGTGCCTTTGGCAATGGCAGGCTTGGGGGCTCAGGAAGATTCAGGCTTGGCTGGACCCAGTGATTTGGTCCTCTTAGCAGGCGGGTTTGATGCCTCTGGCTGCTTCCTCTTGGTTGGAGCAGGAGAAGGTGCTGCCACAGGGATAGCAACTGGAGCGGGGGTGGCAGGCTTGATGAGCTCGGTCTGAGCGCTAGAGTCCTTGCAGGTGGGAGCAGGGCTAGTTTGGGTGGTTTGGCAGGTGGTCTTGGGCTTTTGGGCATCCATGATTTCATCCAGTCCAGGAAGTCATTCACGGTGCCCGAGGTTCTTCACATCCCTAACTAGGCACTTGATTATTTCCGTCCGCTGCTCAATGAAGCGGACAAGGTCCAGGTGAAGAGCTGTGAGGGAGGGCTGGCCGAGGGAATGGAGGATTTGGTAGTGGCGGGAGATGACCATGTTGTCTTCTTCAACAAGAGCCGTAATGTCCACCGAGGGTTGAGAGGGCTTGTTGGCTTGCTTCTTGCAGGAATCCATGGCGGGAAAGCGTCCGAGCATTGTAAGTAGTATTGTTATAAAGTGTGTAAACAAGATAACAGATAAGAAAAAATAGTATTTTTAAGACAACCTAAAATATTATTCTTAGTCTTCTTATTATTCTAAAATATTTTTATTTTCTGTTATCTTGTTTACACACTTGAGAGAGAGAGATAAAAGTATTATTTAAGAACATTCTGTAATAATTTTTCTCATTTACACTTTTGTCTGATGATGGTAGCAATGCTGTTACCGAAATGTCATACACCATTAAATTATTTGGAATAAGTCTTATTTTCTTGTATCTATAATCTAAATTGTGCTTTATCATATCTTAAAATTGTTTCTCTCTCTATTGCTGCCTCATTAAAACCAAAGTGTAACAGCAGCATGTGTGGACAGCAGGCCCAGTCTTGACGCAAGAACTTGAAGACACAGGCCCAGCAAGTAGTGTTGATCTCCTGCCACAATTCAGAATTCCACTGCTGCTGTAAAAGGGTCTGAACCTGGACTGGAAGAACCATGTGATCAAAGCTTCTGGACAAATGAGGTTCATGGAGATATGCTGGAATGACACCTGGTATGATTTTTATCACTTTGTTTATTTACATGTTTGGACTAACAAAGGTGGGGAAATAGAGATGAAATAGGAAAAAAAAAAAAACAGCAAAACAAACAAACAAAAGTTTACCATAATGCCCCTTTTCAACCATGAATATAGTTATCAGAGTTACAAGGTGATAAGACCAAATCCAAATAAATAATTAGTGTGCGACGTTTCTGTAACAATGCTCTTACTGAAACATCACACACTAATTTTTTACAGTCGAACCTCTTTAATTCAACACCCCAAGGGATCAGAGCTTTCGGTTGAATTAAAGGAAGTGTTGAATTAAAGTCAGATGATTAGGTAATCATTTAACTCGCTAAAATAATATTTTTTTAAAATAGCCTTGTAATATAAATTAATGATATTAATTGAAACCATTGTGTGTTTTTATTTTATTTTCATGATTAACTTTTAGTATCAGTGACAAAATGGCATTAATACATATTTTAGAAACATAAATAATTGTAACAAATAAATTTACTGGTAATGTGTTTCTGTAGTATTTTAAATAATTACAACTCTCTTTAAAGCAACAAAAGAATTATTTATTGCATTTAGCAAAACAAGAAAGCAAACAAAAACAAACACGGGAAGCCAAACCAAAACTTATAGGTTAGTTCCTATTCCAAATCTAGCTTTCACACAGAGTATTCAAAAATAAAATACAACAATCCCTCCCCTGTGTGGAAGCTTCTATCAAACAAGTCCGAGAGAGTTTATACAGTTTTTAAGTTTCTCCTTGGGAAGACTCTTTGTTAATAGGTCCGCTTCCATTTGGTCACTCCTAACAAATTCAAGGTCGATTGTACCTTCTTCCACAGCATCTTTTACAAAATACAATTTTCGGTTTATATGTTTCGTCCGGGAAGTTATTTTTTCAGATTTAATCGTTGTTTTAAGCGTTGTAGGAAAGTTCGCATCCTTACATATTTCTTCTAAAAGTCCTTTAATCCATTTTACTTCGCACATCCCTTCGCATATCGAAATCAGTTCGGCTTCGCATGTAGACAGAGCCACCAAACTTTGTTTCTTGCTTCTCCAACTGATCAGGTTGTTTCCCAGTTTAACTGTGTATCCGGAATAGGACTTTGCGTCACTTGTTGAACACCAGCTTGCATCTGTGCTGACAAGAATGCTATTTTCTGATGGCTTGTATCTTAACATTTTATCTCTGGTGCCCTTCAGGTATCTATATATTCTCTTAACTCCTGTTAAATGTACTTCTCTTGCATCATTGCAAAATCGGGATAAATTGCTCACATTAAAAGAAATATCTGGACGAGTTCCGGTTGCCAAATACATCAGGGATCCGATCATCTCTTGATACAATGTCTTGTCTACTGGTTTGGAGTCTTGACATTCATCAAAACTTTGGTCTCGATCTCCCGGAGTTTTTACAATGTTACATTCTTCGAGTGCAAATTTCTTCAAGATTTTATCGATATAATGGGCTTGTGATAGATCAAAACCGTATTCTGTTTTCTTTATCTCTATACCAATGAAAGGTTCATTCTCCCCTTTTTCTTTTAAAGTAACAAATCTTCCTATCTCTGATGCTAGTTTTTCATTAAAGGTTTTATCCGTTCCGGCTATTATTAGATCATCCACGTATAAACCCAATATTCCATATTCCTTTCCTTTTCTAAAAGTGTACACACATGGATCATATTGCGATCTTTCCATTCCCAGTTGTATCAGTATCTCGTTGATCTTTTTATTCCAACAATGTCCCGATTGTGGAAGTCCATATATACTTTTTAACAATTTGCAAACTTTGTCTTCTTCACCTTTTTCAACAAATCCTTCCGGCTGTTTCATAAAAATAGTTTCTTTCAATTCTCCGTAAAGCTGAGCTGCTAGGGCTACAATTGCACGAAGACTTTCTTTTCTGATCACTGGTGAAAAAGATTCCTCATATTCTACGCCATATTTTTGATTACAACCAATAGCAACTAATCTAGCTTTTCTTCTATAAACACCTTCACTAGGCGTACTCTTTATGCTAAAGATCCATTTGCAGTTTATGATCTTCATATTCTTTTCTCTTTGAACGAGAGTCCATACTTTATGCTTGTTAATAGAGTAAAGTTCTTCTTTCATTGCTTCTAGCCATTCATATTTATTCTCGCAGTTAATCGCCTCCTCATAATTTTCGGGAATACGTTCTTCTGGTTCTAATATAAAATTCACGTTATTTATTTCTTTTATTCTTCGCGAATGTCGAACTCCTTGTTCAAGCAATTTCATTTCTTCTTCTCTCAGTTTTGCTCTGTGTTTTTGCTCAAAAACTTTTTGTGTATCTCCCTTTTTGCGACCTGATCTTACAATTCTTTCCTCGTTAGGTTCGTCTAGCGTGGGAATCGTTTCTTCATTTAGTTCTGAGGTTTCTGGACGCGTCCGAAGGTCGATTTCATTATCATTTTCCTCTTCCTTTTTATATGCAAAATGGTCGTAATTTGTGTCTTCTTGAAGATTTTTTGCATAATCAATTCCTTTCTCATTTTCGACAAATTTTACTGATCTTACTTCCTCTATTTTCTTAGTGATTATGTCATACACTCGATAAGCCTTTCTTTTCAGAGAATAGCCTACAAAAATACCTTTTCGACTTTTAGGCATAAATTTACTTCTATGTTGTTGTGTAATGGGCCAAACAACCGAATATTCTGAAATGTCGAATGGAGGGTTTTCTTCCTTTCCATTTCTCCATTGGTGTATCAAGCTTGATTGACCTATGTGGAGTACAGTTTTTGACATATGATGCAGTAGCGACTGCCTCCGCCCAGAAAGCCATGGGTAATCCTGAATCAAACAATAATGTCCTTGCTGTTTCAATTAGGGTTCGGTTTACTCTCTCAGCAACTCCGTTACTTTGTGGCGAGTAGGTGGTGGAGAGTTGGTGGTGTATTCCATTTTTAATTAAGAAATTCTTGAATCTGTGATTAGTGAACTCTGTGCCGTTATCAGTTCGCACATCCTTTATTTTCAGGTTTAGCTCATTTTCCACTCTTGCCTTAAATTCTTCAAACTTCCCCAAAGTTTCATCTTTGTTTTTCAGAAGGTAGATAAAGGTTCTTCGGCTGAAGTCATCAACCAGAACAAAAAAGTATTTTGATCCACCTAGAGATTGGTATGGCATTGGACCACACAAATCCATATGCACCAATTCAAGGGGTTTGGTTGTACAGTTGGTGGTAACGGGATGGTAAGGTTGTCGAGTCAATTTCCCCATTATACAAGCTTCACATTCTGGCAAGTTCTTAAATTTAACATTAACCCCCAATACCACATTCCGTTGAATTATCTCTTTCATGTACGCTTCGTTCAAATGATTCAGTCTTCTATGCCACAAGCTGATATTGTCATTTGAGAAATCATCTTTTGTGGTCATGACATTCTCCGTCTTTTCCGAGTATTCATCTCTGGACCTTGTTTCCATTACATACATCCTATCCTGGATTTGAGCCTCTGCAATTAAATCATCCTGTTCATTGTAAATCTTTGCTCCATCTCTATTGAAAATTACAGTATTTCCTTTGTTAGTTAATTCGTATATTGATAAAAGATTAGACCTTAAGTTAGGTACATGCAGAACTCCTTTAATTTGAACATTCTCAATTCCGTTTTCGGTACAAGTAGAAACCTTGATATCACCTTTAGCTGTAGCATCTGTAACTTTACCTTCTGCCAAATTTATCTCACTTTCATAAGGCATTACATTTTCCATCCAGTCCAAGTGTGGAGATAAGTGCGTAGTACACCCTGAGTCAAGACACCAGGTTTGTATCTGACTATAATTATTTGAGGAGTTTTCAAAAACTCGATCTGTGCTGGTATTGAAAGTTTGTTCCGCAGGTTTGCTTGAGACGGTATTCGCATTATTTCTGAAATTTTGTTTGTTATAGTTCGTATTTGAATTTGCATTTCTTCTCCCATGTTGTTCTTGAGTTCGCTTATTTTTGAACCAGCAATCTTTAGCTAAATGTCTTTTTTTATGGCAAACAAAACACTCCTTTTGTCGATTCTGTTGATAGTGATTTCTTCTGTCTTTACTTCTGTAAGCCTGTTCATTTTCATCAGAATGACTCCCATTCATCTTAGAATTCATTCGATTCTCTTCCTCTCTAAGTGACTGCCGAATTTCATCAAGAATTAAGTCTCTTCTAGTTCTCAGTACAACAGCGATCTTTTCCAATCTTGGATGGATACCTCGCACAATATGAAACGCTAGTTCTCTTTGGGATATTTGGTGTCCGAGTGAAGAACTTTGAGAGGCAATATTTTTGGCTCTAGCCATATATTCATTTATGGATTCATTATTTTTCATCTTGATATTCTTAAGTTCAAGTCCAATATCAATGATCTTATCTTCTAGGTTGCCTGTGTAGATTTTCTTTAATTCATCCCATACTTTCTTTGCTTTAGTTTCATCTAGAAACATTCCTGCTTGTTCATCTGATAGAGTTGTAACTATAATTCCAAAGGCTTCGTCATTCTTTTCACTCCGTATTTGCCAAGCGACTTCATCTTTTATATCAGGCTCGGGATCCGAAATTACGCATTTAAATAATTTCTTTCCACGTAAAAGTGCTCAGACTTTTAAAGCCCAAATAGGATAATTTGTTCCTGTTAAAGGTTCAATTTTTGTCGTTGGCGAAAAATTGCAATCCATTTTAGCCTTGTTTTTCAACTTTTAAAAATTAAACAATATAGTTTAAAGGTAGTTTATAATTCAAAAATGTTTTTATTTCAATCCTTCTATTTAAAACTTTATTTTATCAATATAATTCAAATTCTATTGAAAAATATTTCAAAATTTACATGCCTTGATGCAGAAGAGATCTTTGTTTACCGATTAGAATAAACGTATCAAACTTCTGATAAAATATTTTCGCTTTTTCTCAAGTTTTAAATTGAACCGCGGTCTGCTACCATAAATTGTAGTATTTTAAATAATTACAACTCTCTTTAAAGCAACAAAAGAATTATTTATTGCATTTAGCAAGACAAGAAAGCAAACAAAAACAAACAGGGAAGCCAAACCAAAACTTATAGGTTAGTTCCTATTCCAAATCTAGCTTTCACACAGAGTATTCAAAAATAAAATACAACAGTTTCTTTTCAGTAATATAATCAAATATTAACTCTACAGACATTAAAATATTGAATATATTAAATAATATTTCATTCTAATTGAAAAAATATAGCAGTTGAAAGGAAATAAAAATGGTAAATAAAAAGAAAATTTTAAAATATTATTTAAAAATAATCATGAAGATCTTTTTAAAAATTCCTTTATAGATGTCTGTTTTTGCACTGAAATCCTATTCAGGATGTATTCCAGATGGCATTTTGAAAAAACATGCATGTCTTTCTTCCTCTGAAATGTCTTTTAATAAATAAATTTTAATGTATTAAAGACATCCACTGCTGCTGCAGGTGTTATTGATTTTGTGTTTAAATCTTTTATAATAGCAGAAATGGAATATTGAAATAAAATGTTATCATAATCATTGTGGCTACATTTTATAAAGATTTATATATTTAAAAGGAAATAATTTGCAAATATCAAAATAACTAAAATATTTTAATGCTGAAATTTAAAAATAAAATATTATTGTTAATTAGCGCATGATGCCTAAATCCCAGCATAGAAAAACAAAAAAAAAAACAATAACACTCGCCACATTGCGCAATGACACTGCAAAGTGAAACTTAAACTAACCAGGAACCAAAAGTGCGCGCACGCGATCCTATCGGCGCCTGCTGATCGCCGCCGTAATACCTTTTTAGCGGAAAGTACAAAACATTCAACTGTCGAAATTCAAATTTTAAAATGGTCGAACTATCGGAAGTGTCGTATTATCGATATGTCGAATTACGGTTTGTTATTTGATAGGCCAATGGTCGGGACATCAGAACATGGTCGAATTATCGCCGAGTGTCGAATTGGGGTGTGTCGAATTAACGAGGTTATACTGTATTTGGATTTGGTCTTATTACCTTGTAGTTCTAATCAATAATCCAATTTTTGTGCCTTATCAGAGTTACTGGAACTTATTACTTAAATATATATGTTGTTGTTGTTGTTTCCTATCTCCTTGTGTAAAGATTACACGGATTCCATGAGTTTATGCTCCTCAAGCTGTTTTATGATAAGCAACGGCCTCTCCCAAAGGTCCTGCAGCATGCAAATCAACATCTGATCTCTTTGAATGAGGTGTAGGGGTGCAGCTTTCGTTGATCATGGCACCATGATCGAGGCACACTTTGGTGAAAGTCTGACTTTGCCTGTAGTTTGAGGCCCTTCCTAACACGGAAGCAGATGCCTTTGCCGCCGACTCTAACATGAGTACAGATGCAGCTCCTCCGTATCCCTGGAGTGGGCCCTTGCTGAGGTCTATCAACCGGGTCAGTCGAAGTCAGGATTTTTAAACAATGCTGCTGTTGGTCCGCGACTGCTTATTCATCAGAGTTATTCTGGTTGTTTCGCAGCTGGCCTTCATATCTGAAGGTCGTTCCCTATCCGCCACCTGGGGACGCGCCCTATAGCAGTCAGCTCTGCCAAGGGTAAATATATATGTAATCACCATTGTAAAAAATCTCATTTATATATATTTTTGGTTATATAATAATTACTAAGAATAACGTATCTCTTCAATCAGGCTTCTCCAAGAATGATAAGGTACAATTTGGATTATAGATTAGCAACACAAGGTAATGAGACTAAATCCAAATAAATAGTTTGTGACATTTCGGTAACAGTGTTGTTACCTTTATCAGACAAAGTCCTGAATGAAAAAAAAGGAGATTCAGTACTATTGTCTGATGAGTGTAACAACGCTGTTATCGAAATGTCACACACTATTTATTTGGATTTGGTCATATTACCTTGTGTTTTTAGCCTTCTCCAAGTTTATCTATATACAGCCACACATAAAAAATGATAAATTGGAAGGAAAATATAATTCGGTGGTTTACCCTTGCCTTCATCATTCATAAGCTCTCATTTGACAAAAGAGTAATTTTATCCTACTTAGAATCTATTCATAAATTAAATGGTGACTGAGCTTCCTCCTCATTATAAAAGGGATTTGGAGGTATCCCATTCTCTGTTTGTCCATTCCTGGCTTAACCTTTTCTAAGGTGTTGTTCCTCCTCAGTTACACTAGGAATCACAAATAGATTTCCACATCATAGATAGATGGTCCACACACTCCGCCATTCCCTATCTATACCTGATGCTTATACCTCTTTTTTTGGAGGGTCAGTCGACAAGTGAAATAAGCCGTCGAATCGACAGCAAAGACCAGGGATTGAATCCAGCATTGGGCACTTTTTTTTAAATTTCTTCGTTAGCACTGATTCTTATAGTTTCCAAATTCACCAGTGAGTGAAAGTACCAAATTGGACTCTGGTACTTTTGCAAGATGAAAATTTGAATTTCTTTCTACATGTGGTGTGAAGGATTGTCATGACTTATCCCAAGTGTACTTTTTTTTTTTCAATTTTCCTTTGGCGGTTTGATAGTTTGGAAACTAAGTGCTTGACATCATAAAACTGACAAGTTATTTTATCAGCTAAATTAGAAATGAAATTTTACCCATGTGCATTATTATCTATATATATATATATAAAAATGAATGTATGTGTGTGTGTGTCTGTCCTTTATGCCTGACCAAACCACTCATTGGAACGCCATGAAACTTTGGGAAGTTATTTAGTATAGTACTGGGAAGGTTTCTGAAAAATAATTTCTTGAATATCTTGAATTTCCTTAGAGTTATTTGTAGATTCAACTCGCAAGCAGCGCCACCATTGCGACAATGATAACAAGTTTTTTTTTTATCTATAAGTTTTATTATCACTAAGTTTATTATCAAAAGTAAGATTATCTCAGGATGACACGGCAATTCATTTGAGACAAGAATAATGATACAATTCCAAGGCAAAGATACTATTCCTTTAACTTCCAATTACTGAGGGAACCAATTTATATTGATTTTATTCAACTTATCGAGTATTTTTCAAGGGACCGGGAAAAAATGTTCACTAGATAAAACAATGATTTTGTAATGTAGAAAATTAGGAAAGACAAAATTCAGGATGACACACCAATTTATTTGAGACAAGAATAATGATACAATTCCAAGGCAAAGATACTATCCTTTAACTTCCAATTACCGAGGGAACCAATTAATATTGATTTTATTCAACTTATCGAGTATTTTTCAAGGGACCTGGAAAAAATGTTCACTAGATAAAACAATGATTTTGTAATGTAGAAAATTGGGAAAGACAAAATTCAGGATGACACGACACACAGGGGCCGGGAAAAAATGTTCACTTTATCGAGAGATTCAAATTTACGAGTTTCAAATTATCAAAATATATCTTTTTTTTTTTTTTATAAGTTTATAGAGAATTGTTTTAACAAATGTTCGTTAGACAAACCTTTACTCGGGTAAAACCCGGGCGAAGCCGGGTACATCCGCTAGTTGAACTATAAATTTGAATATCAATGAATATTGATTAAAAAGGCCAGAAGTTATTATGAAAATAATTAAAAATACAACTGATTCCTCCACTCTACAGGCTTAAAACTGACAAGATATCAATATGTTGAAATTTATAGTTTTCATATATAATGTTAATACCTGAAAAACATACTGCTCTAACTATACCATTACCACTGGGACTTTTTGTTCCAGGCTCCACATATCTGGGATAGTTATCTTTAGCTATATCTTAAATTGTTTCTCTATTATTGCCCCACTAAACCAAAGTGTAACAGCAGCATGTGTGGACAGCAGACCCAGTCTTGGCGCAAGAACTTGAAGACACAGGCCCAGAAGTAGTGGTGATCTCCTGCCACAATCCAGAATTCCACTGCTGCCGTAGAAAGGTCTGAACCTGGACTGGAAGAACCCTGTGATAAAAGCTTCTGGACAAATGAGGCTCACAGAGCTATGCTGGAGTGACACCTGGTATGTTTTATACCTCTTTGTTTACATGTTTGGAGTCACACAAAGCTGGAAAATAGCGATGACCTAGCAAAAGAAGGCAGACAGAAATAAATAAATAAAAAATTGACCATAATACTAATTATAAAAAGTCAGTATCAACTTTAATTAAAAATAATGCCCTTCTTTCAACAATGAATAGAGTTACTGGATTTTTTTTTACTAAAATATATGATTGTCCTATTTTTAAAATCTCATTTAAATATGTTTTTGGGTATATAATCATTCCTCTTCTTCTTTATCTCCACTCAATCATATTAGGGTATCAAGCTTGTAAAGCTTGAGACTTGACAACCATCATGACTGGGTGAAGTAGAATGTGTCTGCCTTTGTCATTAAGACTGGGGGCACTACTCAGTTGCAGGCCGACTTAGCTCCAAAAGAAATGACCGCCTCTGAAATGAGGAACAGACGCCATGTGCAGCCGCTCCTAATATGGAGTTCAAACGCTGCTCATTCTGTATCCCTGGATTAATAGCCCTTACAGGGTACTATCAGCCGGGCCAGCTGAGCCCAGGTTTTTTAGCGAGCATGTTACTGCTTCCCCTCCTCCTTTTTCATCCGGGCTTGGTACCGGCAAAGGCGGAGTTAAAGGTAATAGCCTACAGCACCAGGTGTTCCCAGGTAGTCACCCTCCCAAGTACTGACAGGGCCCAACATTGCTTAACTTCGGTGATCAGACGAGAACCGGTGTTTTCAATGTGGTATGGCCGTAGGCCATAATTATTCCTAAGAATGGAGTGTCTTCTCAATCCGGCTCCTCGAAGGTAAACTATATATAACCATAAAAATGATAAATTGGACGGAAAAAATGATTCGGTGATTTACCCTGTCTTCATCATCCATAAACTATTGACAGAAGAGTAGTTTTATCCAACTTAAGAATCCATTAATAAATTAAAGGATGACTGAGCTTTCTCCTCATTATGAAATGGATTTGGAGACTTCCCATTCTCTGTTTGTCTGTTCCTGGATTAACCTTTTCTAAGGTGTTGTCCATCCTCAGTCATGCTAGGAATCACAAATAAGATTTCTCCTTCATAGATAGATAGGTCCACACACTCCACAATTCCCTTTCTTTACCTGATGTTTCTACCACATTTTTGGAGGGTCACTTGACAAGTGGGATAAGCTGTTAAAATCCAACAGCCACAACCAGGGATCAAATACTGCCCTCCTTGGCAGAGCTAACTGCTATAGGGCGCGTCCCCAGGTGGTGGATAGGGGAATGACCTTCAGATATCAAGGCCAGCTGCAAAAGAGCAGAATAACTCTGACGAATAAGCAGTCTTTGACCACAACAGCAGCATTGTTAAAAAGAGGAGAAAGACCTCTTTAAAAATCCCGAGTTCAACTGACCCAGTTGATAAGCCTCAGCAAGGTCTCTCTCCAGGGATACGAAGGAGCTGTGTCTCTACTCATGTTAGTTTCGGCAGCTAAGGCATCTGCTTCCCTGTTAGGAACGGCCTCAAATTAAAGGCAAAGTCAGACTTTCACCAAAGTGTGTCTGGATCATGGTGCCATGATCAACAAAAGCTACACCCCCATTCCATGATATCAGATGTTGATTTGCATGCTGCATCGCCCATCACGCACTTTGGGAGAGGCTGCTGCTTGTCATCAAACAGCTCGAGTAGCATGGACTCATGGAATTTATGTAATTTTTGCACAAGGGGATAAGAAACAACAACAAAATAAATACCACATTGGCCACTTTTTTTATTGCCCATAACCCCCGATTCTTGTAATTCCAAACAAACCAGTGCCTGCAAGTACCAAAAAGGGCTCTGGCACATTTGCAAGTTAAAAGTTGAATTGCTTTCTACATTTGTAAACTTGTGATATGGCTGATTATCATGGCCTGTTACAAGTTTAGTTTTTAAACACATGGTAATAAGACCAAATCCAAATAAATAAATAGTGTGTGACATTTCAGAAACAGCGTTGTTACCATCTTCAGACAAAAGTGCTGAATGATCTGAAGTCTGAAGATGGTAACAACGCTATTACCGAAATGTCACACACTATTTATTTATTTGGAATTTGTCTTATAACCTTATGTTTATAATCTATAATACAAATTGTGCAAGTCAGGTTCTCATCTGTCACAAAATTGGTTCTGAAATTGCATTGTTGTGCCCAGAATTTGTCCCGGGACTTCATCAAAGTATCCATGATCTAAAAGGTTGCCAATCACTAGGCACTTCCCTTCTATGCTCTGTTCCTACTACCTTTCTGACTAAAGCAACCATCCCTCCCCCACCAGGAAAGATGCACTGCTGTACTCGCATTGGACTTCTTACATCCAGTCACTGGTGGATGCCCATCACTCAAAATTCTATAAAATTGGTGAATTATTAAATCAAATTTCTATGCAATAAATGAATCTAAAACTTTTTAAATGTTTCTATATTTACTAATTATAAAAAAATTTCTATTTATTTATAAAATATAATTCAAGCTATTGTGTAGAGAGTGGAGTTTGGATCCACCTATTATGTTTGTGTTGGTCTTCTATTTTATAATTTCCTGGCAACATGTGAAAGAAACCTGCCTAAATCAATTCTCCTAAGAAACAGTTAATTAGTGCTATTGTTAATTTTGGCTAAGAAAATTGTCCTATGTATAGAAGTTTTCTATAGCGAGAGGTGTGCGCTCATGGAAATTCTACTCTATATATTTTTCAAATATATTTTCTTTCTGTAAAATCTAGAAAGGGGCACAAATACCTAGTAGGAATAATCAAATAGAGTTGAAAAATATTTTGTTCAGTCTTTTCTTTTTACGAGGTCTGTTAGAAACATATCCGACCTTCGGGGAGGAAAAAAAGACATACTAGACTCCTGTGGTTCGCCAGGTTCCTTACTCTCCTGATATGGTTTCCTTTGACTTCTGGCAGTACCCCAAATTCAAGAGGCCATTGAAAAGAAAGTGATTTCAGACAAGAGAAAGCATTATGAATACAACGACAGCCGAGGTAAACACCATTCTGAAAGAGGCTTTCTCAGAATGTTTCCAACAATGGCGGCACTGTTGGGAGAAATGTGTGGAGTCCCAAGGAGACTACTTTGAGGGTGATTAGGTTTCTATTATAGTCTCATCAAGTAGTCTCCTTGTGACTCCACACTCTTCTCCCAACATTGCCGCCATTGTTGGAAACATTCTGAGAAAGCCTCTTTAGGAATGGTGTTTAGCTCAGCTGTCATTGCATTTATAATGTCCTCTCTTGTCTGAAATCGCTTTCCTTTTAATGGCCTCTTGAGTTTAGGGTATAGCTAGAAGTCGCAGGGAACCATAACAGGAAAGTAAGGAGCCCGGCGAGCCACAGGAGTCTGGTTTTTCAGCAAAAAGAGTCTGAATCAAGTGTGAGGAATGTGCTGGAGCATTGTTGTGTAGGAGGCTCCAATTGCCTGTTGACCACAACTCCGGTCTTTTGCGCCACACAGCATCCTTGGGGTTCTCTTTGGCAATTATTTAACCCTATGGTGTGTACTTGTGTACCACACCATGGGAGTCAAGAAAGCAGTCAGGTCATTTTGTTGTGCACTTGGTGGGCCTTCTTTAGTCTTGGTAACGTGGAATGGTTCCACTGGGACAACTGGAATTTGGTTTCCGAGTCTTACCTGAACACCCAGGACTCATCACCAATGATTATAGTGTTCATGAAGTCGCGGGGGGGTCGGTGGAAGGCTGGTTAAACCGTTTGGTTTTCAACCACTACGACCCGGGTTCAATTCCCGCATTGGACACTTTTTTCTGTTTGAAAAAAAAAAAAAATGCTCCAATGGCCCCCGATTCTTGCAAAAGTCCAACCCCACCAGCGAGTGCAAGTAACCAAACGGGGCTCTGGCACATTTGTAAGTGCAAAGTCGAAATGCTCTTCACATGTGTAGACATGTGGTGCGCTTACAGTAAAAGCAGTCACTAACTACCCACCATGATTATCATGGCCTGTACCATGTGTACTAAGGATAAGAAAAAAAAAATGAAGTTGCGGTCACTGTTTGTGGAGTCCAGCATATCCTGTGAGACTTTAATGAAGTTTCTTTTACTCTGCCATCAGCCACTTTGCATGAATTTTGCCACCACTCTCTTCATGGCCAAATTTTCAGTCAGAATAGAATGTAGCAAAAGAGTGTTGATGTCCACCTCTCCTGCAATTTCTCAGATAGTCACACGATGGTCTAGCATCACCACAGCATTCACTTTGGCAATAGCCTGGTCAGTTCACCTTGTTGAAGGCCTGCCAGAATATGGCTCACTATCCACCAATGTGCAGCCATCTTTAAACCGGTTGTACCACTCCCACAGCATCGTCATGGAAAGCTGTCTTAATCTTCCAAATGGTTTCCACCTGGCTGTTGCCCAGTTTCTGGCAAAAATTGATGCAGTAGCACTGCTCCAGTTGTTCCATCATTTTTCTTACAACGAAAATCTGACGAGAGCACTAAACACTACTTCACTCATATGCTGCTTTGCATCAACTGATGCTATTGACAGGCAGGAAAATTCACTCATGCGTATGAATGTTCATGGTTGCCTCTTGCAAGCGCACTTCACTGAAATCCACCAGGTTTTCGCAAAAAAAAAGGTTGGATACTTTTCTAACAGACCTCGTAACTGAAACAAAACAGTGATTATTGAAGAAAAGCTAAAACCTTAAAGATCTGGCTGGATTCTTTAGCCAAACCTCAGGAAAATTACAATAAGGTTTAATTTGAATTATAAATTAGAATAAAAAAAAACTAACAAGACCAAATCCAAATTATTAAAATATTAGTGACGTTTAGGTAATACAACACTAATATTTTAATAATTTGGATTTGTTAGTACTTAGTAAACTGGAGGATCCCACCTAAGCATAATTGGTATAGTGGAGTGGACCCAGGAGGAGCTCTGAATCTCAGAAATAGACAGCATCAAACAACACTAACAAGATTTAGAACAGGCCATCTCAAGCCATTGAAGATAGAAAATAATAATAAAATAACTTGCCCAAAATGTAGCTTGGTACCTGCAGCTCCAGAACACATTTTGGCTTGCATTAGATGCACTAAACAGGACCTTTGGGAGAGGCCACTACTTGTTATAAAACAGCTCGAGGAGCATGGACTCATGGAATTTGGGTAAGCTTTACAAAAGGGGATAAGAAACAACAACAACAACACATTACTTTGGGACAAAGTTTTACTATTTTATAACCATGTTGCCATTATAATGATATCCCACTTTATATAAGAAATGAAAATGTTAAGACGTGAGTGTTTCTTTCACAAAATCAAACTTCTACTGTCCTTACTGCGATGAAAAAATATTAGGAGGGCTTGGCTCGTCAGTGGTGAACCCTTCTAGTGGTTTTGCCAATTTAATCTACCAGACTGCTTGTGAAAGAAACACTCGCGTCTTAACGTTTTCATTTCCTATATATAGATGGTGCGTTATTGCTTTGTGATAACTTATCCCACTTTATATATAAATTTGCTATTAGCAGAATCAACAAGTGAAATAAATAATTTTTATGTCTCTAGGTCTGTGTGGCTCTTATAAAATGAGTAATGCCCTAGCCCAGAAATGCAAGTGCTTAAACTCAAGTGAGGCCATATTGTTGCATCATGTTTGATGCGCCCTCCATCTATTCAAAATATAATCTCTGATATTTTAAGTTTATCTTTAAAAAAATCATGTACTATAGTATCATCCCTTTTTATAGTACATATAATTTGTTTAAAATAAATTTTAAACATCAGAGATTATTTTTAATACTATAGCTACAAGAAAATAAGACCTAATCCAATCCTTGTATTGTAATTCAATTCTTGTAGCTATAATCTATAACCAAATTGTGCTTTATCATTTTTGAATACTATAGTATCATTTCTTTTTATTGCACTAGCTAAAAAAATGCACAAGAGAACCCTTGCTGTGAAAAAATAAACATACTTTTAAAGAAATATAGACAGTAGCCAAAAAAAAAAAGAAAGGTTCCACCTAAGCACAGCTGGTACCGTGGAGTGAACCAAGGAGAAGCTCTTAAACTCAGAAATAGACAGTACCAAACAACACAAAAAAAAAAATTATAGCAGGCCATCTCGAGCTATTGAAGATAGAAATAACTTGCCCAAAATGTAGCTTGACACCTGCAGCTCCAGAACACATTATGGCTTTCATTAGATGCAATAAACAGGACCTTTGGGAGAGGCCACTGCTCATCATCAAACAGCTTGAGGAGTATGGACTGATGGAATTCATGTAATCTTTGCACAAGGAGATAAGGAACAACAATATGTTAAGTCTATTTACGCAAGTTTGGCCTTAAATACCCATTTCTTGGTTTTTCAGGAAGCCACTGGGACCAAAACTCTTTTTGGTTGCAGTGGTACAGCCTACTCCACGCTGATGAGCGCCAACAGCGCGAAACATGTTTGTGGATGGCTTTTCTTGATTTATCAAGAAATTGGGTTGGTCAAATATCAGGGAACAGGTTAAATCAATGAATAGTTGATTTCTGTTCCACCAGATGGCGCTCTGCCTTCTGAAAAGCACATGTGCTCCTGGTCAGGATATGCCTTTTTTATTTTTAATATATATATATTTATTTTTATAATATCATTCCTTTTGTAACATTGTTACTGTTTATATCTTGATTATTTATTTTGGAAAGCGAGGACGGATGCGAAGCCTGAAGATCACCAACTACGAGGAAAACAACAAATAAACACACATAATAACTTTAAAAGATAATTTATTTATTATTTACTTTTCATTTACTTTGATTATGGAAACCGGCTCAGGAAACATGTATGACAAAGAAGGAGGGAATCAAGTTGCCACACAGTGTAACAATATATGGAGGTCATTTTAATTGATTGAAAAAAAAAGTAAAACCACTCATCATGGCTGTAATAAAGAGCAACTAATAGAGTCTGTATTAGAAAGGTTTCACTGTAATGAGAATTGAATATAAATGCAGTATAAACTCTTTAATTTGATATCCCAAGGAATCAGAGCTTTCAGTTGAATTAAAGTAAGCTAGATGAGATTTCATATCATTTCACACATTCAACATTCATCACAACTCCGCCTTTGCCGGTCCCAAGCCCGGATGTAAAAGGAGGAGGGGGAGCAGTAACAAGCTCCCTAAAAAACCTGGGCTCAGCTGGCCTGGCTGATAGTCCCTGTAAGGGCTCCTAATCCAGGGATACAGGATGAGCAGCGTTTGTACTCCATGTTAGGAGCGGCTGCACATGGCGTCTGTTCCTCATGTCAGAGGTGGTCATTTCTTTTGGAGCTAAGTTGGCTTGCCACTGAATAGTGCTCCCAGTCTTAATGACAAAGGCAGACGCATTCTACTTCACCTAGTAAAGGGTCACAACTTGATGCCCTAATATGATTGAGTGAAGATAAGAAGAAGAAACATTCATCACAACATTCATTTTGTTGTTTTCTGTGTGAGTGGAATAATAGAGACGAAGAAAGGCATTATATATCAAAAAGAACTGGCCAAACCATAAAACCCTTACTCCAGGAATTAAAAAATATTGCACATTTTTCATTGGTCAAATCTGAAAATATATACTTACCACCAGTACATATTAAATTGTGATTAATGAAGAAATTTGTTAAGCCAATGAATCCAAATGCAGCTGGATTTCCCTATTTGAAGCAAAAATTCCCTCGCATAAGTGATAGGAAAATTAAAGGAGACAATTTCGTTGGATCTCAGATTCGATAATTGCTGCAGGATGGTAATTTTGAAGATAGCTTATATGAAGTTGAAGAAGCAGTATGGAATTCTTTTAGAAACGTTTGGAAGAACTTTTTGTGAAATTTTAAGGCCGAAAACTACAGTGACTTAATGAACTCTTACTTTCATACAAAACACTGGGATGTAAAGTGCCTCTCGAGATCCATTTCCTACACTCACATCTAGATTTCTTTCCCGACAATCTTGGTGTAGTTAGCGATATACATGATGTATCAAGCATGAAGAAGTGGTACCAAGGTAAATGGAGTCCCGGTATGCTTGCTGACTACTTCTGGACACTCAAGAGGGATGTACCACAAGCAAAGTATAGACGAAAATCCATTGCCCCTAATTTTCACTAAAATAAATATATTTCGTTTTTATAGGCCTATACATTGAAAATATTTTCAAATTTCAAGTAGGTGTCTCTCAGAAACCTTGCGTGATAAACCTTAAGATAAAATGCTTTTTCTTTTGGGACAAAGAAAATATTTTTTAGTTAACCAGTTTAATGTAATAAGGTATATGAAAAAATATGCTATCGTAACATTGTTTACATTTATTACTGTGTTTATCACAGTATACTAAAACAAAAAAATTGTCACATAAAAACCATGGGTGATGGAAAATTTCTGATTAGATTTTTGATTTCAGCATGAAAAGCTATACTAGAAACACCATCAGGTTTTCTTGGTGAAAAATGCTGACCAGTGTATTTATATTATCGGCATTTATACTTTTAGTCTTGATTAAGTATAATTTTAAACCATATTTTTCACTTTATTTTTAAATTTCTCAATTATTTCTCCAAGGTCTATTCTTTGTTTTCTGCTAGAAATGTGGTCTCATCAGCTTAGCGAAAGGTTATTTGTCTTAATTCCTTCAATGCCTACACCTATTTCTATCTTACCGAGATCACCTTATCTGATTATGTTCAATGTAGTCGTTGTAGAGATATGGTGATGGTATATAGCCATGCTTCACTCTTTTTTTGTGGTTCAAGTCAATCAGTATTGCCATATTCGGCCTTAACTGTAATTTACTGTTTGATATATTGTTCGTTAATCAGAGCAATTAGTTGTTTTAGTACTCTCATAAGTCTTAGAGTGGCCATAGTTTAGTGTGATTTACGCAATCAAAGGCTTTCTATATAGTTGTTGTTGTTGTCGTGTCCAAGAGATATCGGTTTTGTCCTTCATTGTAAAATGGGTGCCGTTGCCACGTTAGTCACCTTGGAAACGAACCAGAATTTGGTCGAATATTCCAAGGCTCCAGGGGGCACCGCAGGGAGGTGTGGTCGGACTTCTCCCCTCCCCCTTTCTATATAGTCAATCAAGTATAAAAATATATGGAGGCTATCAAAATACAAACGGGAGTATTGCAGGGGGAGCCGTTGTCACCTTATTTATTCATTCTCTTCCTAAACGATCTGGTACCCCTGTTCGATGAATCAGAATTGCCAGGCATAAATCTTGAGAATTATGGAACTATACACCTTTTACTGTATGCAGACGACATAGTGATCCTAGGAGAATCGAAAATAAATTTGCAACTGAAGATTAACTTACTTAAAAAGTACTTAGAAGAGAACTGCCTAACGTTAAACCAAAATAAATCTAAAATAATGGTGTTTAGAAACGGTGGAAGGACAGCTCGTTCCGAGACATGGTTTTGGAGCCAGCAACCCCTGACAATAGTAGCTAAGTATACATATCTGGGTTACCCTCTGACTACAAAAATTTCGACCCAATATGCTTCCCAATACTTTAGAAACAAAGCACTGAATGCAATTAATGCACTTTGGAGAATCCTTACAAAGGCGCGAATAAAGTCCTTTACCTCAGTGATGAAACTTCTTGACACTATTGTTCTTCCTACGTTACTATATGCGGCACCAATGTGGGCAATTAACCAGCTGAAGACAGTCAATAATATCCAAGATGCATTTTTTCGTCGTCTCTTAGACTTACCAAACTTCACACCAGGATATATCCTCAGAAGAGAATGTGGAAGAATATCAACTGAACTTAATGCTGTAAAACTCACATTAAAGTTTTGGGTCAGGATCTTAAAAATGGAGACGAGCAGATTACCACATGCTTGCTTAAACTATCTCTGGAAAGTCACCGCGAAAAAGGAAATAGAAAACAGTTTTACTCAAAATTTAATAAAAATTTTAGACTCTAAGGGATATTCCTTTCTTAAGGGCTGCGAAGACTACTTAGCCATACAGAAAGAACTGCCAGGCATAATTAGAACCAACACAGACCAACTAATTCAAAACGATCAGATGAAAATCATTGATTCAACCCACTTTGCTCACTACAAATTTTTGAGTGAATCATTCATGACAGAGGAGTACCTACGATTAAATATCTCGCTTCACAACAAAAGACTAGTTGCACAACATAGAGTTCTATGGCAATTTTTCAGGGAAGAAAGAAAAGACTTCTGGAAAGAAAATGGCCTGAACTGTTTACTTTGTAAGGATCTCATGGATGATAATTTGGTTCATTATTTCTTCCAATGCCCTCTCTTAGCAGAAAAACGTACTGAAATTTTCCCAAGCCCTAATTTTGGTCAATTTAGATACCATCGCATATGTCAACTTCTCTCTTCAGCTCTGGATGACGAATTACTGATTGTTAGATACTTTAAGTTCGGCACAGAAGCTGGACGAATGAGAATGAATGCAGGGCAAAGGATACTGGAGGATGACCTATCTGTAAATAGTTAACTGAATGTGAGACAAACTTTATTTTGTTGCAAATGTTTCCTCTTCCCTCTCCTCTTGGTGATGTGTAAATACGGCGAATCCTATATGGGGAGGAATGCCCTAAATAAAGGCTTTTGTTGTTGTATAAAAATATATTTTCATCTATTTCTTTATGTCTTTCCATTATCCATCTTAGGTTTGCTATTTGATCTATTGTCCCTCTTGCTCTTCTAAAGCCTACTGACTCTGGTGGTAATTCTCTATTTAAATGGGGTTCCATTCTTCTCTGTAGTATTTCTGCTGCTCTTATTAACTCAATTGGAATGCCATCTATTCCTGGGTTTTTCAATTACTGATTTCATTGAGAGTCTGCTTTATTTCTGATTTTGTTGGAGGATGTTCTTTTTAATCTGTAATCAATTTTTAATATACTTTCAGAGCATGTAAAAATATGAAATTTTATACACGTTTTAGAACGTGATGACAATGCAAGTTGACAAATCTAAGACTTCTGGGTTAAAAGGGTGGCCGAGACGGACAGATTTCCAAATCGTTTTTCAACTTTTGTATTTTAATTTTAATATACTTACAGACCACACATAGAAGTATGAAATTTTGAAAAGTCGCTCAGGCCATTTAACAATGCAAGTGCACACATTTTCAAACTTCTGTGTGGTCGAGGTGGCCGGGAATGAGCAATATCTACATTTATATTAAAATCTTATGTGTTGCACGATGTCAACTCGGAAACTGTTGGGAGTTGCAACATGAAATTTTCAGCGATTGTTCAAGACTTCAAACGAATTAGAAATCCGAATATTCAGGTTCCTATCTAAAACCTCCTTGGAATTACAAGCAAAAACCCCAAGAGAAAAAGAAAGTTGTAAATAAGTAAAGAGACGGAAAATGCGCATTTTCTCATTTGTCTATTTCTTGAAACACACACATGTCTGTTTAATATTCAAGCTATCACACCATAAAGCTGTCAATACACGAACTACTAACGATCAGAAATATTAACATTGCAATATTCACCTTAAATCAGCATAAATATAACCTGTGTGTGAAGAAAAAGTAAGCAACAACATTATAAGTAGTATTTAATATTTAAGCTGTCACACCATAAACCTGTCAATACACGAACTACTAACGATCAGAAATATTAACATTGCAATATTCATCTTAAACCAGCGTCAATATAACCTGTGTGTTGTTGTCGTGTCCAAAGAAGAGTCTCAGATGTCTCCATGCATCTCCATCACAGCAGCAGCAATATCCACTATCATACCTGTGTGTGAAGAAAAAGTAATAACATTATAAGTAGTATTTAATATTGTGCATATTTGTGTATATTACGCATGTTTAAAATGTCTCCTCTTAAAATGCATTAAATTGAAGGTTATCAAAATATAATTGTTTCGACCTATGGCACCCTTCAGTACGATGGAAGTTTAGTATATATATATATATATTATATCTGAATTCACAGGATATGCGCAGAGATGGCCATATGAAAGTATTGGTTGATGTAGTTATATGGGATAGAATTCTTTTTAGCCCAAAATACTACATTCTGACAACTATATCATATTTTTAATATATTTCTTTCTTTATTTCTTCTTTCTTTTCCTATAGAGAGTGTTTTGATCTCCAAATTTTCAAATAATTTTATTTGAAAAAATCAAAAATTCAACAAAAAAATGATATAAATATAAATTATAAAATACAATATTGAATTTTAAAATATTAAAATGAGATATATTTCGGAAACTAAATAATAAATATACTGAATTACCAACCCAAATGAGACGATATTGTAAATAGTTACGTTTTCTCTCGATAGATGGCAGCACAAATAAAAGGGCGTTGGGCGATGCCAACCAATTAGATGTCTAATTGTATTACAAATTGGGTTCGCGCCTCCCATCCGCCTACCGCCGTCACACCGCGTGATATCCCGTTGTTTCCTTCGTGTTCATAGGCGCACGATATTTTAGCATTTTTTGGCGCCCTCTTAATTTTTGGGTGTTTTTGTTTTGCAATTTCTCTCGCTCTCATTTCTACCTAATGTTGCATATCCTCCCAACCTTAACTTCCTTGTTGTTATATGATTAATTATAGGTGTTTTTCGTTTTTATTTTTCGTTCAGAAAATTTAGGATTGAAATTCTAAACATTTAAAGAAATATCTGGAATTTTCCAAGTGAATATTAGGAATAACATGGCTAATTTGCAATTTAAAAAATATTGAATCTCTCCAACCGTAAGGCACAGATACGTATTCTTTATCCAAATTTTTTTCTTAAGGTTTTTATATATATAGATTTGATTCCAATTTTACATATATAGAGCTTCGTTGGGACGACATTTAATATCGATTTTATATGTAGAGATAAATAGAGAATACAATTAGTAGACACAAACTCCTCTTTTTAATTAAGAAGATTCTTTCTCTCTCTGAAACTTTTACATTATTTATGATGCATAAGGCGCCATCCGTTATCAAACTTTGAAGCTATTATAGACGCGTATGATTATTTTTATTTATTTTATTATTTTATTTAAATTAAATTTAATTTAAATAATAGAAATTGTTAAAAAAAAAAAAAAAGAATCATACGCGTCTATAATAGTTTCGAATTTTTACATTATTTCCTGATGGTCTTGAACCAATCGCTTACAACTCGGCTAATAAAACGGACATCGGTTTGAAGATTCATGTGGCGATCTTCAAATAAATAAACGTTTCGCCTTTGCACTTTTCTCGCAATATATATTCTGTATATATTCTCGGCGAATATTCCTTACAGCGTGCTGCGACGAGGTGCAAGCTCTCACCTCCAAGTCACCTCTCTAAAATTGAATTTTCCAGTCCTTCCTTTATAAACTATTCTAAATAATTATTTAAAAAATGAACGAAAAAATTAAATTTAAAATCAATTTATTTTTTTGACTGATAACAAATGATATTTTAAACGGCACTTTTTGTACCAGTACATGCCTATCGACATCCGTTGCAAATATAGTTGGATCTGGAAACACGGAAGTTAGCGGAGTTACTTCGAACGTTGGGTAGCCCATTAATCAGGATGATCAAGTTGAGGTGGCAGAAACTGAACTAGTTTAATGTAAAAAAGAAAGCTATCAAGTTACACTGAAAACACTCATTTCCCTATATGCCCTTCCCCAATAAGTTTTTCTCAGCTCGGATAAACGAAATGACTTCAGGCGGAAAAACAACACTGTGTCGCCAATATCTTCCTCATATAAACACCGTAGAGGAAATTGAAGCAACGAAGAGCTGCTGGAGCAAGGCAGGGCCCGGACTGCGGCCTCGACCAACTGATCTACCTGGAGCTCTATCAGGAATTCACCCAGGAAGACTACATCATAACCCTGGAGAAACTCTTGGAAACTGGTTGCGTATATCAAATGGGAAAGGTCTTGGATCAGGTTATTGTTGTCCTTGCAAAAGTTGAAATAGCTGCAAACTTATAAGTGCCCTAGAAATAGATGGGGCATACTTATAAAGTCCTTTCCTTATAAAAAGAGAACTGAAAATATCACTACCAGCACAATCCTTCCTTTATACTTGCAGACGAAGATGTCATCAAAGCACGCCACCCTTTCTGTCAGGTTGTCTCCATTGCCCCTATGGCGAAGAACTCTGGCACATACACGGGGCTGCAGTGCCGACGAGATGTCTTTGATTTGATAATGGACGGGTTAAAGGTCTCTCAGTTACAAGCTAAGATTGACATCTGTACCAATGGAAATACCATCCCTACATACTTCTCTCGCGGAATAAAGTATTTCAAATGTTACAAACTGGGACATCGCAGGAAGAATTGCTCACAGACCACTAAAACTGTGAACCTCCCTTCATTACCCATCCAAATAAAGGACACATTCAGAAGAGGAACACTCCTTTTGTTTCTTCTCCAGAAGATGCCTTGACTACAGAAGACTCAACTCAATTGTTACAATTGAGAATGAGTCTTTGAAAAATTCCTCGCGCACGCTTACTGCCTTATCAGCTTCAAATGCCAAAACCCTGAAACCTGCAGCGACGAATAGTTCACTGAACAACTTCCCGCCGACAGACGAAGTCCTAGAAAATAAGGATGAGTCCTCTAACTAGCATTTGACACAGGTTTACCAACAACACCTGACGCCCAACCCGAAAGTAGCTAGATAACCTACATGAGCGTCTTTTAGATTCACTTTTCTTTGTTGCCGAACTTCTTGGCTTGGTAAAAGAAAAAATTAAGCGGTCCATACTATCTCACTTTACTCGCCGAATTCATTGAAACCCTAAATGAGGAACAAGCCTTAATCCTACACATCCTCATCAACAAATTTGAAGAGGAGCTAGAAATGTCGCACTGTCACCTCTATAAAAGGCTTGCCGACATCAGCGCTAAGACCAAACTCACGTAATGTCTTTCACGCGGCATCACCGCTATCTGGATGACTCTTTGTCGGTGGGAGAGCCTCCTATAAAAACAAATAGCGCTGAATAATTCCATTCTCAAAATATATTAAAATGTATATTATGATCTTGTATAATATTTTAAATTTGAGTTAATAGATTTATATTTGATTTTAAATTATATATTGTGTAGCCTAAAATGCCTATTAAAAACCTATTATCTTGAAGATAAAGGTTGCTTGGCCTGCATTCATAGTTCTTTTATAATAAGAGCCACTTCGGCCAGAATATTTTCATTCTATAAACACTCTAAGTGTCTTTTATTATAAGAACCAAAGTGAATTGTTTCAATGTATTTGGTTTATCACTCCCAGTACACACACACAAAGGGTGATGGTAGAGGGAGCTTCGATTTCATAACATCCTAAGAGAGGACTTATGAAATCGGTCGAATTGACCAAAAAGGTATTTAAGCTGATGAAGTGACAGGGCCAATTTTCAGGCCAAGAAACAACATAATGTTGCAGGAAGATGGTATTCATCAAAATGTGCGTGTGAACAAACAAGAAAAAAAGCTAATTTGGAAGGTAGCTAGATACCGTATCAAATCGCCTTTTTTACATTTGATGATACCATGGGCGCCCCTAGCCTTATCTAACCTAACCCATGCCACATATCAAATAAGGCAATCTAGGGCGAGGTCTGGCCAACTCCCATTGAGTTTAGTATTGTTAATTTGGATCCCATACAAATAATAAACCTCACATACACAACACTACGTACATTTGCCAATTAGCTTTATTTCATAGTAATTTTAAATATTTCATCATTATTTTCATTTAAAAATTTTGTGTGAATTAATATTAATTGTACAGTTAAAATAATTAGACTAATTTGCTAGATACATACACTTATATAATATTTTGATGTTTTTTTTAAGATGGCAATCATATTATAATGTAGTGTCAATGGGAATGTTTTTGTGGAATTTACATACATCGCTATTAATAAAATGCACATTATGAAAATATTAGTTTTTTTTCTAACTAAATATGTCAACACGAAAATTCCAGAAGCCATCTCAATAAAAACATACTTCTATTATATCAAAGAAACATTAATAAAGTTTAAAAATGTCTAACAAAATACCCATTCATATTTGCACATCTTTTCTAAGTAACATTGATGTTTAAAATATTCGAAAAAAAAACATTAATTATTGTTTGCACGGTATCTATTATAAGAAAGTAACATTGATGAAGCTTAAAAATGTCAAAAACATCTATATATATATTTCACATCAATTATAAGTAATAGTGATGAAGCTTAAAATCTCATATAGAAACATCCATATACACAACATCCAAGTAACATTAATGAAGCTTTAAAATGTCACACACACAAACAAAAACATCTATATATATATATTTCACATCAAATATAAGTAATAGTGATGATATTGATGAAGCTCAAAATCTCATACAAAGACATCCATATACACAACATCCAAGTAACATTAATGAAGCTTAAAAATGTCAAACATATATATTTCACATCAATCATAAGTAATAGTGATGAAGCTTAAAATCTCATATCGAGGCATCCACACAACATCCAAGTAACATTAATGAAGCTTAAAAATGTCAAACATATATATATATATATTTCACATCAATCATAGGTAATAGTGATGAAGCTCTCTTAAAATCTCTTATAAGGGTATCCATATACACAATATCCAAGTAACATTAATGAAGCTTTAAAATGTCCGACAAAAACATCCGCATATATATCACAACAACTAATATAAGTGATAAAACTTAAAATTTCATAAAAAGACATCCATGTATATTTTCACATCTATTATAAGTAACCTTGATGAAGTTTGAAAATTTCATACAAAAACATCCATGCATATTTTCACATCTAAGTAACATTGATCAAGCTTAGAAATGTCAATCAAAAACATTTGTGTATATATTCCCAAAATCTATGGAAAAAAGTAAAATTAATGAACTTTAAAATATTCGACCAAAACATCCATGTATATTTTAACAAAATCTATTTAATCCATTGTATTAATATTAAGGTAGAAACATCAGGCTTCCACAGAGATCAGTTTCTTTTTTGAAAAATTAATTTAAATCTTCAGCTTTCGGGCAAATCTCTTCTATAGGAGAAACCACGATCAACAAATCTCCACAATAGGACACGAGTCTAACGGACTGTCGACTTGTAGAGGACTTGAGAGTCAAAAATCAAATAAATATAAATTGTCTAAATCAAATAGTTAATAATAGATATATTTATATAAATTTTAATAGATTTTGTAGAATGTTTTTCAGTAATAGATAGCCTGGGCTGTAATAACTGGTATATAGTTATATGCTGTAAATAGCTCTAAATTTCTGTTCTTATCTGTGATGTTCACTAATATTCATTATAGGGTAATTAAATCGTTAACTAACTGACAAATATGTTAATAATTTATATTATAATAACTAAAATCATATTAATAATTACTGTAAATAAGCTCCCAAACTTGTGTATGCATGCAAATATCCAAGACGGATATCGCGTGCTTTGTAAATGATAATAAAATAAAAATAAAAGTTATAATACTATTTTACATAATTTCATGAAAATTCTGTATATATATTTTTTCATAAATTTTTATTATTATACAAATAGATACCGCGTGAGAACGCCCTTGCAGCCTTAGAATAATTTCTAAAGCTTTGCCTAATGTTTTAATTTTTGTTCGCTCCTGACGAAGACAAAAGAGTTTTGTCGAAACGTCGAGACAATAAAAAGATTTACTGGTCGAAGTGTCTTTTATTTGAAGAACTATGAATGTCGGCCAGGCAGCCTCTATCTTTACGATATACAAATAGAGACATTTTAAAATATATTTCTAATAAAATAACAATTGAAAATAGACGTCTGGGATATTTGCTTATTTGTTCTTTAATTTGTGATATATATTTTAAAATTTTGGCCTATTTGTATAATAATTGAAAAAAAAAATTAAATATGATAATATTAAAAACAAAAAAGGCATTTACTGACTGCGCTCACATGAACATTTCTAGATGGCAGAGCGCCATCTAGTGGAACAAAAATAAACTAAACGTTTATTTAATTTGTTCCGTGATATTTGGCTAACCCAATTTCTTGATAAATCAAGGAAGGCCAACCACGAACGCGTTTCTGGCTATTTTTTATATTTTTTCATATATGATAATATATATCTACAGAATATTTACGAAACTATGTAAAAGTATTTGCATATATTATAACTCGTGTCCTATTGGCGATTTATTGCATCGTCTTTTCTCTTGAAGAATGCTTTTCTGACCTAAAGAGCCAGAGGATTGAATAAGACTTTTTAAAAATAGACTTTGGAAAAGCCTGATGTTTCACCACAACAATATTATAAGAAATTAGCGATGATGTATATTTTAACATAGTAAGTAATATTGATGAACTTGAAAATATTTAAACAAAAACATCCATGTATATTTACACAACTTATAAAAACGTTGATGAAGTTTTGTCTAGCAAAAAACATCCATTTTCACAACATATAAGGAAGTAACATTGAAGTCTAAAATGATTACACTAATACAGTGAGGTTATGTAAAACTATTTCAAACAAAATATGTCTCAGTGCACTATCTCTGAATCTATGACAAAAAAGAAACTATTTACAATTTCATGAGGAAGTAAGCAACTGAAACACACAAAAATTAAGATGCATTTATAAATAGCACATTTCAAAATAGATAAGCTATATGAATAAAAGTTCTATGTATGTGTGCGTTTGTTTGCTCTATATAAGTTGTCACAAAATTTGACATACTCCGATGAAACTCTGACACCTTATAGAATTAAGTCTAGAAGGAGCCATTGTCATAATGTCACAGGCAAATTTGCATATTCCGTTTGTTTCGCATAACCGGGAGAAGTGGGACATTTGTCGAGTGCAAAATACTTTGGCATACAAAATAGTGTTGCACAGAATATTGATTTTCTATTCAATAATTTGTGTGTTAGCGCACATGTACTCATGTACAAAATAAGGAGGTTGCACCTTTTAGCATGTATATAGGAATTCAGACACAATAACTGAAAGATATTTAATACACAGTGAACTTTATTGAAGACGCACGAGATAACCAAGTGTGAACAAAATTGCCTCTGTCTCCTTAAAAAAAAAAACGACGACCGACGGCATTAA
>CP092886.1:176491780-176542260 GCA_030710605.1 Cordylochernes scorpioides | reverse complement strand
ATGTTTCACCGAGTGAAAGTCCGAAAAGGGGATATCTTTGTAGTTAACACTTTTTTATAGGCTGTAGAGACACGATCCATTTGAGTACAAATTGCTGTTTCGACGCCATGTTTCCTACGGGCTTTGATAATAAGGCCAAGAGGCTGAGCACATGCTTGGTCTGAATAAATTCTCTAATAATTTGAATATTTTGAATTATTATGAATTATTATTTAAATTATAATTTTTTAATTATATAAATGAATTATTCAATTTTCAAGTCGAACCAAATACTTTAATCAATAACTTCACTTATCGTGCGTGACGTGGATGGAAGGTTTTCTAAAGTTTTCCCAGAATAAGGTGGGCGTTCAATACGTCCAATTAATGGCCTTTGAAGTAAAAATTATTAAGCGCGTCAAAATTATCCAAGTCACCTTTCAAAAATGTTTCTATTCATTTTATTTATCCGAAAAACGCAACATCTCTGCTAGATATATCTCTGTTAACGTACAATCATTTAGTTCAAGTATTTATTCATTCAGTTAACCAAAAGGTTTCTGGGACTTAGTTCAAATAAAAATTTAAAAATTGGAAGAAAATATATTAAAGAAACAAGTCAACAGATTGATGGCATGATTTCATCGAACAAAACAGAGAATCAAAATATAGATTCACAAAAATCAGTATTTCATATTGTTCCTTTAATATCTACCAATTTATACAAATCTCCAATTATGAAATGCACTTTGTAGTTGTGGATTCCGCTTTTTGTCCATATATATTTATTTTTAGAATTTTCTTAAATAAAAAAAATGGAATGATGTCATTTATAAAAATTTACCTTAAAAAGAGTAAGCTTTTTTGTCAGGTGAAACCCAATGGTTCAAGTTATAGTTTTTTTTTTTTTAAATCCATGGGGGGGGGATAAATTATTGGTATATTGTAAGAGTAGCAGAATTTTACTATTTGTTTTATTTTTTTCTAACTAGTACAAATTCCAACTGTGCTTGCAGACCGGAGCAGATGAGAGCGATCAAGAGGAAATGTCTCTCGAACCCCCCGTCCTGGAGCCTATCGGACTCCTCGACGTTGTAAGTATTGTTCACATTCATCTTAATAATTAATCTTATTTATACAAATATTTCTCGGGTATTTATACATAACGACTCAATTTTAGAAATCATTTGAAATTATATTTTATTACCAAGCATTTCCATTTCCAGTAAATAAATGTATATTAAATTTAATGCCTTTTGTAGATATATTTTGGATTATATAGCAACACATATCTTTTAAGAAACTGATAATTTATATTATGTTCATTGTAGATATTGCCAGACATTTCTTTATTTTGTACACAGTTTTCTGTTCTCGTTTTTTCTCTCTTTCTTCTTGTTAATATCATATGACTATTCTTTACGGCTTAAAATTATTGTAAATATGTATAGACAAATGTAAAGGCATACATGTATGACAGCTCAAGTGTCCCTAGGAGGACACAGCGCTTTAAATTGAGATAAATAAGTAAAAATATATTTTATTATCAATTCTCTTAGTGACACAAATTTAAGAATGTTCTCTTAATATGGGAAGTGCTTGTTTGGTGACATAGTCGTTGAACTTTGATATCACGATCGGACTGAGCGCAGATGGAAGCCGTGATGGTTCCCTCTCTCTTGATAAAGATACCCAAGTAAACTCCAAGTCCCAGTAATTTCTCTCATACCGCTGAAAGGTCTTTTTTTTCTATGATATAAGATGTGTACAATCTTGCTTTCACCGGTCCATTATGTTTTGTTGATTATTTTTTTCAGTGTTATAAATATATATTTATCAATACAGTTTATCACCTTGTATTTATTTAATGGACTGTCATAGTTATTCACTGGTAATCAGAGCTTTCCATTTTACAATATAAAAATCCAAATCGTTAGTAAATGTTCTAGCTTGTAGAAACACGTTCGAATTGAATACAAAATGTTGTTTCGGCGCTACGTATTCGACTGGTTCTGATATTAACGCCAAGAGCCTTACGCTACCTTTTACACATGCACCTGTACTAAATAAATTCTCAAATTTAAATATTTATTACGAATTATAGATATTTAGGCACGCAAATAGTTTTAACTAACAAGCTTACTTCTCGTGTGTCACATGGATGGAAAATTCTCTCAGAATAAGATGGACATTTAATGATCCAATTAATGGTTTTTAATTAAAAAATTATTAACCTCCAAAATAATCCAAATCGCCTTTCAATATTTTTGTTTATTTCATTTAACTTAAAAAGGCAATATCCCTGCTAGGGATATGTCAATGTACAATTGTTCAGTTAAAGTATTTATTTATTTAGTTAACCCTGGTTTCAAGAGAGTAGTTCAAGTATTAAATTTTAAAAATAATATATATGTGTGTGTGTGAAAAAACAACAAAAAATAAAAAATATAAAAAAGGTCAGGTGTTGATATTAAAAACAAAAGAGGCATATCCTGACTAGGCTTTGGGTTGGCCAAATATCGCGGAGCAAGTTAAAGAGAAAGTTTAGTTTATTTTTTCTCTAGTAGATGGCGCTCTGCCATCTAGAAATGATCATGTGAGACTAGTCAGGATATGCCTCTTTTGTTTTTAATATATATTTACTAAAGAAACACACAAGTCAACAACACAGATCAAAGGCTTGGTTTCATCAAACAAAACAGAGTCAAAATATATACTCACAAAGATTAT
This sequence comes from Cordylochernes scorpioides, assembly GCA_030710605.1. NCBI lineage: Eukaryota > Metazoa > Arthropoda > Arachnida > Pseudoscorpiones > Chernetidae > Cordylochernes > Cordylochernes scorpioides. Next base: position 176,539,551 of record CP092886.1, on the reverse strand, counting down.
CATTTTATATTTGTTCCTTATTATCTACCAATTTATACAAATCTTCATCTATTATGGAATGCACCTCGTATTAGTGTATTCTTCCATTTTGTCATAAAATATTTTTTATATTCGTAATTTTCTTATTTAAAAAAATATGAAAAAAATAAAATTGTTATTTAAAAGATAACCTTAAAAAGAGTAAGCTCGTTTGTCAAGTGAAACTCAATGATTCAAGTTATAGTTTTAAATGCGTGGATAAATTATTGGTATATTTTGAGCAATAAAATAAAAACATGCAAGATTTAATTTGACTTATATGTTTTTGTATTATCTTCCAACTAATACAAATTCCAACTTTGCTTACAGATCGGAGCAGATGAGAGCTGTCAAGAGGAAATGTCTTTCGATCCCCCCGTACTGGAACCTATCGGATCCGTCGAAGCGGTAAATATTAATCCCATTTATCTTAAAATCTGATTTTATTTACCATTATTTTATTTCACGCAATATTTTTCATAATGCTCAATTTTATGAAAATCATTTGAAATTTTTTTTATTATTAATTCTCTCTTTTAAAACAATGTTCCATAGAATGGTCAAAACGCCAAGTCCAAGAATAAACCTTATCGTGACTGAAAGTTTCTGATGGTTTGCGCCAAATATCGGAATAAAAATCAACTAATTGATGATTTTCCGATAGATGGCGCAAGTCATCAGCAACGTTCTGTTGAACGATCAGATGTGCTTTCCTTAACTTTACTACCTTATCACGTACATTTTCCCTTTTATTTTATTTATGGATATAAAAGATGTTATGATGCATTAGCGCACCATCTGTTATGAAAATTCAAAACTATTATAGACGCGTATGATTCTTTTGAAAATTAAACAATTTCTACTGCCCTTACTGCAATGGAAAAATTAATGGGAGGATTCACCACTGATGAGCCAGGCCCTCCCATTAATTTTTCCATTGCAGTAAGGGCCGTAGAAATTGTTTAATTTTCAAAAGAATCATACGCGTCTATAATAGTTTCGAATTTTCATAAGGAGATGTGTACTATATTTAATTCGCAACTAACATATCGTATTTTTTCAAGGAGGATTTTAAAAATAATATACCCAATCTATATTCCAATCACAATATATAAAAGCATATGAAAAAACAATAGAAAAAATAAAAGATAAGTCAGGTGTTGATATTAAAAATAAAAAAGGCCTTTCCTGACTATAATTGTCTATAATAGTTTTGAATTTTCATAACAGATGGTGCGCTAATGCATCATAACATCTTTTATATCCATAAATAAAATAAAAGGGAAAATGTACGTGATAAGGTAGTAAAGTTAAGGAAAGCGCATCTGATCGTTCAACAGAACAGCACATGTGCTCGTGGTCAGGAAATGCCTTCTTCATTTTTAATAAAAGCATATATATCACGCACAATAATTCACATTTCAATTGTTTTTATTTCCAGATCGAACGGCTCCCATTTGACCCCGAGATCAGGGCCTTTGCACTGGAGGTCCACCAGCAGCCTTCTGTAAGTTTTGACTTAACTAAAATTACTTATTATGTATTTACCTGAAGAGTTACCTCTCCCTTCAAATTTGCATCTGAACGATGCATCATGTGTATCTACCTAGTAACATCCTTTACTAGTGGTGATAAGGAATGAGCCACAACACCAGCCCATTGTCCAGGAATGGAGCCTTCCTGAGTTCGCCCGGCGGTCTTTGGAGGAGGCTAAAGATCAGGTACCAGGATTCTAACTTTCTGAATCCAGTTTCATCTATTTCCCCTCAACCGGTCATAGATTGATGATGGCTTACAATATTCCTGTCCTTTCAGATATTTTTTCTATGGCTAGTCTTTTGATGTTATCGTAGGATCTGCTTCCAAAATAGGCCATGAAGTGCTTTCTCGGCCTTCCTCTTCTTGGTCTTCCTTCCAATCATTCCTCCAGCAATACTTCTATCCACGCCGAGTTCCGGACAAGATATTCAAACCTCTACTGGTTCCCCTTCTCCCAATCCCTCCTTGTTAATTTTTAGGACTTTTTGAGAATAGTGATATAAGCTGATAATTACTAATTATCTATTTTCATCTCATCATATTCTTTGTCTTGAGAGATATATGATCCCAATTATCTTTGTGAAATACGTAAACAAAGCAAACACACGGCGAAACAAAGCACTTAAATGTTTTATATTTTATTTGACCAGAAATGAAAGTTACAACATCACCCTGAATATTTATAAATTTTTAATTTTATTGAATGATTTTAAACCAACTGTGTTAAAATTATAGGACAACTAAGCTTTGAGATATTTCACCTCTGTAAAGGAAACCAGTTAAAGAAGCTACGTAACATGCTGCCTAATAATTCTTTTCCATAAATATAAATGAAAAAATAGAGAAAATTTAGGAGAAATCAACCTTTTTAAGATTTATTATTTTATATTAATAATGTATACTTTATTTATTTTACTTATGTGTACATTATGTGCATAAAGGCACAATTATATATTTTTTAAAAGGTTGAATGGTTGATGAGTATTTATATACAACTATTTGTGTTATTTTCCAGCTTGTTTATTACAAAGAGAGAAAATGAATTAGAAAGCAAGTTCTGATAATAGTTGGTGCTGCAGAATTTATGAAGGAACCCATGGAGGAACAATTTATCAATATAGAGAGACACCGCTCAACTTCGTAATGTATTCAGAGAATGCATAGGCCTATATATACTCTCTGTTTATTCCCGTTGTTGTATATCAATGTATATTGAAGGAATTTGACATTTATGTCTTTTTCAAATACCTTCAAAATATACATAATTATTTCTATATTCTTCAGTTCTAAAATATCAACTCGAAGCATTGCACGATTCGCGGACGCGAATACTTTTAAATGCCAACATTCAATTCTAATATTGTATAGTGTATTATTACTATTTTATCCACGAAAATATAATCCTTTTATGTTCGTAGGCAACAACGTCCAGAGCCCAAAGAGATCCCGAGGAGTGCCCCCCTCCGCAACAGAGAGAAAGGCCAGAAAGACCAATTTCAATGCAGCAGAGCAGCTCTGCACCAAAAAGTCAAGAAAAACCGAAACGCGCCCTTCTGAGAAGGTCAAGTCGCATAGCACAAAGAGGCTATGGCCTGTTTGGGGACAGAGTCCTTCGGGATCTTCCAGTGCGAAGAGCGCGGTTCGCTGAATTGCAGCAAGCGGCAAAATCCAGGAGGAAGTAAGCGCCAATTCTGGAAACACTTATTGAGTTTACGGGTAAATTGCTTGTAGATCTTTACTGATGATTTATCGAATATAAACTCTTTTTTGCTTCTTTTTTTTTTTTTTTTTGGTTTGACATATTCATTCGATATCGATCTAGTAGTATGGTAATCTCTCCGTTAATTTATACACTCATAGAGACAGAATTTAATTAATGCCGCCGGTCGTCTGTTATTTTTTTTTTTAAGGAGACAGAGGCAATTTTTTTCACACTCGGTTATCTCTTGCGTCTTCAATAAAGTTCACTGTGTATTAAATATCTTTCAGTTATTGTGTCTGAATTCCTATATACATGCTAAAAGGTGCAACTTCCTTAATTTTGTCCATGAGTCAATGTGCGCTAAAACACAAATTATTGAATAGCAAATCAATATTCTGTGCAACACTATTTTGTATGCCAAAGTATTTTGCACTCGACAAATGTCCCACTTCTCTCGGTTATGCGAAACAAACGGAATATGCAAATTTGCCTGTGACATTATGACAATGGCTCCTTCTAGACTTAATTCTATAAGGTGTCAGAGTTTCATCGGAGTATGTCAAATTTTGTGACAACTTATATAGAGCAAACAAACGCACACATACATAGAACTTTTATTCATATAGCTTATCTATTTTGAAATGTGCTATTTATAAATGCATCTTAATTTTTGTGTGTTTCAGTTGCTTACTTCCTCATGAAATTGTAAATAGTTTCTTTTTTGTCATAGATTCAGAGATAGTGCACTGAGGCAATATTTTGTTTGTAATAGTTTTACATCTTTTTCACCTCACTGTATTAGTGTAATCATTTTATACTTCAATTTTACTTCCTTATATGTTGTGAAAATGGATGTTTTTTGCTAGACACATTTAAGCTTCATCAACGTTTTTATAAGTTGTGTAAATATACATGGATGTTTTTGTTTGAATATTTTCAAGTTCATCAATATTACTTACTATGTTAAAATATACATCATCGCTAATTTCTTATAATATTGTTGTGGTGAAACATCAGGCTTTTCCAAAGTCTATTTTTAAAAAGTCTTATTCAAATCTCTGGCTCTTTAGGTCAGAAAAGCATTCTTCAAGTGAAAACACGATGCAATAAATCGCCAATAGGACACGAGTTATAATATAGGCAAATACTTTTACATAGTTTCGTAAATATTCTGTAGATATATATTATCATATATGAAAAAATATAAAAAATAGCCAGAAACGCGTTCGTGGTTGGCCTTTCTTGATTTATCAAGAAATTAGGTTAGCCAAATATCACGGAACAAGTTAAATAAACGTTTAGTTTATTTTTGTTCCACTAGATGGCGCTCTGCCGTCTAGAAATGCTCATGTGAGTGCAGTCAGTAAATGCCTTTTTTGTTTTTAATATTATCATATTTAATTTTTTTTTCAATTATTATACAAATGGGCCAAAATTTTAAAATATATATCACAAATTAAAGAACAAATAAATAAATATCCCAGACGTCTATTTTCAATTGTTATTTTATTAGAAATATATTTTAAAATGTCTCTATTTGTATATCGTAAAGATAGAGGCTGCCTGGCCGGCATTCATAGCTCTTCAAATTAAAGACACTTCGGCCAGTAAATCGTTTTATTGTCTCGACGTTTCGACAAAATCTTTTGTCCTCGTCAGGAGCGAACAAAAATTAAAACATTAGGCAAAGCGTTAGAAATTATTCTAAGGCTGCAAGGGCGTTCTCACGCGGTATCTATTTGTATAATAATAAATATTTATGAAAAATATATATATACAGCATTTTCATGAAATTATGTAAAAAAATTGTGGAGATTTGTTGATCGTGGTTTCTCCTGTAGAAGGGATTTCGTGCCCGAAAGCTGAAGATTAAATTAATTTTTCAAAAAATAAACTTTTCTCTGTGGAAGCCTGATGTTTCTACCTTAATATTAATACAATGGATTAAATAGATTTTGTTAAAATACACATGTGTGTGGATGTTTTGGTCGAATATTTTAAAGTTCACCAATGTTACTTTTTTTCCATAGATTTTGGGAATATATACACGAATGTTTTTTTTTTATTGACATTTCTAAGCTTGATCAATGTTACTTAGATGTTATGAAAATATGCATGGATGTTTTTTGTATGAAATTTTCAAACTTCATCAATGTTACTTATAATAGATGTGAAAATATACATGGATGTCTTTTTATGAAATTTTAAGTTTTACCACTTATATGCGGAAGTTTTTGCCGGACATTTTTATAAGCTTCATTAATGTTACCTAGATGTTGTGTATATGGATGTCTTTGTATGAGATTTTAAGCTTCATCACCATTACTTATGATTGATGTGGAATATATATATATATGTAAAAACCATAGAAAAAAATAAAAGATAAGTGGGTCAGGTGTTGATATTAAAAATAAATTTTTATTTTTTTCTATGGTTTTTACATGTGTTAAGCGTCTTTACGCAAATTTGGCCTTAAATACCCATTACTTGATTTCTCGGGAAGCCATTGGGTCCAAAAATTCTTTTTGGTCGCAATGGTTACAGCCTTCTCCACGCTGACGAGCGCCAACAGCGCGAAACGCGTTCGTGGATGGCTTTTCTTGATTTATCAAGAAATTGGGTTGGCCAAATATCTCGGAGTAAGCTAAATAAACGTTTAGTTTATTTTTGCTCCACTAGATGGCGCTCTGCCATCTAAAAAGCACATGTGCTCTTGGTCAGGAGATGCCTTCTTTATTTTTAATATATATATATATGTTTGACATTTTAAAGCTTCATTAATGTTACTTAGATGTTGTGAAAATATACATGGATGTCTTCGTATGAGATTTTAAGCTTCATCACTATTACGATATGACATTGACATTTTTAAGCTTCATTAATGTTACTTGGATGTTGTGTATATGGATGTCTTTTGTATGAGAGACAATCACTATTACTTATGATTGATGTGAAATATATAAATATATATATGTTTGACATTTTTAAGCTTCATTAATGTTACTTGGATATTGTGTATATGGATGCCTTTATATGAGATTTTAAGCTTCATCACTATTACTTATGATTGATGTGAAATATATATATATATATTAAATTATTAATCTTAAAATTTTTCATAACTATACTATATATATATATATATTAGATAATAAAAGGCATATATTGGATTTAATAAAATATTTATTTTGCCAATATTTCGGCTGGCTGAACGCCAACCTTTATCGAGGCATTACATTTTTGTATTTGAATTAAGTATGGATTGCTCTATTTTCAAAACAATATATATATATATGTTTGACATTTTAAAGCTTCATTAATGTTACTTGGATGTTGTGTATATGGATGTCGTTTGTAAGAGATTTTAAGCTTCATCAAAATATCATCACTATTACTTATAATTGATGTGAAATATATTCAAATTATATTATATATATTATTTAAATAAATAGATGTTTTTGTGACATTTTTAAGCTTCATCAATGTTACTTTCTTATAATAGATACCGTGAAAACAATAATTAATGTTTTTTTCGAATATTTTAAACTTCAATGTTACTTAGAAAGGATGTTGTGCAAATATGAATGGATATTTTGTTAGACATTTTTAAACTTTATTAATGTTTCTTTGATATAATAGAAGTGTGTCGTATCTAGATATTTTTATTGAGATGGCTTCTGGAATTTTCGTGTTGACATATTTAGTTAGAAAATTAAACTAATATCTTTATAATGTGCATTTTATTAATAGCGATATATGTAAATTCCACAAAAACATTCCCATTGACATTACATTATAATATGATTGTCATCTCAAAAAACATCAAAATATTATATAAGTGTATGTATCTAGCAAATTAATCTAATTATTTTAACTGTCCAATCAATATTAATTCAAACAAAATTTTTAAATGAAAATAATGATGAAATATTGAAAATTACTATGAAATAAAGCTAATTGCCAAATGTACGTAGTGTTGTGTATGTGACTACATTGTTTGTATGGGATCCAAATTAACAATACTAAACTCAATGGGAGTTGGCCAGACCTTGCCCTAGATTGCCTCATTTGATATGTGACTTGGGTTAGGTTAGATAAGGTTAGGGGCGCCCATGGTATCATCAAATGTAAAAAATGTGATTTGAGACGGTATCTAGCTACCTTCCAAATTAGCTTTTTTTTTTCTTGTTTGTTCACACACACATTTTGATGCATGAATACCATCTTCCTGCAACATTATGTTGTTTCCTGGCCTGAAAATTGGCCCTGTCACTTCATCAGCTTAAATACCTTTTTGGCCAATTCGACCGATTTCATGAGTCCTCTCTTAGGATGTTATGCAATCGAAGCGCCCCTACCATCACCCTTTGTGTGTGTGCGTACTAGGAGTGATAAACCAAATACATTAAAATAATGCAATTTAGTTCTTATAATAAGAGACACTTAGCTCAGAGTGTTTGTAAAATAAAAACTCTTCTGGCCGAAATGGATCTTATTATAAGAACTATGAATGCAGGCCAAGCAACCTTTATCTTCAATATAATACATTTTAGGTTACACAATATATAATTTAAAATATATAAATATATCAACTCAAATTTAAAAAATTATACAAGATCATAATATACATTTTAATATATTTTGAGAATGGAATTATTCAGCCCTATTTGTTTTTATAGGAGGCTCTCCCACCGACAAAGAGTCATCCAGATAGCGGTGATGCCGCGTGAAAGACATTACGTGAGTTTGGTCTTGGCGCTGAAGTCGACAAGCATTTTATAGAGGTGACAGTGCGACGTTTCTAGCTCCTCTACAAATTTGTTGATGAGGATGTGTAGGATTAAGACTTGTTCCTCATTTAGGGTTTCAATGAATTGGCGAGTAAAGTGAGATAGTATGGACCGGTTAATTTTTTCTTTTACCAAACCAAGAAGTTAGATAGAACCCAATATTTTTATGATTTGGAAGAAGAATAGAACAGAAATATTCTCATATGAAATTTTCATAAGCGTTTTGCATAAATGTCCATTATGAAAGAAGCAAAAATTTTAACCATAGGAAAATTTAAATGTATACAACAGAATATTAGGAAAAGTATAATTGCAACTTCCGAACTCAGAAGCTCTATTAGAGACAATCCTCCAGATATTCTCCTTCTTCAAGAGCCTTATGTTTTAAATAGAAAGGTCGTGTTTGATATGGACTCGCACATAGTACATTGTTCCTCAACAGAAAACACTTATACTGCAACGGTTATATTTAATAAAAATATAAAATATAGGAAGTTGGAGGGTTTCACAAATCAGTTTTGTACATCAATCTCTAATAATACACCTAAATCTAGGACGATAATAGCAAACTTTTATATTCCTCCAAACAAATGCGATGACGAACATTTGAACTTTTTAAAGAATTTGATAGCTACCTTCGAGAGTACTCCCCTAATCCTCTGTGGAGATTTTAATTCCCGTCACCCGGTTTGGTTCGATAGAATTACAAACTCTAACGGATATAAAATGCAACCTATTATTAATGAATATAATCTTTTTATTCACAATAACAAAACTCCTACCTGTCGTAATAAAAGCATAATAGATCTCACTATTTCAAATAGACATTCATTGAAACTGGTGAACGATTGGCAAACTTTTGAATTAACCAATATTTCCGACCATGTGACAGTTTCATTTGATATCAATGTTAACTTAGATATTACAAACAATCAACAAAAATATACGTGGAAATTTAGTGAAAAGAAAGCAGATTGGTCACTGTTTTCAAATACAATTTCTAAACAAGAAGTAAGAATATTGGAAAACGATATAAAAAAGGCCGAAAAAGAAACTGATATTGACATGGTAGTTGACAGGCTAACGGATATAATTCTGGAAGCTGCATATCAATCACTGGAGGTGAAATCTTCCAACTTCACTTTCGACACCGGGATCAAGTGGTGGAACAAAGAATTAGAACAAAAGAAAAAGTATTTTCATTATGTGAGAAATCTATACTTTCATCATAAAGCAATTAGTGTTAATGAATATAAGTCTGTCAGAAATAAATATAAAAATAGTATTAGAAAAGCTAAGAGGAATAGTTGGCGGAATTTTATAGAAGAAAATGGATCTAATAATCCGTTTGGAAACGCCTATAAAACCTTTAAAAAACTGAATTCCTCTAATCAACAAAAGGGATTACCAATAATTGAACAGGCACCAGTAGATTCTAAAGAAACTCTAATAAAAGTTCTGGTTAATGAACTAATTCCTGATGATACAACTATATCGGATACTGCTCACCATACATCAATAAGGAACTATACACCGAATTTTACAAACTCCAACTCATGCAATATTCATAAGAAAGAAATAGAAGAGCTAATCGACAAAATTAATGTAAATAAATCTCCTGGTCCAGACAATATTAGTAATAATATGATAAAGAATGCTTTTCAACTAATACTTCCGATTTTACACTCAATATTTAATAAATGTATTCAAATGGGACACTTCCCAAAAAAAAAGGAAAACAGCAGCACTCAAAATAATAGCCAAACCCGGCAAAACCAATTATGAATCAGCTAAAAGCTACCGTCCGATATCTTTATTATCAAATTTTTCAAAGATTCTTGAAAAAATTCTCAAAAATAAAATATATGAATTTTATATTCAAAACAATCTGTTAAGCTCGAGGCAGCACGGATTTATCAAGTCTAAGTCAACTATCACTGCTTTGAATACTATAATCGATGTATTAATGGAGCATAAGCAAAAAGAACTGTCTGCATTAGTTACAATAGATATCTCGGGGGCTTTTGATAATGCCTGGTGGCCAGCGATCATCAAAAGAATAGACTCAGATAATTTACCGGAAAAATTGATCAAAATTCTACAATCATATTTAAATTCCAGGATCATTTCTTTCAGTTACGACAATTTAACAACTTCAAAGCCAATTAATAAGGGGTGTCCTCAGGGCGGTCCGCTTTCTCCACTTCTATGGACAATTTTGTTGAATGATTTGCTGATGAATTTTCAGGTGCCCAATTGTGAGTTGATTTGTTATGCGGATGATATTTCGGTCATATGCTGGAATAAATATCTAGCATCACTAAAAATAGTTATAGAGGAAGCATTAAATACTATCGAATTGTGGTGTATTAAGAACAAGTTAGAAATCAGTTCCGAAAAAACAAACATTTTATATTTGCATAATAAAGAGAAGATCCCAGTTAAATTTAAGAGTGGATTAATTTCACCAGTACAAAAAATAAAAATTTTAGGAATAACAATTGCAAATCATAGAAGAAAAACAAATTGAATTTTGCTTTGCATATAGATGAAATAGTGAGCAGAACTCTAAGAATAAAATATTTTCTATTCTCTCTGTGCAGCAAATCATGGGGTTTGAGCTTCCATAAAAGAATTACATTGTATAAATCTTTATTCAGATCAACTTTAACATATGGATCAGAAATATGATTCAAAGTTTTAAATAAAAAATCGATACAAAAATTAAACTCAATGCAATATCAGATATTAATATGGAGCATTCAAGCTTACAAGACAACTTCGTACAACTGTGTTCACAGTTTGGCTAAAACTCCATTGATTGCAGATTACATTGAAGCAAAAAATATGAAATATGACTTAAATAACTTATCGTTCGAGGACAAGCAAAAATACAACATCGATATTCCCTTTATAATTAAATCCTATATAGACGAAAGAATGTTGCTCTTACTGAATAATACAAACGAGACATTTACAAGTTTTTTCAACCGGGGTATTCCAAATTATTTTCGCCCTAATTTCCACAACACACAATTTGTAACCAACCATGGTAATTTCGTGAGTTTTCTGGAAAGGATCCGCGCATCGGAGGATCCGGGCTGTTTTTGTGGATGCCGCATTCAAGATTCTACTCATCTTTTACTTAAGTGTCCAGCATTTCAAGAGACTACAGACTCAATAACGGTATTCTCTGTATCGATCCAAGAGAACTGATATCCAGCAGGGATTTATACATTGTATTCAATAGATTTTGTAAATTTATATAAAAGTTTTTAAATAATCTCAAGTGTTAGGTATAATTAACTATGCGCTGTATATATGTTTTTTTTTCCTTTTTTTCTTCATTTTGAGGTGTGTTTAAATTAAATTACCTATGTATATAGTATGCTTGTTTGAAACCAATTTCAAGAATATGGTAAATGCCTTGAGCATATGTTTTTGGATATATAAATAGATTCTCCCTCTCTCTCTCTCTCTCTCTTGTATTGCTTTCCTTTGGGCGCCAGTGTCCTTGGCGGGACATCGCGCTTTGTATTTACAGTTGAATAAAGTTGAATAAAGTGGGCAACTATCCCTGCGATGTCCCAGTTTGTAACATTTGAAATACTTTATTCCGTGAGAGAAGTATGTAGGGTGGTATTTCCATTGGTACAGATGTCAATCTTAGCTTGTAACTGAGAGACCTTTAACCCGTCTATTATCAAAACAAAGACATCTCGTCGGCACTGCAGCCACGTGTATGTGCCAGAGTTCTTCACCATAGGGGCGATGGAGACAACCTGACAGAAAGGGCGGTGTGCTTTGATCACATCTTCGTCTGAAAGTATAAAGAGAAGATTGTGCTGGTAGTGATTTTTTCAGTTCTCTTTTTATAAGGAAAGGACTTTCGAAGTATGCCCCACTATGTCTAGAGCACTTCTAAGTTTGCAGCTATTTCAACTTTTACAAGGACAACAAGAATTTGACCCAAAACCTTTCCCATTTGATATACGCAACCAGTTTCCAAGAGTTTCTCCAGGGTTGCGATGTAGTCTTCCTGGGTGAATTCCTGATAGAGCTCCAGGTAGATCAGTTGGTCAAAGGTCGAGGCCGCAGTCCGGGCCCTGCCTTGCTCCAGCAGCTCTTCGTTGCTTTAATTTCCTCTACGGTGTTTATATGAAGAAGATATTGGCGACGCAGTGTTGTTTTTCCGCCTGAAGTCATTCCGTTTTTCCGAGCTGAGAAAAACTTATTGAGAAAGGGCATATAGGGAAATGGGTATTTTCAGTGTAACTTGATAGCTTTCTCTTTTTTTACATTAAACTAGTTCAGTTTATGCCACCTCAACTTGATCATCCTGATTAATGGGCTACTCAACGTTCGAAGTAACTCCGCTAACTTCCGTGTTTCCAGATCCAACCATATTTGCAACGGATGTCGTTAGGCATGTACTGGTACAAAAAGTGCCGTTTAAAATATCATTTGTTATCAGTCAAAAAATTAAATGGATTTGAAATTTTATTTTCGTTCATTTTTAAAATAATCAATCAGAATAGTTTATAAAGGACCGGAAAATTCAATTTTAACGAGTTGGTTTGTAGTTGAGAGCTTGCACCTCCTCGCAGCACGCTGTAAGGAATATTCGCCGAGAATATATACAGAATATATATTACGAGAAAAGTGAAAAGGCGAAACTTTCTTTATTTGAAGATCGTTTCACGAATCTTCAAACCGATGTCCATTTTATTAGCCGAGTTGCAAGCGATTGGTTCAAGACCATCGGGAAATAATGTAAAAATGTCAGAGAGAGAAAGAGAATCTTCTTAATTAAAAAGAGGAGTTTGTGTCTACTAATTGTATTCTCTACATATCTCTATATAAAATCGAGATAAAATGCCCAATGAAGCCCTAGATATGTAAAATTGGAATCAAATCTATATATATATAAACTTTAAGAAAAAAAACTTGTATAAAGAATACATATCTGCCTCACGGTTGGAGAGATTATATATTCAATATTTTTTGAAATTTCAAATTAGCCATGCAATTCCTAATATTCACTTGGGAAATTCCAGATATTTCTCTAAATGTTTGGAATTTCATTCCGAAATTTTTCTGCCCGAAAAATAATAACGAAAAACACCTATAATTAATCATATAACAACAAGGAAGTTAAGGTTGGGAGGATATTCAAAATTAGGTAGAAATGAGAGCGAGAGAAATTGCAAAACAAAAACACCCAAAAATTAAGAGGGCGCCAAAAAATGCTAAAATACCGTGCGCCTATGAACACGAAGGAAACAACGGGATATCACGCGGGTGTGACGGCGGTAGGCGGATGGGAGGCGCGAACCCAATTTGTAATACAATTAGACATCTAATTGGTTGGTATCGCCCAACGCCCTTTTATTTGTGCTGCCATCTATCGAGAGAAAACGTAACTATTTACAATATCCTCTCATATGGGTTGGTTATTCAGTATATTTATTATTTAGTTTCCGAAATATATTTAATTTTAATATTTTAAAATTTAATATTGTATTTTAAATTTATTAACATTATTTTTTGCTGAAATTTTATTTATTTATTTTTTTTTAAATAAAATTATTTGAATTTTTGGAGTTCAAAACACTCTCTATAGGAAAAGAGAGAAGAAAATAAGAAAGAAATATATAAAAATATGATATAGTTGTCAGAATGTAGTATTTTGGGCTAAAAAGAAGCCTTCCCATATAACTACATCAACCAATGCTTTCATATGGCCATCTCTGCGCATATCCCGTGAATTCAGATATTAAAAAAAATAGTAAACTTCCATCGTACTGAAGGGTCACATAGGTCGAAACAATTATATTTTGATAACCTTCAATTTAATGCATTTTAAGAGGAGATATTTTACACATGCGTAATATACACAATATTAAATACTACTTATAATGTTGTTGCTTACTTTTTCTTCACACACAGGTTATATTGACACTGGTTTAAGGTGAATATTGCAATGTTAATATTTCTGATCGTTAGTAGTTCGTGTATTGACAAGTTTATGGTGTGACAGCTTGAATATTAAACAGACATGTGTGTGGTTCAAGAAATAGACAAATGAGAAAATGCACATTTTCCGTCTTTTTACTTATTTACAACTTTCTTTTTCTCTTGGAATTTTTTGCTTGTAATTCCAAGGAGGTTTTAGATAGGAACCTGAATATTCGGATTTCTAATTCGTTTGAAGTCTTGAACAATCGCTGAAAAATGCATTTCTTAACTCCCAACAGTTTCCGAGTTGACATCGTGCAACACATAAGATTTAAATAGAAATGTAAATATTGCTCATTCCTGGTCACCTTGAACACACAGAAGTTTGAAAATGTGTGCAATTACATTGTTAAATGGCCTGAGCGACTTTTCAAAATTTCATACTCCTATGTGTGGTCTGTAAGCATATTAAAATTAAAATACAAAAGTTGAAAACAATTTGGAAATCTGTCCGTCTCGGCCACCCTTTTAACCCAGAAGTCTTAAATTTGTCAACTTGTATTGTCATCATGTTCTAAAAAGTATAAAATTTCATATTTCTACGTGCTCTGGAAGTATATTAAAAATTGATTACAGATTAAAAAGAACATCATCCAACAAAATCAGAAATAAAGCAGACTCTCAATGAAATCAGTAATTTAAAAACCCAAGAATAGATGGCATTCCAATTGAGTTAATAAGAGCAGCAGAAATACTACGGAGAAGAATGGAACCCCATTTAAGTAGAGAATTACCACCAGAGCCAGTAGGCTTTAGAAGAGCTAGAGGGGCAATAGATCAAATAGCAAACCTAAGATGGATAATGGAAAGACATTAAAAAAAATAGATGAAAATATATTTTTATACTTCTTCTCTTCTTCTTTCTTATCTCCACTCAATCATATTAGGGTATCAAGTTGTGACCCTTGATGGTGTCTGTTTGACAAACATCATGACTGGGTGAAGTAGAATGCGTCTGCCTTTGTCATTAAGACTGGGAGCACTACTCAGTGGCAGACCGACTTAGCTCCAAAAGAAATGGCCGCCTTTGACAGGAACAGACGCCATGTGCAGCCGCTCCTAACATGGAGTACAAACGCTGCTCATCCTGTATCCCTGGATTAGGAGCCCTTACAGGGTACTATCAGACGGACCAGCTGAATCCAGGCTTTTTAGCGAGCTTCTTACTGCTCCCCCTCCTCCTTTTTCATCCGGGCTTGGGACCGGCAAAGGCGGAGTTAATTTTTATACTTGATTGACTATATAGAAAGGGGGGGAGAGAAGTCCGACCAGACCTCCCTGCGGTCCCCCCTGGAACCTTTGATTATTCGACCAAATTCAGGTTTGTTTCCAAGGTGACTAACGTGACAACGGCACCCATTTTCCAATGAAGAGCAAAACCGATATCTCCAGCAATTGGACACAACAACAACTACACTGCGTGACATTGAAAATGGAACACCAAGAAATAGTGGCCAGAAAATTATGCAAATTTCAGGGTAGACGCGCCTAACGGAGTTATGCAAATGATGTAAAATGCACACATGGAGTAAGATATAAGGGAAGGAACTCGCAGAAAGGACAGTATTCGTGTCGTTATTTCTTCAAGGAAAATCATTGTAGAAATTTTGTTCTTGTGTCAAAAGACACGTGTAATAACAGAGAATGCCAGGTCATCGTAAACGGAGGCAGTTCAAGCAGACAGACGCTTTTACGAGGGGCATGGTGATCGGACTGAAAAGGGCAGGTTGGTCCATACGTCAAATCGCAGCTGATACACACCTTGGTGCGTCCACGGTGCACCGACTGTGGAGAAGATGGTTGGAACAAGGAAATGTGGCAATTTATAGGAATGTCGGTGCAACCAGAGTGACGTCAGCACGTGTGGATCGGCGTATCCTTCGACAAGCAGTGGCGGCCCCACAAGCCACTTGTACCGCCATCCTGCAACATGTGCAAGACACCCTAGATCATTCCATCTCGACCAGAACCATTTCCCGTCGATTGGTTGCTAATGGCTTGCACTCATGCCGTCCGCTAAGAAGACTGCCATTGACCCCACCGAATAGGCGCCAACGTTTAGAATGGTGCCGGGCTAGATCGACGTGGATGACGGAATGGCACAGGGTCGTGTTCTCAGATGAGTCGCGTTTCTGCTTGTCCAGTGATAGTCGCCGTGTACGCGTGTGGCGTCGACGTGGAGAAAGGTCCAATCCGGCAGCAATTGTGGAACGCCCCACCGTGCGACAACGTGGAATCATGGTTTGGGGCGCAATCGCGTATGATTCCAGGTCACCTTTACTTCGTATTCAGGGCACTATGACGGCCCAACGATACGTTGATGATGTGCTGCGACCGGTGACACTCCCCTACCTTCAGGGGGTACCCAATGTCCTTTATCAGCAGGATAACGCCCGACCGCACACTGCTCGCATTAGCCAACAAGCTCTGCAAGATGTGCAGATGCTTCCCTGGCCACCGTACTCTCCTGATCTCTCACCAATCGAGCACGTCTGGGACATCATTGGACGCCGTTTGCATGCCTTGCCACAGCCGCGTTCAGAAGACGAACTGTGGCAAATGGTTGAGAGGGAATGGAGAGCCATCCCTCAGGACGCCATCCGTACTCTGATTGACTCTCTACCTAGACGTGTTGCTGCGTGCATCGCCGTCCGCGGTGGTCCTACTTGCTACTAAGCCGACGCCGTTCTCGCTCTGTATTATGACTATCATTTTGAAATAAAGATCACTTATTGTTCGTCCCTGTCTCTCTCTGTCTGCCGAGTTTCATCACTTTCTGGCCACTATTTCTTGGTGTTCCATTTTCAATGTCACGCAGTGTATATAGAAATCCTTTGATTGCGTAAATCACACTAAACTATGGCCACTCTAAGACTTATGAGAGTACTAGAACAACTAATTGCTCTGATAAACGAACAATATATCGAACAGTAAGTCACAGTTACGGCCGAATATGGCAATACTGATTGACTTGAACCACAAAAAAAAAAGAGTGAAGCATGGCTATATACCATCACCATATCTCTACAACCACTACATTGAGCATAATCAGATAAGGTGATATCGATAAAATAGAAATAGGTGTAGGCATTGAAGGAATTAAGACAAATAACCTTTCGCTAAGCTGATGAGACCACATTGCTAGCAGAAAACAAAGAATAAACCTTGGTGAAATAATTGATAAATTTAAAAATAAAGTGAAAAATATGGTTTAAAATTATACTTAATCAAGACTAAAAGTATAAATGCCGATAATATAAATACACTGGTCAGCATTTTTAACCAAGAAAACCTGATGGTGTTTCTAGTATAGCTTTTCATGCTAAACTCAAAAATCTAATCAGAAATTTTCCATCACCCACATGGTTTTTACGTGACAACTTTTTGTTTTAGTATACTGGGATAAACACAGTAATAAATGTAAACAATATTACGATAGCATATTTTTCATAAACCTTATTACATTAAACTGGTTAACTAAAATAATCTTCTTTGTCCCAAAAGAAACAGCATTTTATCTTAAAGTAACTTTTTGTGCTGATTCAAAATATGCTATTAGGTTTTTTTTTCTATCACTCAATGTTTCTGAGAGACACCTACTTGAAATTTGAAAATATTTACAATGTATAGACCTATATAAACGAAATATATTTCTTTTAGTGAAAATTAGGGGCAGTGGATTTTCGTCTATACTTTGCTTGTGGTACATCCCTCTTGAGTATCCAGCAGTGGTCAGCAAGCATACTGGAACTCCATTTACCTTAGTACCACTTCTTCATGCTTGATACATCATGTATATCGTTAACTGCACCAAGATTGTCAGGAAAGAAATCTAGATGTGAGTGTAGGAAATAGATCTTGAGAGACATTTTACATCCTAGTGTTTTGTAGGAAAGTAAGAGTTCATTAAGTCACTGTAGTTTTCGGCCTTAAAATTTCACATAAAAGTTCTTCCAAACCTTTCTAAAATAATTCCATTAAGCTGCTTCAACTTCATATAAGCTATCTTCAAAATCCCCATCCCCATCACACACGAAGGAATTTTTGCTTCAAATAGGCAAATCCAGCTGTATTTGGATTCATTGGCTTGACAAAGTTCTTCATTAATTACAGTTTAATATGCAATGGTGGTAATTTTTAATTTTCAGATTTGACCAATGGGAAAATGTGCAATATTTTTAATTCCTGGAGTAAGAGTTTTACGGTTTGGCCAGTTCCTTTTAATATATAATGCCTTTCCTTGTTTTTATTATTCCACTCACACAGAAAACAACAAAATGAATGTTGTGATTAATGTTGAATGTGTGAAGTGATATGAAATCTCATCTAGCTTACTTTAATTCAACTGAAAGCTCTGATTCCTTGGGATGTCAAATTAAAGAGTTTAGACTGTATTTATATTCAATTCTCATTGCAGTGAAACCTCTCTAATACAGACTCTATTAGTTGTTCTTTATTACAGCCATGATGAGTGGTTCCACTTCTTTTTTCAATCCATTAAAATGACCTCCATATATCAGTACACCGTGTTGCAACTTGATTCCCGCCTTCTTTGTCATACATGTTTCCTGAGCGGGTTTCCATAATCAAAGTAAATAAAAAGTAAATAATAAATTAATAATATTTTAAAGTTATTATGTGTTTTTTTATTTGTTGTCTTCCTCGTAGTTAGTGATCTTCAGGCTTCGCATCCATCCTCGCTTTCCAAAATAAATAATCAAGATATAAACAGTAATAATGTTACAAAATGAATTAAAATATACAAGTATCAGAGTCATCAACAATCAACAATTCTGTCACCGTTTGCTTTTGTGAATGGAATAAATACCCAAATATGGCCATTTCTTATAAGCATCGGTGGTTCAGTGGTAGAATGCTTGCCTGCCACGCGGGTGGCCCGAATTCAATTCCCGACCGATGCATTTTTTTTTTTTACAATTTTTTAAACTCATTTATATTATTATTATTAAAATATACAAGTATTAGAGTCATCAATTCTGTCATCTTTTTCTTTTGTGGATGGAATGCTTTTACGTAATATACGTAAAATACATAACTAATATGACTGAAATTTTAGCAGTATGTATAGTAGAAACTGGAAAAACTTATATTGAATATTTCAGGTCTCTATCCCGAATATTCTTAGAGTTATTTGCAAATTTGCTCTTTCGCTCGCAAGCAGCGCCTCTAGCGGTGAAGATGGGAGGTAATATCAGCTGACCTAATGTACATGTAAAATGTGTTTTAACAGGACCTAGAAAAAAATATGGAAGATATATTTGTCGCATTTTTAGCCAAGAAAATTTGAAATTGACAGGTTCTGGGCAAAAATAGTTGTTTTGTTTTAGTCAGAAAATGATTATGACAATATTGCTGTATCATATTTGATTATCAGATACAAAATTATATCCAGAAAAATTCCAAAAGCAGAGACCACGGGTGAAGCCAGTTCATTTTTAGTATGCAGGAACAAAATTCTAACAGAAAAACATTCATTCGAGCAGAAGACACAAAGCCAGATCATCTCTTTATAAAAATATCGCTTCTCAGACACAAAGTTTGGAGCGGGACGTTTCACAAGAATGACATCCATGGCGCCAATTTATAATTGTAACGAATAGTATTTGAATAAAAGCATTTAATCGGGTAAAACCCGGGTGTTGCCCGGGTCATTCGGCTAGTGATACTATAAAAAGGAATATATATATATATGTTGTTGTTTCTTATCTCCTTGTGCAAAGATTACACAAATTCCATGAGTCCATACTCTTCAAGCTGTTTGATGATGAGCAGTGGCCTCTCCCAAAGGTCCTGTTTATTGCATCTAATGGAAGCTATAATGTGTTCTATAATGTGTTCTGGAGCTGCAGGTGTCAAGCTACATTTTAAGCAAGTTATTTACATCTTCAATGGCTTGAGATGGCCTGTTCTAAATTTTGAAAGTGCTGTTTGGTACTGTCTATTTCTGAGTTTCAGAGCTTCTCCTTGGTTCACTCCACTGCGAGGAAAGAAGACCCTGCCTTGGAACTGGCCTGTTGGCTGGGAAAAAGGCAGGGGTGCCTACCCCCCACACACCCTTGGGGATGAGGGAGTGTGGAGGCGACTCTGCGTGGTTTGTCCTCGCCCCAGTGGTTTCACTGATGTGGGGCGCCATGAGTCTTGAAACTCATGGGTCTTTGCTCTGTGTGTGCCCCATTGGAAGCGTCCTTGCCGAGCGCGTCATGGAAAACCAAGGGGTACATACAGTAGTAGCATCCCTCCGCCTCCGCACAGTTCCCTGTGTCAACCTCGTACCTCAGAGGTCCTTGATTCATCGGCAGATTCAGGGAGTACTGGGAACTAAGGGTATGAGGGCCAAAGGGGGGGGAGTCCTATTGGAGCATAGGACGGGTTTAACCAAGCACAAACGAGAGGGCTCGGACAGCAACCTGGCCAAGAACTCTCGTAGACCCTTGTGGGCTGATTGGTAGACCCCATGGAGCTAGACCATAAAGGCGGGTGCGAGGGGCCAAACCATTGGCCGCTCGGTGCATGGAGAATGCATCATTCCCTTGGCTAGGTGGCTAGTGAAAAGGAAAGGCTTATGGACCGAGAGGTCTGGGTGGCCATATTACTCCTAGGATGTACCAGCTGTGCATTGGTGGAATCTTTTAGTTCTTTTTTTTTTTTTTTGGCTACTGTCTATATTTCTTTAAAAGTATGTTTATTTTTTCATGGCAAGGTTTCTCTTGTGCCTTTTTTTAGATAGCGCAATAAAAAGAAATGATGCTATAGTATTCAAAAATGATAAAGCACAATTTGGTTTATAGATTATAGCTACAAGAATTGAATTACAATACAAGGATTGGATTAGGTCTTTTTTTTTTTGTAGCTATAGTATTAAAAATAATCTTTGATATTTTAAATTTATTTCAAGCAAATTATATGTACTATAAAAAAAAAAAAGGAATCATACTATACAGTACATAATTTGTTTAAAATAAATTTAAAATATCAGAGATTATTTTTAATTAATGGAGGGTGCATCAAACATGATGCAATATGGCCTCAATTGAATTTAAGCACTTGCATTTCTGGGCTTGGGTATTGAGAATTTTAGAAGAGCCACACAGACTTACACTAAGAGACAAAAATTATTTATTTCACTTGTTAATTCTGCTATAATACCAAATTATATATATATAAAGTTAAATATAAAGTGGGATCTCATTATAACAGCAACATGGTTATAAAATGGTAAAATTTTGGTCCCAATGTAATGCAGTTTTGCTGAGTCAAAAGGTAACAAGACTAAATTCAAATTATTAAAATATTAGTAATGTGTGTGTTACCTAAACGTCACTAATATTTTAATAATTTGGATTTGGTCTTGTTAGTTTTTGATTCTAAACCATAATCCAAATATATATAATCCAAAAAGTATCCAACTTTTTTTTTTTTGTGGAAACCTGGTAGATTTCAATGAAGCACGCTTCCATTAGGTGACCATGAACCTTCATACGTATTAGTGAAATTTTTCCCGCTGGTCAATATCATCAGTTGATGTCAAGCAACAATGGAGTGATGTAGTGTTCAGTTTTCTCTTCAGATTTTCATTATAAGGAAAATGATGGAATGACTGGAGCAGCGCTACTGCATCAAATTTTTCTAGAAACTGGGCGACATTCAGGTGGAAGCCATTTGGAAAATTAAGATGAGTTTCGGTGACGTTGCTATGGTCGTCGCACATATTAAGTAGTGGTACAACAGCTTTAAAGATGGCCGCACATTGGTGAATAGCAAGCGCGTGGCTCCAGCCAGCCTTCAACAAGTTGAAATGACCAGGCCATTGCCAAAGTGAACGCTGTAGTCATGTGAGACTGTTGTGTGACTATCTGATAAATTGCGGAAGAGATGTTCATCAGAACTTTTTGGCACATTACATTCTGAACGAAGATTAGATCATGAAGAGAGTGGTCGTGAAATTCATTTCGAAGCTGCTGATGGCAGAGCAAAGGCAACTTCGTGTTGAAGTCTCATAGGACATGCCGGACTCTACAAAAAGTGACCCCGACTTCATGATAACCATAATCACTGGTGAAAAGTCCTAGGTGTATGGGTATGATTTGGAAACCAAATCCCAGTCGTCAGAGTGGAACCATTCCACATTACCAAGACTAAAGAAAGCCCACCAAGTGCACAGCAGAGTGATTCTGGCTGCTTTCTTGACTCCCATGGTGTGGTACACAAGTACACACCATAGGGTTAAATAATTGCCAAAGAGAACCCCAAGGATGCTGTGTGGCACAAGAGACCAGAGTTGTGGTCAACAGGCAATTGGAGACTCCTACACAACAATGCTCCAGCACATTCCTCACACTTAATTCAGACACTTTTTGCTGAAAAACCAGACTCCTGTGGCTCACCAGGCTCCTTACTTACCTGATATGGTTCCCTGAGACTTCTGTCTGTACCCCAAACCCAAGAGGCTATTGAAAGGAAAGCGATTTCAGACAAAAGAGGACATTATGAATACAATGACAGCCGAGCTAAACACCATTCCAAAAGAGGCTTTCTCAGAGTGTTTCCAACAATGGCGGCAAAGTTGGGAGAAATGTGTGAAGTCCCAAGGAGACTATTTTGACTATAATGAAAACCTAATCACCCTCAAAGTAGTCTCCTTGGGACTCCACACATTTCTCCTAACAGTGCCGCCATTATTGAAACATTCTGAGAAAGCCTCTTTCAGAATGGTGTTTACCTCAGCTGTCGTTGCAGTCATAATGTCCTCTCTTGTCTGAAATCACTTTCTTTTCAATATCCTCTTGGATTTGGGGCACAGCCAGAAGTCACAGGGAACCATATCAGGAGAGTAAGGAACCTGGCGAACCACAGGAGTCTGGTATGTCTTTTTTTTTTTCCTCCCCGAAGGTCGGATATGTTTCTAACAGACCTTGTTAAAAGAAAAGCCTGAACAAAATATTTTTCAACTCTATCTGATTACTCCTACTAGGTATTTGTGCCTCTTTCTAGATTTCACAGAAAGAAAATATATTTGAAAAATATATAGTGTAGAATTTCCATGAGCGCACACCTCTCGCTATAGAAAACTTCTATACATAGGACAATTTTCTTAAACAAAATTAACAATAGCACTAATTAACTGTTTCTTAGGAGAATTGATTTAGGCAGGTTTCTTTCACATGTTGCCAGGAAATGATAAAATAGAAGACCAACACAAACATAATAGGTGGATCCAAACTCCACTCTCTATACAATAGCTAGAATCATTTTTTATAAATAAATAGAAATGGTTTGATTATTAGTAAATAAAGAAATAATTGAAAAGTTTCTGGATTCATTTATTGAGTAGATAGTTGATTTAATAATTTAACAATTTTATAGATGGAAAATTTACCGGGAGGAAATTGATCATGGAAGCATAGGGCGCCTCTCCCGTCAAAATAAACGTCAAAAGCTGACGCCATCTATTAACTGTCGCCGCAAACTAGCGGCCTCGGGTTGGTGCCAAAGCCACAACACCAGCTTTGGCAAACTGAGAAGCGTCCACCTAGAGACTGGTTTCGGGCTAATGGCCCTCGTCAGCCTAGGATGGACTTTATTCCATGAGATCCACACGGGATCTAATGGAATCTTCACAATCTACCAAAGAGGTGTTTTGCTGGCAAGGTAGCTGGGCCAAATCTATGGCTAGAATATAGATAGAAAATTTTCTGGTAGGAGGTCTCTAGGTGGAGACTTCTCAGTTTGCCAAAGCTGGTGTTGTGGCTTTGTCACCGACCCGAGGCCGCTAGTTTGCGGCGACGGTCAATAGATGGCGTCAGCTTTTGACATTTATTTTGACGTGAAAGGCGCCTTATGCTTCCATGAATTTTGAGTGATGGGCATCCACCAGTGACTGGATGAGGGTCCAATGCGGGTACAGCAGTGCATCTTGTCTGGTGGGGGAGGGATGGTTGCTTCAGTCAAAAAATAAGAGGGACAGAGCATAGAAGGGAAGCTCACAGTGATTGGCAACCTTTCAGATCTTGGGTATTTTGATGAAGTCCCGGGGCAAATTCTGGGCACAGCAATGCAATTTTAGAACCAATTTTGTGACAGATGAGAACCTGACTTGAACAACCTGGGTCATAATTCTGTCAGAGGGTTTTACAAATTTATGATTAAATAATAGGGTGGTCAGTGGAAGGGTGGTCTAAATTGTTGGTTTTTGACCGCTACGACCCGGGATTGAATCCCACATTGGACACTTTTTTCTGATTTAAAAAAATGCTCCAATGGCCCCTGATTCTTGCAAAAGTCCAACCCCACCAGTGAGTGCAAATAACCAAACAGGGCTCTGGCACATTTGTAAGTGCAAAATCAAACTGCTTTTCAAATGTGTAGACATGTGGTACACTTAGAGTAAAAGCAGTCGGCTACTTCTACCCACCATGATTATCATGGCCAGTACCACATGTACTAGGGATAACAAAAAAAAAAGATTCAATAAATATACACACATGTAAAAAGTTCATTCCCAATTTGGCTGATGAAAGAATGTTAGTTGTAATGATGTCACAGCACTTGGTTTCTAAATTCCCAAACTTGCCTTCATTCCAAAATATACATGTGAATCTAAAAAAAAAAGTTTTTTTTTAAATCACTAAAGTGATTTATATTGTCAGATATGAAATTTTAATGTGATTTATGCGTTCTTCAAGTTTTACAGATTATCACTGGGTGAATATATGAAAGCATTGGAACTATATTGATTTAAATTTCCTAATATTTAATGTTTATGGTATTAATTCTGCCTCCATGCACAAGGATTATTTTAGGACTGCCTCCTTCTTATTGTAGAGAGTATGGTTTGAGAAAATCTTCATGTCGCTCTCAAATTTAATTTACCTATTGTTGGAGCTTGGATCCTTACAGCAATAGTTTGGAAATCCGTGTTGCTCTCTAACCTTTTGTTTTAGATGTTGACGATCTTTCGGCAGAGCTTAATTTGGACTGTAATGCTTTCACCTCGACCTACGGATTGACTACCGAGAGATTGTACCTTTCTTAATGCGATGTAACAACAAGAGAATGGCCACACAGCCTCACGGCGTTTAGCTGACACACTAACTTTATTCAATCATCCACTCATTTTATATACACACATATTTACATAATCAAAAGAAAGAAAGAAGAATTTGCATGACTATGAATCAATGCAGCCTAGCTAGTGATTTACATAGCTAGGCGCAAACATACTCCCCCCCACCGCTGAACTTCAGTTCAGATCTTGAGGCGCAATGGGAAGAGGGCCCAGCTTGGTGATTGGTCTCCTGAAAGCTCCTCCGGCTGTCCAAGTTAGTTTTGTGCAAGACACTTACACCGGACCTTCCTCCCCGTGGAATTATTGGAGATCTAGAGGTAGGAATGGAGCTGTCCCGATGAGCTTTCCTGAATAGCAGTCTCACACTGTATCTTCCCTGGCCGCCTCTGGAATAGGTTTTCTGGTAATAAGTTTCATAAACTTCTTCCCTTGGATTCTGGTCCTGCAATGACGGCACTGACTCCGATTTCCTGAAATCTCTCACCTGACCATCTGATGTTGTTTGAACCGCAAGGCTACAAGGTCCACCTTTATAGTTCGACGAGAGAGAGCCGTCCACTTTGCCCATCAGAATCCAACCGAGCTTTGAATTCACTGCTATAGGCTGGTTCCTTCCCAGCATTTTTTTCTCTCCATGCATCAGATATGCATACATTTCTGCACCTAGAATGATGTCGATTGGTGCCGAAATATGAAACAGAGGGTCTGCCAACTCAAGCCCTCTCTGCATGATCCAGGTCGGTTCTGCCAATTTAAAGTTTGGAATTTCGGTGGTTAAGACCTCCATCACTAGAGCATTCGTTTCACAAATTTCGGATCTATAAATCGACCTGAATCTCAAGTCAACCGATGTAGTTGACACCTGGACTAGATTATTTCCAATACCCCTAAGTGAGCGTCGTGATGTTTCTCCTTTAAGTCCAAGTTTCTCACAAATTTCTTTTGTGATCAAACTAACTTGTGACCCACTATCTAAAAGTGCTCGGCAGATCTGCTGTGTACCGTTTGCACCTTCCACAATTATCTGAGCAGTCGCAAGGAGCACTTGATTGATGGTCTCACTTCCTTGTTCAATACTCGTGTTGTTGACTTCACTTACAGGTTTAAAGATCTGTGGCTTCGCACCCTTCTGATTATTAGTCACCTCTGTGTCAAGCCTATGGAGCAAGGTATGGTGCCTTTTGTTGCACTTCTTGCAAGGTCCCTGGTAACAATTTTTTCCCGTATGACCTCTCTTTAGACAATTGTAGCACATTTTGTGTTGTTTAACAAATTCCCATTTTTGCTCGATAGGCATTGTACTAAACGTAGTACAGTTGTAGATTCTGTGACCTGCTTTGCATGCTATGCATATTTGAGCATTGGTATCAATCGCAATGTGTACATTTGCATAGTCCTTTTGGATTTCATTTTCCTTTCTTTGATATTCCTTTGATCCCTGTGGCAGACTTCTAGCTTGTCTCTCAAGAAACAGAATGAAGTCTTCATAGCAAGGAAATGATCTCTCATCCTGGGTCAACTCCCACTGCCGTTTCATATCCTCATCGAGTCTGTTCCTCAAGAACTGTACCAGTATCACGTCTACCAACTCATTTCTTTGCAGTCCGAGGGATTCCAGATTGCGCACAGACTCATTACATGTGTCCAGGAGTTCCCTTATGGCCTTTGCCGATGGATTCCTTATTTGTTTGATCTTGAAGATTCCATTCAGTTGCGCATAAGCCAACTCTCTCTTGTTGTCATATCTGGATACCAGAGTATCCCACGCTTGCCTGTAGCTCTCTGATGATATCGGGAACCCACGTATCAGTTTGGCCGCTTCTCCCTTTACTGCGGAGCCCAAATATTGTAGCCTTTGTAGATCATTTAGCCCTGGATTTTGATCTATGGTCATTCCGAAGACCTCCTTGAAATTGAACCAAGAGTTCGCATCTCCATAGAAGTGAGGCAACTCGAACTTGGGCAATATTACTGTTTCGAGGCCTTTTGTTTGTTTTGTATCAGCTGTACTTTGTTTTCCTTCCAAGGCACGCCTAAGCTTTAATTCCAGTTTTTCCATTTTATCTTGTATTGTTTCATAACCTTCGAATTCCTTCTCTTCATCCACTTCCTCCTGTTCGAATAACTCGTCAAATAAGATCCCAGTCTTCGTTTTTGTTTCCGATACACCTTCATATATCAGCTTTAATTTTTGGAGATCTCCTCCCTCTATTTCTTCATCTACGGATGCCAGGTATTTATCCATTCGTCTTATCTGGAAACGGATCTTGACTTTTAGGCCTTTGATTGCCTTAGACATATTTCAGATTTGAAGGTTTGTTACTCGGCAGAATCACGCTCTTCTCCTTAAGATCCGGGTCGATATGGACCATATGTTGGAGCTTGGATCCTTACAGCAATAGTTTGGAAATCCGTGTTGCTCTCTAACCTTTTGTTTTAGATGTTGACGATCTTTCGGCAGAGCTTAATTTGGACTGTATGCTTTCACCTCGACCTACGGATTGACTACCGAGAGATTGTACCTTTCTTAATGCGATGTAACAACAAGAGAATGGCCACACAGCCTCACGGCGTTTAGCTGACACACTAACTTTATTCAATCATCCACTCATTTTATATACACACATATTTACATAATCAAAATAAAGAAAGAAGAATTTGCATGACTATGAATCAATGCAGCCTAGCTAGTGATTTACATAGCTAGGCGCAAACACCTATTATGATGGCACAACCACATGGGAGATCTTGGGAAATTGATGGCATTATGATTGTCCCTGGTATGACCAATATATGTTCTTCTTCTTACTTATCCCTAGTACACGTGGTACAGGCCGTGGTAATCATGGTGGGTAGTTAGCGACTGCATTTACTGCAAGTGCACCATATGTCTACACATGTGAAAGCAGTTCGACTTTGCACTTACAAATGTGCCATAGCCCCATTTAGTTACTTGCACTCGCTGGTGGGGTTGGACTTTTGAAAGAATCGGGGGCCATTGGAGCATTTTTTTTTAAATCAGAAAAAAAGTGCTCAATGCGGGAATCGAACCCGGGTCGTAGCGGCCGAAAACCAACGGTTTAGACTATCCTTCCATCGACCCCCTATGACCAATATATACCACCAATGGGTGAGGTCATATAAGTCCTCTTCAGTTTACTCTGAAAAGAAGCTGACATAAATGCATAAAACATTAATACAAGAAAATAAGACCTAAAAAAATTTTCTCATTCAGTACTTTTGTCTGAAGATGGTAACAACGCTGTTACCGAAACGTCACACACTATTTATTTATTTGGATTTGGTATTATTACCTTGTGTTTATAATCTATAATCCAAATTGTGCCTTATCAATTTTATTGACTTCAATGAACCTAAGAAGTTATTCTTCCTATGAGCTGAAGAAAATGAATTCCAAAGTGAATATCAATGTTGATGCTAAGCCATCACTTGAAGATTCTATTTTAAAGAGTTCAGGATCTGAAGCTCTCCTCTACTTCAAGAAGTTGAGAAAACACAGCATCAAAAGGGTGAGTTCTTTTTCTCACATCTATATTCTTAAATTCTGTAAAATGCATCAAGTAATTCCTAATGCATTTCTCATTACTAATAGATGGAATTTCCCAAAATATGATTCAAAATTGAAAAGATTATCACTTGATCTTATAAATGGAGAGATTAGATTTCATTGGAAAAATATTCATTTCAATACTAAGGCTATAAATTGAAATCTCAAAATGCTTGCAGACAGTATGGATAGTGACCTTTTTGAAAAAATAAAAAATATTATTGAAATAAAAACAAACTACATTGCTAAACAAAATTCAAAAAGGCATTTTAAAAAGATAGAAAGTATTTTAAAGAAACATGACATGCTAAAATTATTATGCCAATATAAAGAAATTGATTTTATTAATGAAAAACTCTTCCCTGAAAAGAAAAATGAAGTATTCAACTCTGAAATCAAACCAAAAAATAACATCATGAATTTAACAGGTGAAGGTATCTCAAATGAAATTCTAGACTTGCTTAGCAAAGGTTATAAATATGCTTTCGGGGGAATCTGAAACAAAAAGAAAAATTGGATATTATTTCAAAAACAGAAGAAATATGCAAAACTCTTAACCCTAATGAGGCAGCTAATATTAGATTTGAAGTTACTAATACACTAAAACAAAATTATAAATCAAATAATATAAACAAAAAATTGACCTCCAAACTTAAGCACCTACAAACAAAATATGTAATAACAAAATATGACAAAGGGAATGGAATTGTTTTAATGAAAAAAAGAAGACTATAAACAAAAAATGCTTTCTTTATTGAATAACAATGGCACCTATTCTCCTATACAAAATGATCCAACAAAAAACTTCAAAAATAAATTGAACACCATACTTAAAAACTGGAGAAAAAACAAATATATTAATTACAGGCTTTTAACCAAGTTGAAAAATTATGATGCACATGTTCCCAATATATATGGTGCTCCAAAGGTCCACAAGCCTAACTGTCCATTACGCCCAATAGTAAACAATAGACCTTCACCAACATATGCCTTGTCAAAATGGTTAGCACAACAATTAAAAATCTACCAATATTTTAATGAAAATGAAATTGTTAACTCCTATGAATTCAAAGAAGATATTATTGACATGAAGCTAAATGGAAATCAAAGAATTATATCTTTAGATGTTGAATCCATGTTTACTTCAATCTCTATACCCACAATTATGGATGCATTAAACCATGTGATAAAAGAATCAAAAATAAATAATTTGCCAAAATCTGAATTTTTAATTGGAATAGAATTTTGTTTGAAAACAACATACTTTATTTATGATGACCAAATATATCTCCAAATGAAAGGTGCAACAATGGGTAGTCCAATATCACCAAACGCAGCTTGTATTACTATAGGCCAATTAGAAATAAAAGCTCTAAATTCACTTAAAAATGATATTTATTATTTTAAAAGATATGTGGATGACTCCATTTTATTTATTAATCAGGGAAGTGAACAAAATATTTTGGATACTTTCAACAATCTATTGCCTGATATCAATTACTCTATGGAAGTAGATAACAACAAATCAATAAATTTCCTGGACATGAACTTATCATACAGTAATAACAATATTACAACCTCTATATACAAAAAACCAACACATACAGGAACTTATTGGAACTTTAGCTCACAGAACCATTTCAGCCAAAAAGTAGGATTAGTAAAAGCTCTTATATATAGTACTTTTACGCTCATTAATGATACAGCTAAAAGAAATATAGAAATTAACAACATAAAAAAAGAACTAATCAATGAAGATTTTCCCATCAAATTAATAAATAGAATAATAGAAGACATGAACCAAAAATATGAGAATAATACTTTAATTCAAAATCTAAAGTGCAAAAACAAAGAAGCCAAATTTATCACATTGCCATTTATAAACCAAAAGTTTGCAAGAGAGAGAGAGAGAGAAATTTTACTAATATATTCAAAAAGTATGAAAAAATAAACATTGCATGGAAACCATGTAACCCTATCTCTCAATATATCAACAACCATAAGAACACTCACATACCAAAAAGAGCAGGTTTAATTTATGAAGTGAAATGTGAAAAATGTGACCAATGTTATGTAGGACAAACATCCAGAACTTTAAAAGAAAGAATGAAAAACCA
Organism: Cordylochernes scorpioides; assembly: GCA_030710605.1. Taxonomy (NCBI): domain Eukaryota; kingdom Metazoa; phylum Arthropoda; class Arachnida; order Pseudoscorpiones; family Chernetidae; genus Cordylochernes; species Cordylochernes scorpioides. Next base: position 176,508,713 of record CP092886.1, on the reverse strand, counting down.
TGAATATGCTCTGAAATGGGATAAAATTGAGAATTCTGCACTTGTAGAACATAGGAAAATCACAGGACATAATAATTTTAACCTAAAAGAAACAAAGATACTAGATTATGAGAAAAATTATTTTAAGATAAAATTTAAAGAAGCATTTTTCATTCAAAAGAAATGTGCCACAATTAACAGAATGGAAGAAAGAGGAAATATAAATGATATTTATAGATATGCTTTTAATTATATTTGAAAAAACTTTAATTCTAAGAATAATATTCATCATGTGCTTATCTCATCTGTTTATCAGATAAATATCTTCTTCTTATCTGTTATCTTGTTTATACACTTGATAACTGGAACTATTTAAAAACATGCTGTGGTAAAAAAAAAATTTCTCATTCGATACTTTTGTCTGAAGATGGTAACAACGCTGTTACCGAAACGTCACACACTATTTATTTATTTGGATTAGGTCTTATTACCTTGTGTTTATAATCTATAATCCAAATTGTGCCTTATCAAGACCTAATTCAAATAATTTATTAGTGTGTGACGTTTCGGCAACAGCATTGTCACCATCATCAGACAAAAGAATTATTCTTTTGTCTGATGATGGTGACAATGCTGTTGCCGAACGTCACACACTAATAAATTATTTGGATTAGGTCTTATTTTCTAGTATTATTATCTATGATCCAATTTGTAATTTATCATGGATAAAACATTAGAAATTTGTGAAAGGATTTTAAGGAAGGTGTCTGCATTAACAGCTATTAGAGTTTGCCTTCAACCTATGTAGAGAATTATGGGATAAAATAGCCTCTCAACTAGGAGAACCTTCTACTGGCTTCAAAGGGTTTTCATCACTCTTGAGAAGTGGGCGTAGGGTTATTTAACCTAACTTCCTTGAAAAGAAAAAAAAATTAACACTTTGAAACAGGGCACAGAGAAAAAAGTTAAAAGGAAAATCAAAACGTACACTTGATAAGGCACAATTTGTATTATAGATTATAAACATAAGGTAATAAGACCAATTCCAAATACATAAATAGTGTGACATTTCGGTAATAGCGTTGTTACCATCTTCAGACTTCAGACCATTCAGCACTTTTGTCTGAAGATGGTAACAACGCTGTTACTGAAACATCACACACTATTTATTTATTTGGATTTGATCATATTACCTTGTGTTTAAAAAGTAAACTTATAACAGGCCATGATAATCAGCCATATCACAAGTTTACACATGTAGAAAGCAATTCAACTTTTAACTTGCAAATGTGCCAGAGCCCTGTTTGGTACTTGCACTCACTGGTTTGTTTGGAATTTACAAGAATCGGGGGTTATTGGGGCAATTAAAAAAAAATTGGCCAATGTGGTATTTATTTTGTTGTTGTTTCTTATCCCCTTGTGCAAAAATTACACAAATTCCATGAGTCCCATGCTCCTCAAGTTGTTTGATGATAAGCAGCAGCCTCTTCTAAGTGGGTGATGGGCAATGTAGCATGCATATCAACATCTGATATCATGGAATGGGGTGTAACTTTCGTTAATCATGACACCTTGATCCAGACACGCTTTGGTGAAAGTCTGACTGCCTGTAATGTGAGGCCGTTTCTAACATGGAAGCAGATGCCTTTGCTGCTGACTCTAACATGAGTAGAGACACAGCTCCTCTGTAATCCTGGAGAGGGACCTTGCTGAGGTTTATCAACTGGGTCAGTTGAACTCCAAATTTTTAAAGAGGTCTTTCTCCTTTTTCTAACAATGCTGCTGTTGCTCCATGACTGCTTATTCGTCAGAGTTATTCTGCTTTTTTTGCAGCTGGCCTTCATATCTGAAGGTCATTCCCCTATCCGCCACCTGGGGACGCGCCCTGTAGCAGTTAGCTATGCCAAGGAGGGTGGTATTTGATCCCTAGTTATAGCTGTTGGAATTCGACAGTTTATCCCACTTGTCACCTGACCCACCCAGGAGCCGGATTGAGAAGACACTCCATTCTTATGAATGATTATATACCCAAAAATATATATAAATGAGATTTTAAAATAGGACAATTATATATTTTAGTAAAAAAAAAATCCAGTAACTCTATTCATGGTTGAAAGAAGCGCATTATTTTTATTAAATTTGATACTGACATTTTACAATTAGCATTATGGTCAATTTTTCATTTATTTGTTTTTGCCTGCCTTCTTTTGCTGGGTCATCTCTATTTCCCACCTCTGTGAGTCCAAACATGTATACAAACAAAGTGATATAAATCATACCAGGTGTCACTCCAGCATAGCTCTGTGAGCCTCGTTTGTCCAGAAGCTTTGATCACAGGGTTCTTCCAGTCCAGGTTCAGACCCTTTTACAGCAGCAGTGGAATTCTGCATTGTGGCAGGAGATCAACACTACTTGCTGGGTCTTTGTCTTCAAGTTCTTGCGTCAAGACTGGGCCTGCTGTCCACACATGCTGCTGTTACACTTTGGTTTTAATGAGGCAGCAATAGAGAGAGAAACAATTTAAGATATTTCTAAAGATGACTATCCCAGATATGTGGAGCCTGGAACAAAAAGTCCCAGTGGTAATGGTAGAGTTGGAGCAGTTTGTTTTTCAGGTAATAACATTATATATGAAAACTATAAATTTCAACATATTGATATCTTGTCAGTTTTAAGCCTGGAGAGTGGAGGAATCAGTTGTATTTTTAATTATTCCCATAATAACTTCTGGCCCGTTTTAATCAATATTCATTGATATTCAAATTTATAGTTCAATAATTATGCACATGCACATTTCATTTCTAATTTGGCTGATAAAATAATTTGTCAGTTTTATTATGTCAAGCACTCAGTTGCCAAACTCTCAAGCCGCCAAAAGAAAATTGAAAAAAAAAAAGTACAATTGGGGTAGGCCATGATAATCCTCCACACTACATGCATACACATGTAGAAAGCAATTCAACTTGATAATGTACCAGAGTCCCATTTGGTACTTATACCCACTGGTGAATTTGGAATATATAAAAATCAGTGCTAATGAAAAAAAAAAAAAATTGTAAAGTGCCCAATGCTGGATTCAATCCCTGGTCTTGGCTGTCCAAATTCGACAGCTTATCCCTCTTGTCAACTGACCTTCCAAAAAAGAGGTATAAGCATAAGGTATAGATAGGGAATGGCGCAGTGTGGGTGTTGTCTTGTCTTAAATTTGAAAAAAAGAAAGACAATACAAGGTCCCGATGGCTTAACCTGAACTAAAAGCTCCTAGCTTTACAGTAATGCTGGAAACTGACTTGAAAATTATAAATTGATAAATCAATACCTTTGTTGCAGTGATCAGTAAAATTGAGTCACAACGCTGGATGGCGAGGCCTAAATTAGAAAACAGTGATGAATAATTTAATACTTATTGAAAGAAATATTTATTTAAAAATCACACAAATTAATATTAATACAAATATTATTCAAAACAATTATTAAAATTTATGAGAGATAGTTCTTTTTCAGGCCTGTCAAAACCAAACGTTGGTGTCGAGACAGCTTTTGTTTACTGGAATTGCGGGGGTAATCCTTTTTTTGCTCGCGCATGAGCGGGGGGGGGGGGGCAGCGGGGCAGTGTTGCCACCGTCGGTTGGTCCAAAAAGTACCTATTTTCGCGTCACTCTCCCACCTTGACCTTTTGAACTTTGCTATAAGGTCAATATTAATTTTAAAAAACAAAGAAGGAATTATCTCAAATCTAACAGAATGTTTTATGATTAAATTTTCTCTCAAACTTCAATTAAACCTAATTGGTAACTTGACTTTTCTTCCAGAACGCGTGTAAACTTTCCCTACTTTTACTGGAGTAGTTTTCTCTTGCACTGACGCGGACTCCACACCGGATGTTTTCTCCCTGACGATCTCATCCTCCGCTGGCTTAAGCTACCCGTCACCTTGCTCTACGTCCTCAGATGGTACTTCAAGTGGGAACAATCGTTGCACTGCACGCTTCATGAATCCAGACTTAGTCTTAACTTCCACAAGTCTTCGCACATTGTCAGTTCCAGGAAACACCTTCGTAATCTTTCCCATAGGCCAGTTTATTTGCTTCCTGTTTTCAACCTCCACAAGGACGATATCTCCAACTTTTAACTGTCGTTGTTTCTTGCGATTGTCGTGATGCACCAACAATCCTAGGTACTCGCTTCTGAACCTCTTACGGAATTCCTTCAAGAGTTGTTTGCGTTTCTCATAGCTCTTCCCAAAGTTACACTTGAATTCATTTAGATCAATCTCTCCTTCAGCTCTTGGTTCTCGAAGAAACATCTCTGGGGTTAATGGCACAAGGTCATCATTGTCCTCAGCAATGTAGGTGAGTGGTCGCGCGTTGATAACTCGTTCACAGTTTTTGAGGATCGTCACCATTTCTTTGTAGTTGACAACACGTTTTCCCAGCAATCTTCGAAGCAGCTTTTTGGTGAGTCCAACAATTCTCTCGATCCAACCTCCCCACCACGGTGCTGTCGGAGGATTGAGCTTCCATTTCACTCCAAAATTAACTCGATAAAGCTCGTTCCAGAGTCCAACTAGATTCGTCCCATTATCTGAGTAGATGACTGCAGGGCAACCTCATCTTGCTACGAACCTCTCTACTGCTCCCACCAATGCTTCCGTCGATAAGGAAGTCACCAGTTCGAGGTGGACCGCACGGTATACGCCACAGGTGAAGATGACGAACCAAACCTTCTGTCCATCTTCCAGATATAAAGGTCCTCCGAGGTCAATTCCTGTCACCTCAAAAACTACATCTCGTACGCGATGTTGAGGCAACGATGCTTCTGGTACGTCGACTCGCTTGGTTTCAAATCGTCGACAGCGAGGACATTTATGAATTACATGACGAACTAGTTGTCGAGCTTTTGGAATCCAGAACTTCTCTCTAAGTACTGATCGCAGCGTCTGGGCTCCACAGTGGTACATTTTCTCGTGGACTGATTTCACAATTAGCTCTGTGACCGGATGATTCGTTGGGATCAAAATTGGCAATCGGAACAGTTCATCGTCATTTCGATTCACTATCCTCGATTTCACTCTCCATAATCCTTCTTTATCTTGGAACGCGTGTAGCTGCTTCATCTTGGGATCTTCCTCACCGATCGATTCACTCTGTATTATCTTAACTAGGGACTTTTCAGCACTGTCTAGCTCCTCTTGTGAGATGATATCTCCTTTGTATTCAGAGGGCTTGAAACGTAGCATCCACGCGATTACTCTCAGTATTTGTGTTAGTCACTTCATGTTTTCCCTCGTATAGATTCAGATACCATGGATTCTCCTCGGGCTTTTTGGCTACAAATCCAGCCACCACAGTCTTCCTCCTCTCTTCTTCAATGGCTTCCAGATCATACTGTACTTTTGATACTGGCCAGTCTTCTTTCTTTTCCTGAAGCCATTTTGGTCCCTCCCACCATCCGGATTTTGTGAATTTCGATGGGGATTCACCACGGGATGGGAGTTCCTCTGGATTGTTTTCCCCTGCGACATGGTTCCAATCTTCACTCTTCGTAAGTGTTGTGATCTCCTTGACACGGTTGGAAACGAACTGAGCCCAATTCTCTTGTTGTTGTATTCAGTATAGGGCAGGACTGGAGTCTGTCCAACATTGAATCTTCTCCGGACTTTCTTCTAAATTTTCCAGAACATGCACCAACAGTCGTGCTCCAATCAAACAGGCTAATAGTTCCAGTCGTGGAATCGTGATCCTCTTAATAGTTGCCAGTCGATTTCTTGCTTCAACGAATCGCACTACTATGACTGACGCATTCTCTATTCGCATGAAGATCACCGTTGCGTACGCTATAGCTGAAGCGTCACAAAACACGTGCAATGTTGTTCTTCCTTTGATAGGTAAGATCCATCGAGGTATCTTGATCTGATCCAATTCTAAAGCTTGCTTCCTCCATTTTATGAACTCGACCCGTCTGTCTTCGTTCAGCGGTTCATCCCATGATTTATTCTCCTTCCAAGCATCTTGAACCATCTTCTTAATCTTGGTTGTAGCTGGACAGGTAAATTGAATCGGATCAAAAATGCGATGGCAGGCTGACAAGATACTTCTCTTTGTGATTGATTCTTCTTCATCTATATTTTTCAATGACTGCTCATTAATGGCAATAGTGTCAGTCTGAAGGTGCCATTTCATACCCAAAATAGAGGCTGGATCTTGTTCTGTGATTCCAGGTTCATTCCACATCCAGTCTCGTAACTCAAATTTGGCTTGCATCATGATGTCGGAGGATTCCTTGATAAATTTTTTGACATCATGTGTAGATGACAAACTAAGAATGCAGTTGTCGACGTAAAAACTTCAGGCAAGAAGTTCTGCGCACCTATTATCTTGAAACTGCGGCAGGCTCAAATGATAATGGTTGCAGCTAGCAGAAAAGGACTTGAGGTAAGGCCAAAGACTACTCGGCAATGCCTGTAAAATTTTAGTGTCTTCTGGTCCTTTTTCCACCAAAGGAACCGAAGGAATTCACGATCTTCTTCTCGAACCTGAATCTGGAGAAAAGCTTTTCGTATGTCTGCAATGATGCCATACTTTCCAAGTCTAAACCGCTAGAGCAAATCAGGAATGAGCTCAATCAGGTTGTCTCCTTTTTCCAGACATTGATTTAATGATGGGAGCCCCTTTTTCTTGCAACTTGCGTCGAATACTGGACGAATAGGAGTGGTGTGACTATCCTTGAGCACTGGGCGATGAGGAAGATAACTGCACTCCTCCCATTTATCCGCAACTTCCTCGATGAATTTCTCTTTTTCCCCCACTCCTCAAAAATAGTATCATACTTCTCATACAGCATCTTGCCCTGGACATTCCTTGTTGTAGTCAGCAATCTATTTTCTGTAGTTCGGCGATTGACCGGAACTGGTGGATGTCCAGCTATCCATGGTAGTGACACGATGTACCTTCCGCTTTCGTCTTGTTTCACAGTCTCCTTGAAAAGTGTGTTGGAGGCTTCGATTAAATCTTTCCTAGATTTTGTTTCTGCTGCATCCATGATGCCAAGCACATCTAATTTCCATAAATCCTGAACGTCGAAACTGTTAACGTGAAATGAAGTCACGATCAGGCATGAATCTTCCATGTCTTTCCCTATTGCTGGTCCCATTACTGTCCACCCCAACTTGGTTTCTGTTGCCACAACTCCATTTTGCAATATTTGCATTCTGCCTGTCAGAATGCTGCTAAGCAAGTCTGAACCAATCAACATGTGGATTGATATCTCTTCACCTTGGCATATGTCAGTCAAGTTGATCCCTCGAGCTTTTAACTCATTGAGTATAGTATGATCCTGTACTTGACTGATGTGTCCGCAAATTACTTCCTGATCCAAGAATTTGAGATCATCCATGTATTCGTTGTTGAGGCTGGAAACGTTTACTTTGTACACATTGTGCTTCTTTTGACGAATTTCTCTGCCTCCAAACAGATTGTGGGTAAGTGTAACTTGCTGCACTCTCTTTAGGCCCAGTGCGTCCATCATTCTCTTTGAAATATAGGACCGCTGGGATCCACAGTCAAGCAACACTCGAACATTATGCTTCCCCTTTGGTCCGCTTATCTTGACTATCAGAGTTTGTAGATAGACTCCTCCCACGGTAGCGTTGTTTAAAGTTGTTGACGTGAATTGATTGGCGGTCTCTTGCTTTGTTGCAGGACTTTCCCCTGAAACCTTTAGTTCCGCTTTTTGGAGATGAGAAGTCTTCTGGGCTTCCAAAGTAGGACACATAATGGGGTAATGCTTCCCTCCGCAGACAGGACAACGTGGCTTAATCCGGCATTTCTTGAATCCGTGGCCAGGAAGCAGGCACCAAAAACAAACATTCTTCCCTTTAGCCTTATCTTTCTTCTCTGGTAGATGCATCCGCTGTCCACTGTAGCATTCTTGACTCGGGTGACCATTCCCACAAAAGATGCAGATGTTTCGCATCTGAGTGGTGTTGGCGAGGTCAGTAGCTGTCGGCATTTTACTTCCAGTATTCTTCTTAGAAAGAGATTTCCTGTTTGATCGATCATCCTTCGCATCTTGATTGTTGTCGATCTTGAACGCTGCTTTGGCCATATTGACTCAACTCTCGCCCTTCACTTCTGTCTTCAAAAACGTCATGAGTTGTGTCAACTTATCCTGTACTCCTCTTCCGCTCACCGTATATTGACTTCGTTCCCATACTCTAAGGGTGTCCTCTGGTAGCGCTGATTCGACGAGTGGGTACAGCATAGCCGTAAACTTGTCACGAGCGACGCCCAATGTTTCTAATGCTCGCAGTTGTGTCTCTAGTCTATCGTAAAGCTTCACTACAGACATCTTACCTTCGGCTCTCACATTCTGAAGCAGGTCACGTACATAAATCTCAACAAGCATTTCATCCTCTCCAAAACATGATTTGATATTCTCGATGACTTTAGGGTAGTTGTCGGCACTCGGTGGAAAACTTTCGACTGCTTCTCTTACCTCGAAGTTCTCGGCGGTGGCTTGAAAGAGATACTGAAACTTAGTTTCTGGAGGCATCTGTGGATCCCGGTCAATCGTGCTGAACTGACTCCAGAATGTAATCCATTCTCTTGATTCTCCCCCAAACTTCTTGAACTCCAGCTTCGGTAGTTGATAGTTCATTGCTGCTGTCCCGCTGATTGTACTAACGACATCCTTTTCCGCAAGAGCCTCGTAATCAGTCATAATGTTACTGAAATTATCTTCGTACTCACAAACGGATTCGTACTTGGCAGTGAAAATGTCTTCAGACGCTGATTCTCGTAGCAGAGCTTCTTCCATCCTCATGTTCAATATTTAAAGCTTTTCATGGTGGGTCTGGAGTCGGCGGAGGATTTTCTCTACATCTGCTTTCTTGACTTCATTCTTCTTGATCTCTGTTTCGAGCTCATTGAACGCCTTGGTGAACCTTGCACGCACTGGTGTCCTAAGCTTTTTCAGTTCAGCACTACTAACTGGTTGGTCAGCCATCCTGAGAAGTAATCACTGGTTCACAGTTGCACCTTTGTGTAATCAGTAATTTTTCAATCTTTATCCTGTCGACTGCGCCAAAATGTTGTCTTGTCTTAAATTTGAAAAAAAGAAAGACAATACAAGGTCCCGATGGCTTAACCTGAACTAAAAGCTCCTAGCTTTACAGTAATGCTGGAAACTGACTTGAAAATTATAAATTGATAAATCAATACCTTTGTTGCAGTGATCAGTAGAAATTGAGTCACAACGCTAGATGGCGAGGCCTAAATTAGAAAACAGTGATGAATAATTTAATACTTATTGAAAGAAATATTTATTTAAAAATCACACAAATTAATATTAATACAAATATTATTCAAAACAATTATTAAAATTTATGAGAGATAGTTCTTTTTCAGGCCTGTCAAAACCAAACATTGGCGTCGAGACAGCTTTTGTTTACCGGAATTGCGGGGGTAATCCTTTTTTTGCTCGCGCATGCGCGGGGGGGGGGGGGCAGCGGGGCAGTGTTGCCACCGTCGGTTGGTCCAAAAAGTACCTATTTTCGCGTCAGAGGGTGTATCTATCTATGAAGGGGAAATGCATCTCTGATTCCTAGTGTAACTGAGAATGAGCAACACCTTAGAAAAGGTTAAGCCAGGAATGGACAAACAGAGAATGGGATACCTCCAAATCCCTTTTATAATGAGGAAAGCTCAGTCACCATTTAATTAATGAATAGATTCTCAAGTAGGATAAAATTACTCTTTTGTCAAATGAGAGCTTATGAATGATGAAGACAAGGGTAAACCACCGAATTATATTTTCCTTCTACTTTATAATTTTTTATGTGTGGCTGTATATAAATAAACTTGGAGAAGGCTAAAAACACAAGATAATATGACCAAATCCAAATAAATAGTGTGTGACATTTCGATAACAGCGTTGTTACACTCATCAGACAATAGTACTGAATCTCCTTTTTTTTCATTCAGGACTTTGTCTGATAATGGTAACAACACTGTTACCGAAATGTCACAAACTATTTATTTGGATTTAGTCTCATTACCTTGTGTTGCTAATCTATAAACCAAATTGTACCTTATCATTCTTGGAGAAGCCTGATTGAAGAGATACGCTATTCTTAGTAATGATTATATAACCAAAAAAATATATAAATGAGATTTTTTACAATGGTGATTACATATATATTTACCCTTGGCAGAGCTGACTGCTATAGGGCGCGTTCCCAGGTGGCGGATAGGGGAACGACCTTCAGATATGAAGGCCAGCTGCGAAACAACCAGAATAACTCTGATGAATAAGCAGTCGCGGACCAACAGCAGCATTGTTTAAAAATCCTGACTTCGACTGACCCGGTTGATAGACCTCAGCAAGGGCCCACTCCAGGGATACGGAGGAGCTGCATCTGAAGACATGTTGAATATGCCCACTTCCGCCTGAGAGGACCTACGTCACCACTACGTCACGGCCAGCCAATCACCGAGCTGCCCAGCGGGCAGTCCCTCCTCCCTCCCCCTTTTTAATAAAAATAAAGATACTTTCCTGTTGTTCGCGTCGCCTCCGCGTGCTTCTATATATCCACTTCAATCGGCAGATGTAGTGGGATAATTGACTACTTCCTTATACTATTACATCATCAAGTCCAGCTTCAACTAATAGCCCAACATCTGGTAGCAGAGCGTGGTTAATTCGAGACACCACGTGCAAGATGACCTCGACGATGATCAACACGCCCCTCGAGAAACTCAATGATCAGAACTACAGAAGCTGGAAGTATAATACGAAGATGATGCTAATCGAAAGAGAACTCTGGAAGTATGTTACGGAGCCAACACCCGATGAAGAAGCCTCAAGAACAATCTTCAACATGAAGCAAGAAAAGGCGTTGGCTATGATAGCACTGACGATCTCACCGAGCCAACAGATTCATATAATGGACTGTACCACTGCACGAGAAGCATGGGATACCTTGGAACAAGTATACGAACCCAAGTCAAGGTCAAGAATCCTCCAACTGAAGAAGCAGTTCATCTCCATAAGATTCGAAGAACAAGAGACGATGACGAACTATTTGGGGAGACTGAAGATCTGTTCGGATCACTTAAGAGAGGCAGGCGCAGAAATGCAGGATCAAGACCTCGCCTATTCAATGCTTGCTGGCCTACCGGAGTCATACGACAGAATCATCATGACCTTCAGCAACGTAGAAGACAAGGAATTCACCTCTAGCAAGGTAAAACATGTGCTGCTAGCAGAATACGAGAGACGGATGGCCCGACGTGTGAATAACGCAAATGAAGCTTTGCAGTTCGGGACAACGATCAGGAAGGAAGACAAGAAGAAGAAAAATTTCACCTGCTACAAGTGCGGCAAGGAAGGACATATCGCGAGATCATGCAGAGGAAAGGCTAAAACTCCAGCTCCAAATTTCCAACCACCGAGATGTAGCACTCACGAGATAGCGGGAAGCGAAATGCTAACAGCCCTATCATGCGCCATCCCTGACAACTCTTGGGTGATCGACAGCGGCGCGACTCACCATGTGTGTAACAAAAGGGAGTGGTTCACCAACTTCCAAGGAATAACGTCGGATCCGATCCTAACAGCGAGCGGGACTACACGAGCGGAAGGATGCGGCGACATCAAGTTCAAGGCCTATGTGGGTAAGCACCACGTTGACCTAAAACTATGTAATGTGCTGTATGTCCCTAATGTGCGACGAAACCTATTGTCAGTCTCGAGCATGGAAAATAAGGGCAAGATAGTTAATTTTGCGAACAGAAGAGCGCAAGTTTTCGATTCGGAGAACCGAATTGTTGCAATAGCACATGATGAAAATGGATTATATGTCATGAAGGGTAGAGTCATTTTACCAAACGCTGAGTTGTTTAACAGTCAAAATAGTTCACAAAAACAAACATTAGAACTATGGCATCAGAGGTTCTGTCATGTAAACAATGACGCAATTGAGAGAATGGCAAAGGGGGAATTAGTTAAGGGGTTAGAGATCTCCTCGATGGATCGAAGTCTGTGTGATGATTGTTGTGTAGCAAAGTCCACGAAAGAGCCACACAAACCCATTAGGAATATAAGATCTAAAAGGCCTTTAGAATTAGTTCACACTGATATTTGTGGTCCAATGCCTGTTAGATCTATTGGAGGAAGCGCATATTTTCTAACATTCATTGATGATTATTCTAGAAAGATAACCCTGTTTTGCCTTAAACATAAAAACGAAGTGCTGAAACACTTCGACTCGTATCTCGCTAGGGCTGAGAGAGAAACCGGACATAAGCTAAAAGTGCTAAGATCCGACAATGGACTCGAATATTGCAACCATGAATTTAAAACTAGGCTAGAGCAACTTGGCATCAAACACGAGCTAACGAACACATACTCGCCACCTATGAACGGCGTTGCAGAAAGGGCTAATCGCGTGTTGTTGGACATAACCCGATCTTGTTTACATAGCGCCGAACTCCCTCAGAGATTCTGGGCAGAGGCAGTAAACACTGCAGCTTATATAAGAAACAAGTGCTACAATAGCGCCCTAGGAGATAAAGTACCCGATGAACTTTGGTCATCAAGAAAACCGAGTGTTCGCGACTTAAAAGCTTTCGGGTGCTTAGCATATAGCCATATCCCCACAGAAAGGCGAAAGAAACTGGACAATCGAGCAAATAGGTGCATTCTTGTTGGTTATTCTTCCCAGACTAAAGGCTATCGTCTTTGGTGTCCAGAAACTCAACACATAATCCAAACGAAGCATGTCAAATTTGACGAATCCAAGATAGGACTGAAGTGGACTAAGGTTGAGGATGAACCTGAAAGATACAACCATATTTGGATTGAACCCGATAACCAGCTTGAAGGAGATATAGATCTAAAACCTGAAGCGGAAAGAGAATGTAATGATGATACGAGTGATCAGGATTTAGTGGGGGTAAACAACGACGACATTGTTCAAACTAGGCCTAAAAGAATTGTACGAAACCCTTATGGACGTGCTGGAAAGCCAAAAGCAGAACTGCATTTCCTAGATATCATCGAACCCACAACTTTCGAACAAGCCATAAACAGCAAAGAGGCGCCGTACTGGAGAAGGGCCATGAAGGATGAATTGAGAAGTCTTGAGGATAGAAATACATGGACGTTGTCCGACCTACCACTTGGCAAGCGCCCAATTAGCAGTAGATGGGTATTTAAAATAAAGACTAACTCAAAAGGGGACGTTGAAAGATTTAAAGCACGATTAGTTGCGAGAGGTTTTTCTCAAAAACGAAACGTTGACTTTTTTGAGACATATTCGCCAGTAATAAATTTTTCGGTCATCAGAATGATCTTTGCATTGACGATAAATAAAAATTGGTACAATCGACACCTCGACGTCGACAATGCATATCTGTACGGCGAACTGAATGAAGAAATCTATATGAGCCCACCAGATGGATCTAACGACGAGAAATGTGAGGGCAAAGTTCTTAAACTAAACCGTCCAATATATGGTTTACGTCAGTCCGGTCTCGAATGGTACTGCACACTAGATAAAGCTCTTGAAGATATTGGATTTCGTCGTTTAGCCGCTTGTAATTGTTTATACACTTTTGAAGATAAGGCGGTTATCGCCGTATATGTCGACGATCTAGCTTTGTTCGCGGAAAGTGAGGACATTCTGACAAATATTGAGGAAAAGATTAGAGAAAAATTTAAGATAAAGAACTTAGGACCCATCAAATATTTCTTAGGTGTAGAAATAAGTTATCCAGATGAAAACACAATAATCCTCTCACAAGGAAAATACACCAAGTCGATCCTCGAACGATTTAATATGATGGAATGTAGGGGCGTTTCTACTCCATTAGATAACTCCATCCCGATTACAAAGAAAGACTGTCCAACAACTGATAAGGAAAAGGATGAGATAAAACACGTCCCTTACAGAGAACTTATAGGGTCTCTGCTATATCTTGCAAACTCATCGAGACCTGATATGACGTTTGCCGTAACTAAATTAGCACAATTCTGTAGTAACCCAGGCGAACGACACTGGCAAGCTGCTAAACATATACTAAGATATCTTCAAGCTACTAAGAATGTTTCACTCATCTATAAAAGAGGGTCTGATGATATACTAGCATTTAGCGACTCAGATTGGGCTAATGACATAGATGATAGACGATCAACTAGCGGGTCAGCTGTTACTATTAATGGTTGTTTAGTGTCATGGAGATCTAAAAAGCAAAATTGCGTGTCATTATCTACAATAGAGTCTGAGTACATTGCTCTCGCCCAGACCACTAAGGAAATATTGTGGATAGCACAAATATTAGAGAATTTGAAATGCCTGACTAACGCCTCACGCCCAATAACAATATTCTGTGATAATAGAGCTGCCATCAAGTTTTCTAAAAACAACATAGAAAACAATAGGTCGAAGCACATTGACATACGGTATCATTATATAAGAGAAAAGGTCAACAGTGGAGACATCCATGTGAATTACATCTCTACCAACGACAACCTGGCCGACATCTTCACCAAGGGCCTCAAAAGGACTGCACATCAGAATGCTTGTGCAGCTATGAATTGTCTGGATACTGGCATACTACCCGACATATCCAAAGTGGGGGAATGAAGACATGTTGAATATGCCCACTTCCGCCTGAGAGGACCTACGTCACCACTACGTCACGGCCAGCCAATCACCGAGCTGCCCAGCGGGCAGTCCCTCCTCCCTCCCCCTTTTTAGTAAAAATAAAGATACTTTCCTGTTGTTCGCGTCGCCTCCGCGTGCTTCTATATATCCACTTCAATCGGCAGATGTAGTGGGATAATTGACTACTTCCTTATACTATTACATCATCTAGTCCAGCTTCAACTAATAGCCCAACAGCATCTGTACTCATGTTAAAGTCGGCGGCAAAGGCGTCTGCTTCCATGTTTAGGAAGGGCCTCAAACTACAGGCAAAGTCAGACTTTCACCAAAGTGTGCCTGGATCATGGTGCCATGATCAACGAAAGCTGCACCCCTACACCCCATCCAATGAGATCAGATGTTGATTTGCATGCTGCAGGACCTTTGGGAGAGGCCGTTGCTTATCATAAAACAGCTTGAGGAGCATGAACTCATGGAATCCGTGTAATCTTTACACAAGGAGATAAGAAACAACAACAACTAAATAAATATTTAAGTAATAAGTTCCAGTAACTCTGATAAGGCACAAAAATTGGATTATTGATTAGAACTACAAGGTAATAAGACCAAATCCAAATACAGTATAACCTCGTTAATTCGACACACCCCAATTCGACACTCGGCGATAATTCGACCATGTTCTGATGTCCCGACCTTCGGCCTATCAAATAACAAACCGTAATTCGACATATTGATAATACAACACTTCCGATGGTTCGACCATTTTAAAATTCGAATTTCGACAGTTGAATGTCTTTTACTTTCCGCTTAAAAGGTATTACGGCGGCGATCGGCGGGCGCTGATAGGATCGCGTGCGAGCACTTTTGGTTCCTGGTTAGTTTAAGTTTCACTTTGCAGTGTCATTGCGCAATGTCGCGAGTGTTATTGTTTTTTTTTTGTTTTTTTTCTACGCTGGGATTTAGGCATCATGTGCTAATTAACAATAATATTTTATTTTTAAATTTCAGCATTAAAATATTTTAGTTATTTTGATATTTGCAAATAATTTCCTTTTAAATAAATAAATCTTTATAAAATGTAGCCACAATGATTATGATAACATTTTATTTCAATATTCCATTTCTGTGTTATTATAAAAGATTTAAACACAAAATCAATAACACCTGCAGCAGCAGTGGATGTCTTTATACGTTAAAATTTATTTATTAAAAGACATTTCAGAGGAAGAAAGACATGCATGTTTTTTCAAAATGCCATCTGGAATACATCCTGAATAGGATTTCAGTGCAAAAACAGACATCTATAAAGGAATTTTTTAAAAGATCTTCATGATTATTTTTAAATAATATTTAATTTTTTTTTTTATTTACCATTTTTATTTCCTTTCAACTGCTATATTTTTCAATTAGAATGAAATATTATTTAATATATTCAATATTTTAATGTCTGTAGAGTTAATATTTGATTATATTACTGAAAAGAAACACATTACCAGTAAATTTATTTGTTACAATTATTTATGTTTCTAAAATATGTATTAATGCCATTTTGTCACTGATACTAAAAGTTAATCATGAAAATAAAATAAAAACACACAATGGTTTCAATTAATATCATTAATTTATATTACAAGGCTATTTAAAAAAATATATTATTTTAGCGAGTTAAATGATTACCTAATCATCCGACTTTAATTCAACACTTCCTTTAATTCAACCGAAAGCTCTGATCCCTTGGGGTGTTGAATTAAAGAGGTTCGACTGTAAATAATTAGTGTGTGATGTTTCAGTAAGAGCATTGTTACAGAAATGTTGCACACTAATTATTTATTTGGATTTGGGCTTATCACCTTGTAACTCTGATAACTATATTCATGGCTGAAAAGGGGCATTATGGTAAACTTTTGTTTGTTTGTTTTGCTGTTTTTTTTTTTTTTTCCTATTTCATCTCTATTTCCCACCTTTGTTAGTCCAAACATGTAAATAAACAAAGTGATAAAAATCATACCAGGTGTCATTCCAGCATATCTCCATGAACCTCATTTGTCCAGAAGCTTTGATCACATGGTTCTTCCAGTCCAGGTTCAGACCCTTTTACAGCAGCAGTGGAATTCTGGATTGTGGCAGGAGATCAACACTACTTGCTGGGCCTGTGTCTTCAAGTTCTTGCGTCAAGACTGGGCCTGCTGTCCACACATGCTGCTGTTACACTTTGGTTTTAATGAGGCAGCAATAGAGAGAGAAACAATTTTAAGATATGATAAAGCACAATTTGGATTATAGATAC